>VZRN01000521.1:487930-505206 GCA_013397935.1 Dasyornis broadbenti | reverse complement strand
CCGTAGCAGTTTTGGGGAGACTGCTTGCCTGTGTGGGGACCAGCGTCACTGTAGCAGTGTCGGGCGGGCTGCCGACGGTGAGACCCATGGCTGTGCAGAGGAAAAGAACCTCTCCCCGGGCAGGAGAAGAAGATCTGGGTGATGAACTGACCTAACCCTCCCCCCATACCTTGTTCCCTTGTGCAGCTGCTGGGAAGGAGGGAGGGGGATGAGCGAAGAAACGGTGGCCTTGAAGGGTTTATTTTACCTCTCATTTACTCCTCTGACTCTGTTAGTAATAAATTAGATCACTTTGCAACCTAAGTTAGTCCTGTTTTGCCTATTCTAAGTGCGTCTTCTCCCGGGTTTCCTTATCTCAACTCATAAGCCCTGGGTGTGGGTGTGTTCATTTGGGGGTACCTGGCATTTGGCCGGGCTCAAACCTTGACACAGGATACAGTCAAGGTTTTTAGGTCAAATACACGACTTTCCTTAGCAGTGATTCAGTCAGGGAGACTTGGTCTTTTCTTACGTCCTAGACTGCAAAGGCAAGGCAGGCATAACCCAGGTGAAATTTCAGTTAATTAAGGAAGCAATTTTAAAAGTTACCCCTTCTGCCCACTGCAGAATAATGACACATTCTGCAGCTTGCCAATGCTGCAATTTATATCAGAGATATAATATTAAATAAACCCCACCTCCTTAAGTTGAATCAATTCTGATTCACTAAATAACATCTGCCTTCAGCACGGATGGGTTCCTAAGAAACACACAAGTACAATTCAAGCAGGTTGGTCAGGAACAAAACAGAGGTAAGATGCTAAAGCCAAAGAAAGAAACAGAAAAATTGATTTGGCAGCAGATGATGAAGAAAGCTGAGATCAATCAATGCAAACCGTGCCTGAAAGGAGACCCTGCGTGAGAGAGGCAGGAACACAAAAGGGCTGAACCGCCAAGGGCAGTGAATGTAAAACCTGGAGCTGTCTAATGGCCCCTCATCACGGCTGATGACAGAATTCATGAACCCATCACACTCAGCAACGGCAGCTTGGAAATGCCACACAGAAACCGAGGTGCATCCTGCAAACAGCAGAAGGTGAGGGGTTGGAGAGGCTGACCAAGCACAGACAATGGGAATATGAAATCCGCAAATTCCTGTGGATTAGGAATGCTGAGTCAGTCACGGACAGAAAAGGGATTGGTTTGGGACCCCTCAGAATTATCCATCACACATTAATTTGGATCCCTTGGTAAAAATGCAAAGACAAGCAGAGGAAAACTTGAGGAATGTTTATAACCTTGACACTTCTGTTACTTCAAATTCTATTTCATAGAAGCTGGATAAGAAATATTAACATTTTGATGGGAGATGGGACAGGAAGAATAACTAGATGGCTGTGCCCCAGAAACTTAATTATTTTAAGAAACCAGTCTAAGAAACTGACACACTTTGCTAAGCTTTTTAATTTTAGCAGGAAAAATAAAATAGGTGAAATGACTATAAAACATTTCAGGAAATTGTCATTGTTTTTAGCCCATCACATTAAAAAAAAAAAAAAAAAAAGAAGAAAGGAAGGAAACAATAGATCCCAGTATCATAGAAATATGTAAATAAAAGCTAGTAGGAGAAAAAAAAAAAAAAAAGAAGACTGCCACATGATAAAAAGCCATTACCAAAATAATGAGAACTATAATTATTTCTCAGGTGTGCTGTTTTGGATTTAGATGCAATTGCACAGAATTACTAAGTCATCCCATGAAAAAGATAACCAACCTCCCCTGGGGAATTTACAGAATAATCCAGGTAGCCAGATTCATTTTCAGCTTTAATTACTATAAAGAGGCATTTGCAGCTAAAACGTTGCAAACTATCTAATGCAGAACATGATAGGCATCCAGGTAAAATCCTTCATGAAAACCCTCAAATGCTATGGAACTGAGAGCCTGGAGAAATTCGCTAAAAGAAGGGAAGCCTGAGCTTTCAGGCTTCTCAGAAGGGAGAAATACACAAGACATAGGGCGATGAATCTGCACCTTTTTCTTCAGAGCATCCCTGCAGCGAGGCCCTCACTTGCCCAGGTTAAAAAGCAGGATTCAGAACACTTAAAAGCAGTAAACCTTCACCAAGGCAGACTTATTTGAGCTGCTTGTACATATTTAACAAATACACATGTGATGTTCAGCCTGGTAAGACTGATAATCATTTGCACATTAGCAGCTTTGACATTTTGACTTTTTTCAGTTACGAATAATCTGAAGTAAATAATCAAAATTCATTTATGCCGAAGACCACTGTTAATTAAAATGAAGAGTAGCACCCAGACATCTTGATTAATTGTATTTATTTATTCCATTTTATCAACACCTGCTTTTGGGAGTCAGAACAGATCCCTCAAGGAACCTGATGTATCACACTAATGCAATCTTTTCATTCTAAAACCTTATTGTGGTTTAAAGTTCATACATACTGAGCATTACATGCTATTTCTGTTGAACAGCTAACTTCAAAGAATTGCATGGAGCACCATTTTTCATTTCCAGTTCTGGCAAAGTATCTCTGGAATTTTAACTCTGACGACCTGAACTTATAGCTGGTTGATAAGCCGAGGATTTTCAAATTAAGATTTCATTTAAGATTCTTTGTTCTGTAATAAGATTCCAGTAGCCTGGAAATGAAAGCAACAACTGCCTTGTGACCATACTTCTGATGAAAAACATTTAATAGAATTTTTCTGCTACAACTACCCATGTTATTCTAGTACACAAGCTTTTCAATAACTCATTGTTATGTGAGACAAGTCTCCAGTGCATGGGAAGTGTGGACTCCCAAATGCTCTACATGGCAACACTCACAGCCTCTGCTCTCTCCAGAACTCCCACACAGCAGTCCATGGATGGTGTGGGTTGGCTGGAATTTAGGAATCCAACAGCCCTCCAAGATTTGCTATCACACTGGGACAAAACAGCTTATAAACAGTGCCCTTGCCATTTAAAACTAATTATTTTCACCTCATACAGTAATTTAAAAGCTGCAAGCTGTCTCTGAATGTTTTTATAGCAGATTGAGTACTGCAGACATACCCAAACCTGATATGGTAGCAGTTAGCAGGTTTGTTAGCTATTCCTCTTTGACTTGCCTCAAATTCTCCCTTGTCTATGGAGCTTGCCCTCAAGAACATTTAGTCTCAGAATGATTCCCATCAATTGAGTATAAATAATGGTTTTAAAGTCTTAATTTCACTCTTGTGTGTTGCATGTGAAAAGCTTGATCCATTGCCACTGAATCCAGTCAATGGAGATAAGGGAATCAGGAGTCAGCTCTTAACCACATTATGCCTTAAGTGCTCGGAAGCGAAGCAGTGAAGCACTGAAGTGATCCCAGGTGTCAAAGACATCATCACAGTGTGGAAGTAGATAAGGTACTGAGAATAATGATCTCTGCTCAAGTCAAGGATATTTGTTTCCTATTTTAGCCTCAGTCCACTATCCACAGCAGGTTATGCAGGTGCTAATTTAAAAAAGAAATACCAGTCGAATTGCGATTTTTGCTGCCGAGAAAGAAAACTTGCCTATACGAGTATTAAGGAAATACAGACAACTGACCAGTGAAATGCAGAAGGGATTCTCTCTGTGTCATTCTCATTTCCCAATACACACTGGTTTTCTCCAATAGAGAGCTTTGAAACAAGTTACAAATTTAAAAGACTGGTACACTAATTATATGGCAAAATATATAACGTTTTGCTCATGAATTTTCCTCAGTCCTGCCATTGACATTGTCTACCCTCTTCAGAGGTGCTCTGCCCACAAGAGTTGAGCAATGTGGAATGTGTTCCGTTCTCTAAGGCACCCACCACACCTGCTGATACTACACATAACAATGGACACTACGTATACACGGGCTCTAAGAGTCCATGAGTTAGCTCAGAAGATAAATGTAAAACTCTTTCCTGCATTGCTGTACTGTGGGGTTGATGATCAAAACTGGGAATAGTGGTAAAAGGAAGAAAGGCTTTGCCAACTTGAAATCTTTACCGAGTGCAAGCTGCATTCACACATCAACAGTTCAAACCCACTGCACCCATCCTTTTCTATTGACGTCTTTCTTCTTCCAGCCTCTGTTTATTGATGCATGTATGTGCATTCAAAGTCTGCAACTTCCCAGCTAATAGCTTGTTTGCTAACACCTCCTGTATGACATTTGAAATTCTGCCAGTTAACTACGAAACAAACCCACAGTGTAACTGCAGAGCAAAAACAAAACAAGATCTGAGAATACTACAGAGAAAAATGCTATTATTAGTATATATATTTAAAAATTCTGTTTGAGTAAAAGCACAGAAGTCTCTTCAATGCCCTGCCTAATGTCATCAAATCCTTGAACCGCCCTTGCTTTGGTGCTGAAGGAATCTTTTTGTTAATCTTACCAAAGACAGAATCAGAATCCCTAAAAATCAGCCACCCTAAAGGCTCTTCCACCATCCCGAGCAGCAACCAGCCAACAGCAGCTTCCCTCTCAAACACAAACATGTCAGGTCAAGGCTGGCAACAGGAACGGGCTGTGTGGTGTGTGACCACGGCAGCCGGAGAACCATCCCAGCTGGAACTCCATCCAGCATGATCTACTTGGTGAAATCGGTCACAGAGGGTCTGATGTGGTGGCATTGAGTTCTTCTCCCCTTCACAAATCCTAGGCACAAATCAGACCAGCCCTTGTATTCAAAGTTCTAAAAGTCAAATGATCACCGTGCTGAAATATATGGAAATTTGCTTGAGTAGGATCAAGATTTCAGCAGGTACGGAACAAAGCCCAGCTAAAGCAAAGCTCTCACCTCTTCCAGTTTCTTTGGCTTGCAATACTGACATTAGTGGAGATTAGAAATGTCCATTATAAGTAGACACAGTGACATTAATGGATGTTATAAGGCTGAGAGTTTGCTAATTCTCATCGTATATAAATTGTACAAAGTCTCCTTTGCCAGTCAAAATATCTGCATTTCTTTTTTAAAGAACAATACAAAATATGCTTCTCCAAATTCAGCTTCCAGAACAGTTCAATTAAGCAAGGATGCAGGAAAAAAGAGAAAAAATATTTTTGGGCAGTACAGTTTTGTTTGTTTCTCATACATATTATATAAATGTATTTAACTTTTCTTTTTTCCAACTTACACATCAATTGTGTCTCTTTCAGAGTAACCTTTCTTATCCCAACCTTTCTTATCTTCCTCTAAATATTACAGCTTAAAGTAATCTTTATAAGACGCCTAAAAAGTTCCAGATGTCTGAACATGAGTTCTTGCCCATACAACTCTAACACCACCCCCCTTGCCCAGTTCTTGGCAGGATCTTTCCTCTGTGCAAGACAAAGGTTTCATCTCCCAAAGATTTCAGAATCAAACTGTGACATTATGGGTACAGTCATGGACATGGAATTGTTGAAAATGTTGCTGCACCCAAGTAAGTGCTGATATGGCTGCTGTGATTTCACAGGGAGCAACAGCACTCAAGTGTTTTCTGGGTAGATTCTGGATAAGAGTATTCTGGGCATGATCCACTAAGGGCAGAATCCATAAAAGGAATTTAAGCTGCAGCTTTCTACCTCTTCCTTCTTAAAACACCATCGCACTCGTCCATCTCGAAATGGCTGTGATGCAGGAGAACCAAAGAACTGCACTCAAATGCATGAACTTGAAAAAGACAAATGGTTATCCGTGCTGTCATAATTAGATGTCCACCAGAAGTTCTTATAAGCAGTCAAAATGTGTTGTCACAGGCTATAAAAACATGCTGTTCACAGATGAAAATTTAAGAGAGCACTCATAAAAATGGGGTTGTAACATTTTATTTGAAAAAGGAGGTCCTTTCTATGGACAGCATTTGTCAGGTATGTCCCTGCTAATTACTTGCTGGAGAGTAGGGGAAAAGAATCCCTACCACAAGTATTCACAGGTTCTGAGGAAATTTCAGTCAAAGCATCAGTTTTCATCCTTGCCCACTGTGGTCACCCTCCAAGGAGAGATGAAGTCAGTGAGAGCTCTGGGTGAGCAGCACTGATGGATGTGATCGGGGTTTCTCCACCTCTGAAGGGGAACGTAAGGAATTCATCAACCTGAACACCTGCCCCAACCTGCAAACAGCCGAGCCAGGCAGTCCGAGCTCTCCAAAGAAATGACTCTTCCATCCCTGACCCTTCAATTCACAAAGCTCTGCTTTTTCTGCAGCCTGTGCACAATGCCAGGCTGGAACACCCTTTTCACTAAGGCCGTAAGGAAAAGGCAATTTATCCCACAGGGCTTAAAGGGATCTTAGGCAGGAGGGGAAGTTGGGCTCTGCCCTTGCAAACAAGGCAGGCAAGTGCCACCAAGGTGAGCAGGAGTGCCCAGCACGGGGGAAAACAGCATGGGAGGAAGGGGTGCTCTGTGTGCTCCGTGCTCACAGACGGGCACAGACACCCAGCACTGCAGGCATCCCCTCTGACAGCACCATGCTCCTGCCAGACAGACTAGGAAGCCTCTGTGCCAGAAGACTGAGAGCTATTTTAGAGCAGCTGTGTGTGGGCTGGAGATACCAGTCACAACAGAAAGGAAAAAAGTAAAAAAAAAAATAATAAAAAAAAAAAAATAAAAAAAAAAAATTAGGGCTTTTTTTTTTAGCATTTTCTTAGTGTTTGACAAACAAAATGACTGCCATAGCAACATGTGTATTCTGTTGAACAAATATCTGTGTAAGTAGCACAGACATAAAGGTGTAATTAGTCTATACTGGTTTAAAAACAAATCAGTACATTTGATTGTGTATTCTTTTTTCTTCTAATTTTGGTGTTTATCAAACACCTTTTAGGACTTCTTTCTTATTCTCTGCAGTACACATTTCTCTGGAATCAGGGAGAAAGAAGCAGAGGGCTCGAGAGCAGTTTTTGCTGTGCTCCTAGGAACTCAATCATGTGGAATTCTCACATGATGGAGTGGGGCCCTCCCTCACCAACTGGTTTTGGTTTAACAGCCAAAGGAAACACAAAAGCTACCAAATGCCTATTTTGAACATTCCTTCAACACATTTTCATTCAGCACAACACAGCCAGGCTGAGGAGCTGCAACATTTTCTCATTCCAGTTGCATATTCCAAGAGCTGAGTGTGCTCAGGGCTCCCTCATTCTCGGTTGAGGCCTCTCCACACCTTCAATATCTACTTGCATCTATCACCAGGAAAGAAATAAAATCCCAACAAACAAAATCCCTAACAAAACAAAAAGCTTGACTGCATGTCTTTTAGATGGATTACCTCAAGTGCCTTAGAAGCTGAATGTCCTAGCAAGAAATCAATGTTTATATTTTTTTTCAATTAAGGAAAAATAAAAATGAAAATTGCAGGTCTCAAACTGAAAATGTCTCCCAACGCCAAAGCCCCTCCTTTCCCTTTCTGTCCAGCTTAATTCTGCCAATTTTCACCACTACTAATTCTCCTCTGTTTGTCACTACAGCTCACTTTGTGACAGGCACAAGAGGACCATGGCATTATTTCTAAATATATGTTTTGAAGGAATATAAAAAGAGAATACATCACCACCTCCTCATTCTTGAAAACAGTGAAAAATATTGGGCATTTTTTCTCTAGATAGAAAAATATGTACCCTTATCAGATCTGTTGTCCAGAACTTGGATGTCTCTAAAGGTTCTCTAATTTACTCATGGGGAAGCAATTAACCTAAGCCATTAACAATTTACTGAAATATCTGTCTGTTCTTGCAACTACTTTCTGCTCGAAATAGCACCACAATTTCTTCTAAATGTCACTACAATCAATTAGAGGCACTTTTTACCCATCTATTTCTTAATGAAAGAAATGGGCAAAATTCTCAAAATATCTTTTTTGTTTTGTTATTAAAAGGTAAGGTATTAAGAACCTAAGAAATATCCTAAAGTCAAAAGAGGTCTCCTGCAACAGGACACAAAAACAGGACACTCCCACCATCTGTGGGAGGCTCTGCAAGAAGCAAGAAATATCATGCAGACATGGATTTACTACAAATGCTTCCCTGTATTCCTATTCAGGAATAATTAGAAGCTTAAAGTTCCATGTACATTTGGGAATTCTATCCTTCCTTTCACAACCATAATCTTCAACCAACACTTAATTTAGTGATAGTATGTTACAGTTTCCAAATAAAGATGTTTTAGAACCCATACACTCAGCTTGACTGCTTCAATCTGCAGAGCACAAATAAAAGTTCAAGACATCATCACAGCAGATATTCCAAATAAGACTCAAGATTTAAGGGTTTGTTTTTTTTTTTTTTTTAATTTAGAGAAAAGGAAAATAAAATTAAGTATATTAAATCCAACTTACATTTTGTTTATGGGTTCTTTTTAAAAATGCCCTTATTCTCATTATATCTGTTAGGATAATATTTTAAGTGAGAGATTGCAACATAAGAAAACTTCATACCCTTTTCTCTTGGTTTTGTAATTTAAGACTCCTGGATTTTCTTTTTACATTTTGCATTATTTTGTGGCTGAATAAGCATTAGCAGTGTGCTCCTGAATGACTGTGATCTCTGACAGCTTTATATATTCTGTACAGTCGTGGTTAAGATCTCTGTGGGTCTAATTATTGTGTTTGATTTGTAGGGTGTGCAACACAGTGCCTGATATTGCAAAAACATAAAATGCTGAATCACTTAAATGTTCTTCGTATTTTCCTCCCTTATTTGCCAGTTTCACCACCCTGCCCCTGCTCTGTGCAGACAATAAAACGCTGTAAAACTGAACAACTGGATCCAGGGATGGAAGCCGCAATATTCCCACTCTTCAGTTATCTTTTTGCCCTTTCTCCCTTCCCGTCAAAGTGGCTGGATTCCCAAAAGGGAGATTTCTATGTGCAGGGACATGATAAATTCTTATTCAATCAGGAATAAAGCGAGAGCCTACAGAAAATATTTTAAGTATGAGTCAGTCTCAGAACTTACATAAGGAAGGGAGAAAAAATTAATTCCTGCTGTAAATGATAAACACATTTCAAATATCAGGGTCCCCGTATGTTTGTTAGAGATAAAAGAAAGATAAATCAAGTGGTCAGGTACAGAAGGGGACTTGGGAGGTTCTCTTGCTTTGTAGCAACACAGTGGCAAATTAATTGGTAATCTCAAAAATATAGGGAAAACCTTACAGGTTGCTCTTCTGTTCACTCCATGGTTCACTCTGAAGTCACCCATAGAGGGAAAAACATCAAACACAGGTAAAGTCTTCCCCCTCCCACCTTACCCAAAACCCACTTTTGAAAGGGTTTTACTTTTGCTCCATGCACCAGGACTGATTTGAACTTGAGGAAATAAACAATAAACTGGTGCTACCTACATGAACTTCTTCAGTTGTAATTACAGAGTATTTCTCTTTTGGTATAAAGGAGTTCTCAGAAAGCGTGATTGTAAAATCATAAAGATCTTGGTTGCACACTTCAGGATATCATATAATCCTCATTCAAATACAAATTCCTGATTTATATAATGTAGTAACTGGCTTAATTTAAATAATTATGAATAAGAAATATGCAGTTTTCTTGGTATAGAACAATTCAGGAAGCATGTTCCACAGGTACATAAAGATCCTAATATTATATTCCACACTCCTTAAATTCTTCCAACCCTTACACATGTATTGATCCTCCACACTTTCAGAGACAGGAGAACATTCAAAAGTAACAAGATTTTTTTGCTTCATCTGTTACATGGAACTGAGAAATGTGTCTTCCTCTCCGTGTAAGCAGCTACCCCAAACACGCAACCAGTAATAACTGAGGAGTGAGTGGGGGAAAAAGATGTAAAATGGGCAAAAATTCTGCAGGTGATTCTGCAATGTAGGAACTTTCCAAAGTTACCACCTTGGCCAAAAGAGCCCCAAAACTGCTTCAGAGTGAGTCAGCTGTTCCAGCTGTAGTCCTCTTCACCTAATCCTGACTGCACTTACGCTGGCCTAGATCTCTAGATCTTAGTTTTTGCCTGAGGACTATGCCTCATGGCTTTTCCAGCCTTTTTAATAGTGGCTTTTCTGGAACCAAATGCCACAGAGCAGCTCTAGCAAAACTCACTGACAATTAGCTCAGGATAACAGTTTTTACGGCATCCACTGCATCAATAAGAACTGGGGAGTATAGTGAAAAGAAAACTAAACTGCAGACAAGCAGAAGAGAAATAAAAAGCATATTTTTGGGCTCCTCTGAAAGATTGTGCCTTCCTGACGCTTTTCTAAACAATATGGATCATTTTTATGTGCTGTGCCCACGAGAACTGGGAGAGAGTCACAAATAAAAATAGACCTTCACTACCAAGAAAGTACTTTCTACCATAAGCTTGTCATTCATAAAGATGTAGTCAACACTGTTTGATTACTTATACTTATTACTTCATTTTAAGGTTTTATTATGTCTTCCAACAATTTCCATGAAGATTGTAATTGAATTCCCTCCTATGCCAAGTTATTTTTATTTATTGATTTTATAAGTAAAATCAATACGAAATATTGTCCTCTAGAATATTACATTTGCTACTCCAAAGCAAGTGAACAAAAGGCAAAACAGATCCTGAGTATCAGTGCATTAAGAAGATCTTACATTGTTAAAATTACTGTGCCACTCCAAGTTTTAGTCGGCACATATGGAACTAGAGATACCATGTTTAGGTGAGAAGCAGAAAATGAAAAGAGGAAAAAAAAAAAAAAAATACCCTGATCAATCCTACAGCACTTTACAATGACAGTTAAAGGAAGCTGCAGTAATACCTGATAATACAGGAGAGGGGATTCATTAATGGAAGACACTGTGGTAAATACAATCTTTACAAGTGACTAAGAATTTAGAATGAGATCAGACTCCTCCTAATTCTCCTCATATCTGTAGATGAAAGTCTCTGCTTATCCAAGATAAGATCTAGATGACAGTTTTCAGTGTCCTCTTATGGATACACCTTTCACTGTCTACAATAGAGTGTGTTGCTGAGGAAGCTTTGATTTCAAACTTATTTAATCTGCTTAGGTATCTTTGCACATTTTGAGACTATTGACTGTCTTCAACTTCACTCTAATAGTCACTTTTATCCACTGCCAAAACCTGAGATGGAGGGAAAAAAAAAAAACCCTAAGTACAGACTTCACACTATTATTTGATATTTTTGTCTCATTTAAGGTACTGAAACCTTTCCCTTGACTAATACAGTCAAGATGAACAGATAGAGGAAAATTTTTGTCTGAAATTGCCAGGAACTCAGACATCCTCTTCTATGTCAGTGATAACAGTGGGTCAGAGCAGGAATTCACTGAACCAGAGCTCCAGAAAATTTATTGCTCTATCAGAGAAGTTTGCTTACAAACACTTCTTTGTTAACTCACTTTGATGATGGATGCTTCTGGGTAATAAATATTTTATAGTACAGGTTTTTTTTTTATTTTAAGAAAAAAAAACAGAAAAGAGAAAAAAAAGAAAGGTAATAGATTGGAAATAAATGAATGCAAGTCAGTTGAAAGTAAGAAGTCATCAGGGAGAAATATATCAGAGTTGGCCGATCAAAGGGATCAAATGTAATTAGACATGGAAATCTTTTCATATATCACATGGTCCACCTACGTCATAGTATAGAATTGTTCCACTTTGGTTATTATTTTTCCCCTTCGCATTGTGTTCACTTTGGTTCTGAAAGCATTCAAGAATCAGCTTATACTTTTTAAAATTCAACCAAGTTTTTTTCAATTTTTTTAATCACTGGAACAGCCACCATAACTACTGAGTAATGAGACTTAAGAAGACCTCTCTTCTATCAGCTGCATCCCACCGCTCTCAAACCCCAGACTTACCCAGAATCTCACTCACAGACTGTTTAAAACTCCCCCTCAAACAGCACAGATTGTTGTCTCTGCTCTACCACTGCAAGGCTGACCCCAAACTGCTCTGGAGGTTATCACTCTTGACTTATTCTTCTGCTTTGTAGTTTACTTTCATTTCTTTGTTCTCATGTCAACACTGTCCTTTAGCATATACAGCCCTGCCTTACCTCATCCTTTTATAAAACAAACAAAGTATTTCTAGCTCTTCTTATGAGACAGCACATCAATCTCCCTGGATCTTTTCAAGGTCTTCCTCACTTCTTGAGCAAAGGTGAGAAAAATTGCTCAGAGAACTAAAAAAAAAGTCATGAAAAGTCTGAGATATCCGATGGAGATTAACTGTCAGGAGAAAGACACATTAACAGAGATATCCTGACTACTGCTTCTGCACCCTCCTGTGCAAGGCCATGGCAGCTGACTTCCCAATATCCATGCCAAACTGATTTAGTGCAGATGTGTGCAAAGGGCTTAGGGCAATCTGTCTTTTCCCACCTTTCTTAAGATATTTTCATACAGTTTTTTTCAAAAGTATGGAAACAGAATGATTTCTCCTTTCCCCATTATTGTTGTTAGAGCAAACCCACATAGTGTTGTCATTTAATATGCTGTTCAAAGGAAAAAATGCAAAGCAAAGGTTATTCAAGACAAGTGTTTTGCTCTTCTGCATGCAGAAAGTAAGCTGGTAAAGCATTTTATCACAAAAAACCCCAAAAGATTAAGTTAAGGATAAAATTTTTTAACATAAGATGACACTTCCAAAATAAAAGCTTCTTGTTGAACTGTGTTTTTCCTTTGGCATATTAGAATTTATGTCTTGTGAGGATAGCAGAGGAAAAAAAAAAAAATCATGTAAATAAATGAGAAACATGTCAGAAAAACAAATCTCTGAGAATCTATTAATTTACAGTGCATTCTATATGTCTTCCTCAGCTAACAATAACAAAGCCATTATTTCCAAGGTGTTTCAGATGAAGGATTAGTGTGTCATTTCCAAGACGTTTCACAGAGCCACGGAATCGTTTGGGTTGCAACAGGATCTTCGAGCATGGGCATTAACCCAGCACTGTCACTAAACCATGTCCCAAGTGAAGTGACACATCTATACAACCTTTAGATACCTTCAGGGATGGTGACTCAACCTTTATTTTAGCCTCCTTTTGGTGGTAATGCCTGACACCAAATTGGTAAATTCAAGCAATTCTGTTCAGTCTGGTACGAACAGGATTTCTGTGACCGCCCATGATCCCCCACAATTAAAGACACTACACCTGAAGATCTATTTCCATTAAAATCCTCCACAGAAAATTATTTTGGAGATGTTGAGAGGAATTTCTTTAAACAACCTCTCTGAATAAAGGACTTTTTCCAGTTTGACTGAATAGGTATATTAAGTGATACATATATATACATACATATGTACGTCCAGCCATACTTTCATGAAATATTTTCAGGTTAGAGTAATAAAATGGCAAGTACAACAGAGATGAAATTTGATAGGCCATTTAGGCAGTAAACTATGTCTACATAGCTCTTTAATCAATGTCCTGAACCAATTACCACTCATTATTCTTGATGCATTGTAAGAGAACACATGACCATACATCACTCTCAGTGATCATAACATTTTATGCTAATTTAATATACTGCTATATATAACTTCTCAAGGTTAAAAATAAAAAAGTCTCAAACATTTCTGCGAGACATATAGCTCAGGAACTGACTTTCTTTTCCATTATTTAAGTAAATGTATAGATTGATAGATATGCTATCCACTATCCATGTGCAGTACTTTATCAGACATAAAAGAGTGGAAGTGAGGACCAAATTTAGCTGCCAGCGTTTTTCATTTACTCTACTCATTTTTTACTCTGCATACTCTTTCAGCTCTTTTCTATACATGGGAACATTTTGTAGCCTCAGACTTTTTTGATAGCCCATCCCAGTGGCAAGCACTTTATAGGAATTGCAATGAGCTGGGCTACCCTTCCAGTTCATGACATGCAGCAGCACTTGGCAGCAGTAAGACCATCTGCCCAGTCCACAGAATTATGGTTCATAAGAGCATATATCCAATTTTGGTCATTTAACACCTCTGAGCTTTAGTCACAACTGGCAAAATTAGCAAACGACTTCTGCAATTGGGTATCTTCTCACATTTAATACTTCCTGAACAACACGCTCCAGTCTCTCTCTGTAGCCAAATCACACGAAACTGCAGAGAGACTGTGTGTTCTGAACACCGTTTTTTGGGTTTTTTTTTTTTTTTTCCCTGGAATGTACTGAGGATGGTTATATCTGATTTATCTATAAAACTATCAAATATAAGGCAAGCAATAAGGAAAACAGATATTATTAACTATGGCAAGGGGCAAAGTAATAAAGTAGGCAGAATATGGATTAAGTGAGGATTTTCTCAGATCAAGAAACATGTCTGAAAAGGGAACTTTCTTAGGAAAGAAGAGGAAACAAGAAGGCAAATAAAATGAGTAAGAGAGTACATGATTTTATCTGGAGGGGATGGGATTAAAAAAGTTAAAGTCTAGGAAACACTAAAAGAAATAGAGAAAACAGGCAAGAAGATAAAAGCTAGAGAAGCAGAAAAGGAAAAAAGAGAAGCAGGGGTGAGGTTTCTGAGTTAACTTGGTATTTTTTAATTTGCACAAGGAAGTACACACAGAAAACACAGCAAGAATTTGGGAATGCTTCCTGATGGAATATAAGTACCAACTACCAGGATAAATTCAAATACCTGCAAGCTTCAGCCTATTAAGAGATAGACTAAAAAGAAGAGTTAGGAATGACATATCACTGGATATCAGTAATAGGAAAGAGAGTGGGAGAGAAGAGCAATCTGTTCCTTGCTGTGACCCCAGATGATTCTCTGTTTCTCCCCATTCATTTTCCTGTCACATTTTCAAGTTCTAAAATCCCATTTCACCGTAACATTGCCAAAATTACTGGAGCACTAATATAAGCAAAACCACCCACATAGACAGCCTTTCTCTGAATATTCAAACCAGTTAATGATGTTCTTCTATTTTTGGAACACTGTACAAATAGGACATAAATTGCAATGAGCTACAATAACTTTAATACCAAGCTCATATTTGGATTTTTACTTTCCTAGCAGTGTCCACTGTATGATGAATTTAATTTCATCTGAAATACTGAAAAAAGAAATTATGGCACTGCCAAAGCAGATGGCTGCTGTAATGAATGCCACAGCTGAGAGTCACAATGAAATTCCAATCATGAGAAATACTATCAAAGACAAGTTTCCTTTCTCAACTTTATATGTGCCCTTTTGGAGAGGAATGATCTTTACATGTCAAAGGTATTGGAAACCAAACTTCAAATTTAATTGCTACATTTTTATGTGTGTGTGTATATATATATTAGTTTAATCGTTTTTAAGCTTCCTATGTGGAAGTCTTATCAATCACCCACTCCAAACACTCCTAAACTTTTAGCAAAATGAATAATTAAGCCTAACAATACATTATGAAATAGCCCACAAGTTTTTCATGAATGCATTCAACCAATATTTTTATAGTATTAAGTATTTTAACAAAATATTTTCCATGTATATGCATATTATAGATGCATATATTATATATTGAATTATGTGGGATATACTTTAATATACATACAGGTAAAAGAGAAAAACCTTGGTATATAACAGTGTATAAATATATATTGTATTCAAATTTAAAACCACCTTTGTAAGACTTACTACAGGTATGAGATTTTCATGTCCCTTGGCAACCTCTGAATGAAAGCTGCCATTCAGAGGATTTCTATGACCAGGGTAAGACCCTTTTTCACGTCACAGACTCCAGAACCACAAGTACAGCATTAGGTGATCACATGTGGGTTGAGACTGAGGCACACAGGAAAAAGAACTATTGCCTCAAAAATAAGACAGATCTAAGTTCTATAACATCCTTACAAAAGCCTTGTTTAACTTAAAAGGTACAAGATCAGGTTACAGAAAATTTAACAGGGAAATAGCTGTATACTCCCTACTGAAACAAGTACCACTGCAATTTGCTAATTTAAATCTAACTATAGTTTATTTAAAATATTTCACATAAGTCCTTCAACCATTATGGCAGCCTGAACCTCTGCGGTACAATTGCAGGTTAAGAAAACACAACATTTTCCAAGAAAAGACTCCTCACCTTTGACCAACATCCACAGACATGACAAATATAAACCTCACAACAAAGGGTTGAGACCTATACAGTAAATTAAACTATTTATGCAGCCCACTGCCTGAAAGAAGCCTCCAAAAAAAAGGTTACATTATTACCAATGATCTGCCCTGAACCTCAAGGACATTTTGATGAGCTAAAAGCACATTTAACACCCTGTCCTTTAAGATCTTCATTATGCTGCTGTAGTCAAACTTCCACTGCTGTTAGGGTTGCTGACTCAAGACATCGGAGACAAAAATAAAGTAGCACTGGCATCATGTGCTAGAGAGACACAAAGTTATTTCTGCCAGCTGAATTTTCTGTTCATTGTCCACATGGCTGTCACACTGCAGAGACGACTTTATTACATTTGTGTGAGAGGTAGACAACTGCTAATCCAAAAGTCAATTTTAAAGACAATGGAAAAAGTTCCACTGACTTTAATAGCATTTTCATCAAGTTCAGAAGTGATAAGCACTTGAAGGGCCTGCTAGATAATCGTGGCTACTTGAATATAAATTTAATTATATTTCCTGCGCAATGAAAGTGAAAGATTATGGAAGAAAATTAAATTCTGATGTGCTTGTACTGGTTCTCTGAAATGTGACAAGCGGCTCTGGAGCTCACTCGGCACCCTCCAGGTTCTAGATCCTTTTTGTACACACATTTGGGAAGAGCAGACATTCTCTCTGGGACAGGTTTTAAACTCGTTTGCTCATGTTGTGGACCATTTACCATTGTTACAAGTTGTCCTTACCACAGGTATTGACACTTGAACTTGTCTTTGGAGTGACTAATTTTTTTCCAAAAAGGTGCCAGGATTTTAAGATGTCAACCTACTTGGTTTTTTTTCTGCTTATGAAAACAAGCAAACAAAATGGCAAACACCCCCACCCCTGCTCAAGAAGTTTGAGTTAATGCACAATACAAAATTTCTGTCCTTCAAGATTAAAAACATTTATTAACTACGTTATAGTTACACCTTCAGTTTGTGCATCATGTTCTTCTGACCAGGCACTTGCAATTTGGAATTAAGAAGGAGCTGAAAGTCATAAGACCACTGCTACGATTTTTTTAAGTCACATTTTTCCCCAGTTTGTCTATTTTAAGGAAAATTTAATTATTATTCAATGTACACTGCTGATAGAGGCAGAATTATGCAGAATAATTGAAAAGTGCATTTATCCCCCCCCCCCCCACCCCCCCCCCCCCCATTTTAAAATAATGGGGT
>VZRN01000521.1:419401-487913 GCA_013397935.1 Dasyornis broadbenti | reverse complement strand
CCCCACACCCCACCCCCCACATTTTAGAATTATCGGTTTCCAGATTTGGCCAGCCTGTTTGACTACTTAATCATAACAGAAAATGGTTGTCAAAGCTTAAGTTTTTGACCTTTAGTCAAAGCTTAAGTTTTCTCTTTGTCTGATTTTCCTCTTTTTTGCAGCAGTGAAATACTTCAGAACTTCTTCCAACCAAACGTGATTGATACAGTGAGAACTGTCTCCATTCATGTGTCTGGAGAGGCAAGGGATGAGATATCTAATATACACAAAGATACTGAGAAGTTTGGAGATTAAGAATTTAATCTTAACAAAAGAAAAGAATAAATAAAATTATTGAAAATGGTTTAAGGAATATTTACATATTATTTGCAACCTTATGAAACTGAACATTTGGGTAGAGATTTGACATATGCTTTCGTTCTTGGCAACTGTTCCAAAATATAAAGTTCATTTGTTTTCAAATCTCGGGAATCTTTATCTCAAGAGGGAGATGTGATGTGATGATGCTGACTCAGACTCAGCCACAGTGAAAGGATCTCAGGAAGCCATCAGCTGAACTCCCTCCACAAAGCAGGATCAACACTGCATCCAGACAAGGTGGCCCAGGGCTTGATCCAACCATGTCCTGAAAGTCCACAGTCTCTCTGGGCAAAATCTGAATATGCTTGAATCCATTTAAAAAATGAAATAGGATCTGCAGATAAAGTTTGGGAGTTTTGATTTCAAGATAGCATCACTGACAGACTTCACTCAAAAATTTATGAGAGCATGGACAAGACTGGGGAAGTATTAACCTTTTTGGTTTGTACAAACTCCTACTTGTATCGTTATTTAAATTCTAGGATATTTTAGAATAAATATTTCTGTTGATACTTAAGTATAAGCATATATATGTATTTTTAAATACACCTTATATACGCCTTGCCCCATCCCTGGAAGTGCTCAAGGCCAGGTTGAGTGGGGGCCTGAGCAAACCTGGTCTGGTGAAAGATGTCCCTGACCAGGGCAGGGAGCTGGAATGAGATGATCTTTAAGGTCCCTTCCACCCCAAACTATTCTATGATTCTATGACACATTTAACATGTGAAAAACACCATGGCTCCTTCACGATAAACTCCTGGGTTCAGTCCTTCTAAGGACATTACAAAAACCAAACTCTACTATCCCTACGATTAGTGTGACTTAAATCTCGTTAGCACATCAGTCAATAATTGTAGAATAACTCTGCCTCTTAATTTCTATTAAAAGTCAAAACCAAAATATTTTAAAAGATGGGAACTTTGGGTTCCTAGACTGTGCTTAAGCATTCTATTTCATATACCAAATACCTCTGAAAAGATTCTTTAGCAAATGTTAAGGAGAAAAAAAAAAAAAAAAAAAACAGAAAACCTACCAGAAACTCACTAAGGTATCCCTAGTTTGTAAATCGAATTCATAACACTGCAGCCAAAGAAAGATGTTAATTGCTATTGGTATAAAATTCATGACCACTGACAACATATACTATTTTGGCTGCAAGACTAAAATTCTGTATGTGTGATCAATGACAATTTTAAGATTAAGTGACCATTTGGGATTACATTCATCAATACTAATGGTATCTTATTTAAAAGTTTAATGAGAAAGCTATAATGCATATCACATTTCTCAGTGAGATACATTATTATTGAATTTCAGGGAGCGGATATTATGAAAAATGAAATAAAAGCAAAAAACCTCCATTGTTTAAAATGGATTTTCTAAGTGTATTGAACACATGAACTGGACTGTAGGCATTTGCTTAGAGGACTGTTCTTAAAGTAATTCCATCTTGTTTATTTTCAGTCCATATGAAAAGAGAGTGTCTTAAGTTAGACCTGAAATTAGTCAGTACAGAACATGAGGATTTCTGCATCATATAAAACCTACATAGTGTTTTCAGTAAAACGTTTTAACGTAATGGGACAGCCAGACCCATGAAGTGATTTTGCTCCTCAGAACTCGTTTATTCACAGTATTTGATGTGAGCCAACTCTTGTATTTAAGAAATCAATAAGAGTAGCATTGAAGTAACAATGATTCATGCTCAGGGTAAAACCTGTCAAAATTGACAGAAGGATAAAATATTCCTTTTGTCCGTATTTTTTCGGCAGAGAGCAAGGGAATTATTATTTCTTGGGAACACGGAATAACGAGTTGTTAAAAACAGGTGAGTGCATCAGTTGACCCCCAGTTTGTGGTGAACTCTGGCAGATCTCAATCTAAATTAAAGCTCTGTTCAGCTTTTCCAGCCTTTAACAGCTACTAATACAGTCCCAATTAGGACTCCCAACAGTCCTTGCCCTGGTATTTATTCAGGCTGTCCTTGGTTGTCTTTGTTTTATAAAATCAGCCCCTTTTTTTTCCATTCAGCACTGCTGAGGAAGACTTATCACCACGTTTTTGATAGAAATGTCATTAGTACCCCATCTTCTAAAACCCCCCAAGCATTACAATATCACTGTATAACTGCCTTTCAGTTGCACACTATTTCTAGTACAGACAAGAGATATGCAGAATTAAAACCAAAACAACGAAGAAAACACCTTAAAACCTTTTAAACACGGGCTTTTCTGTCCATGGGCTGTGACAGGCAAATTCTTCACTCACAATGGACATTTCTGGGTCACTTCTGCATATTACCAAAGCACAAGAGAGGAATAGGGAGGATGTCAGAGTTGGCGGTTTCACAGCAGCAGGTAGAACTTATGCTATATAAAATAAATTGTCCATAGATTCGGGGAACTGCTGACTTAAATAGTGCAATATTGCCTGTTTCTATAGCATTAGCACAGCGGGATTCCAGTCCCCATGGATTAATACGTGATGGAGGAATACAACCACGTGAAAATCAGAGTTTCTAAGCTGCTGGATCTCAGAAACGCAGCTGGACACCACCTAGGTCTCCCTGAAATAACAATATTCATACTTGATAGGAATGACAATACTATTGAAAAGAAATACTTTTTTTGTCAATAAATATTTTGTTTGAAAAGCTAAATGCCCATTTTTACTGAACAACAGCAAAGTACAATCTTCTTTTCCAATACCAGCTTTGAACAAGAACCTGAAACATGAATTCTGATTTTTCAACTCTGTCGAGTCTGAACAAGGGAAAAAAAAAGCCACCTGCTATCTAAATTAGAATTATTTACTTTGTTAACTTTTAAAACTTGAGGTTGAGCAGCAATCCTGGAAGTAAAAATGGAAGAGAAATACTCAGTAAGTTACTTGAAAAGCAGCAACATCTTGTCTCATGTGGTTTATTAGGAAAAGTGACCTATTTTTTTTAGCTGCATTCTAGGTTGAACTTGCATATAGAAATCAACACATCCTTTATGAGAAATAGGGAGTGGATGCATAAGGACTGGTATGTGACGTGATAGTTATCGTATTAGACTGAAAGAAACAGTGGAAGCATCCAAATAATACTCCAGGTTCCCCCCTTTTTTGTTCAAATTTTCTTTTAGAGGAAGAAATTGTGCCTCTTCCAGCCCTGTCCTGTAGGGCATCATAGAAACACCCTGGTAGAGAGCAGCCCCAACATCCCATCCCAAATACACCAACCGTTTTTACACAGTATCTATGCAGATCCTGCAGCTATAACTCTGCTCCTTCTGATAAGTGGTGAGGCAGTAACCTCCCTGATGGACTGAATGAAAGCACTTACAGGACTGCAACTCAACGGGAAAGAGGAAGTGTGTTTATCAGACAAATACCTAACAAACATCAATGTCCAAGATTCCCACCGTAAAATACGCTCTTTCTATTTTCCCCGTCTTCCATTTGTGGGGACTGGAGGCTATTATGTTTTGCCACATAATTTAGATAAAATCCCGTATAGAAGTGAGACACTATGTATTCACATGAATACTCGCTCCTAAGGGATAATTCATGGTAATATGTAGAGTCATAAAGTTCATTTTGCCAGATTTTACTACAAAGTACATCATCTCCTCAGGCAAAGACCTTGGTTTTTTATATCTTTAAAATGCCTTGCATATCTGTGGAGCTCTATAAAATAAAGCCAAATATATGAAAAAGAAGAGCAGTATGCCAAGGTAACCTACAGCCTGGCTGTTCTACTACCAGACTCCAAACTGTCCATCTAAAACTTCAACTCAAAGTAAAACAACAGTCTTTGAAAGGCAAAAATTTGAGCAACCCACTTCCATGAACTGCTCAATATCTGACCTTTTAAGCATCCAGACTTGTCATAACTAAGAGAGGAATAAAATATAGAACAAAAACTATTTGCAAGAAGTAAGTTCAAATTTTGGGGGTGGATCTCACTTAAAAATCCCTTCTTACGTTTTTTTTCTTGCTGCCTTAAAGCTGATAAAAATCAGTCTTTCGTGTTCTTGACAAGAGATAAAAGATGAATGGGAAAGTCATGTCTGGATCAGACTTTTATTTACGATCTCGTAAGTTCAGGAGTGTGCACATGCATGATTTGCATTTGGTCTCATCTCAAAATGAACAAATGAGAGACGAAAGATTATCCCGAGGGCCTAAGGAAATACACATGAAAACCAGGTTTATCTAAAGAAGCGCGCATTTCTGCAGGAGAAAGGTGATAGCATGAATTTTATATCAGATCTTTACTTCATAGACAGCGCTACATAAAATATTGTTGGCCAGATTGCTGCTGGTCTAAAAAGTCTTTTGTTATTCTTTTGTACGAAATAATCTTGTTGAGGAAATGCTGTTTCCATGTGCAAGATGACAGATTTCATTTCATCTTCGTTATGTATGTTTTGAGCCCTTAGCTGGTACTGCAGATAATGCTCCTCACAGTCAGATTTCCATTAGCACTGTATAAACCATCTTGAAAACACCTGCACACGTTAAAAACAGTGTTGTGATGAAAAATAACACATAATGCAAGGTAATTTCTTTACCTTCTAATTTTTTCAGAACAAAAATCCACTAATTAATTTGACTGACCAAGAGGTTTACTGACAACTGAGTATTTAGTTTCCACATCCTCGGAAGGAGGATAAGCTTCTAATGCAGAACACATAATCATAATTTAAGACTTCGTTGCGTTCTTCCCCTCATGGATTCCCTTAATTTGCAGACAAACTCCTGGAGAGCCTTTCAGTGCACTCGAGCAAGCCACTATCAGAGGCAATCTCTAAAAGCTTGATGAGAATGTCACTTGTTTGTCCTTCATTTGCTGTAGACTGTGGTCAGTACTCCCTGTCATTATCCTCTAAAAATAGATATTATTGCAGCAAAGTGATGGCAGGCATCAGCATGCAGCAGAAAGGAACTTGGGGGTTCTTGGCTTCAAAGATTAAGTTGTACTCTTGTCTTTACTTCAATACATTAAAATGAAAATATTCAGATACACTTTTGAACTCTTTCTACTGGATGAGTGACATTTAGATCTAAAATTATTTTTCTCCTTCCTTTATGAAGAGGATTGGGTTATTCTTCATCCTGATCTTACCATAGGAAGTGTTAAAACCTATTTCTTTTAAGCTAAATATATTGTTTTATTAAAATTCTCTAGCTAAAAAGATTACAGTTTGCAGTCCTAACTCAGGAAAAGATTTCCTCTTTTAGAGAGTGAATAAATGCTTACATTTCTAAACCGGAGCTGAACTTTAATCTGTTTTTAAGCACATTTCTGAACCAAGAGCTAAAAAAACTCACACATAATTAATCTTGTACTGAAAACAGAAAATGATGCCTTATTAATAGAAAAGAGAATAAAGCAGGCAAAATTCCTGCAACTTGGTATTCAAAAAGGATTTGAAAGAAGGGAGAAGGAAAGAACAGTTTTTTCATAGGAAGGGGGGGAAAAAAAAAAAAAAATCACAGGGATTTCATCACGTGAGGAAAGAAAGGAAATGATCTCATCTACTTCGCTTGCTCTTCTGGTGGCACATGGTGCTCCAGCAACAGCACTGGGCAAACCACGTCCATGATGACTGAGCAAAAACTCACTAATATCTGCAATAAAGCTTATTTTCATTTCATGTGGAGCCCAGGGACACCCTGCAAGGTATAACCCTGAGGGACAGAAAAGTTCCCTAATGGTACAAGAATTTCTTAGGACCTCAATTCTCACTCTTCTGCAAATTTACTGCGCCATTCTTTACCGTTAATGCACGAACAGAGTGTCTGGTTTCCATTTTCTTATCAAGCTACAAATCAGGTTTTGGTACTTGTGAATTATACCACCAGAAGAGTGAGAGAAGTTTAAAATGTCATTTTAGCACAGCCCTTATTGAAAGAAATAGTGAAATAATCTTTCCTCTTGAAATCTCAACTGGCTTAGATACTCTGTCGCCCAGAGTGTCACATTCTTTGCTCACACCTTGACAATCTTCAAAGGAAAATCAAAAAGATACAGCCCTGCAAAACTGTCCCCTCTCTGCATACAATAGCTACAATAGTTTCCCTGGTGCTGTGTTCCCACTGTCCCAGAAGAATCAGGATGGCCTGACATCCAGCAAGGCTGTCTGAGCTCATTTCCCAAATTAGTTTCTATTACTGATCTGCCGCCTTGCAGAACGAGCCTTTTTCAGCGACACCAACCAAATTATGGTGAGAGACAGAAAGACCACGCACACCACACACAGCTGAGCCATGGAGGCCTCGGCAAAGGCAAAAAACTTGGAGAATTGGTGAAAAGCATTTCAGAGGCATGGAGAATTCTGGAGTACTGCAGGGAAGAACTCACAGAAAAGTACCTCTGCAATCGCCACAGCCTTGTGTCACAGCTGGAAACCCCAGCCAGCCCCAGGGCCAATGCCAGCACCACCAGCCTGTGCTCTGTGACCTGCTGGGAAGGAGATGGAGGGAGCCTGATGTCCACAAATCGATTTACAACACCTTGAATTCCTTAGCAAAAGAGTTTTCTTCCATAATATTTCCATAAAGCTACACCAAACCAGCTGCTATGCCACATGAAATGGTTTTCTTCCTTGTGTTAAGCCTAATTTGAATGATCCATTCAATTATTACTTTTGTATTCAAAGATGGCTTACTTTCATGCAGATTTATGTTTCGTTATGCATAGAGGATATTCTTAATTGTGCTGAAACAACTGCAAATTTAATTAAAGTTTGCCATCCCAAGCATAAAATAGATTAAAGAAAATGCTGACAACAGTAAAATAAATATTCAACTATTTAATTTAACTCAACATTTATTTTTAATCCAAACATCAAAATAACCTTCTTTCTAATTACAGTTTCATGACAAAATGTCTTGAAGAAGCATTTGTCTCTATTTTCCTCCAGTCTGCTCAGCTGAAACACACTAGCTCATTTATAAAACTGTTGATTAATAAATCTGTTCCAGCTGTATTACTGTATGTTACAAAGAACACAGATTGATGTATGCAAACAACCATTATAATTTTAAAAATCCGAAGTCTTGACAGTCTTCAAAAGCAGAAATCCCATCAAATACATTGCAGGACAATTATACACCTAAATCTGAACAACGAAGGAAAAAGAAGGGGCAAACACAGGTAGTAAGGTCCCGAGATCTGTGGCAATTTATAGCAGATGGAGAGATCAACCAAATGTTTATAAGTTACTTGTGGTTCCTGGAACTGGGACTAGACTCAGCTATGTGCTGTAACTCATGACAAGAAGAAAATCCTCAGTTTCATAGAAAGTTACACTCAAAAGAGGTATGAGGGAAGAATCTGGCCTGATTCTAGTGGAACTAATTTGAAACTCTCCAATTAAGTTATGCGGCTTAGTATCGATTTTAATTTTATAGACAATAAATTTAATAATTCATAGTTAACAGCTGGGGGAAAAGTAAGGTAGACAGGAGGATTTCCTCTGATCCAGATGCAGTAAGTCTGGCTCTGAGTGAGAAAAAAAAGAATTCCTAAATCACAAGAATTCTGAACACCAACTTAACCCTTTATGTAAATCGGAAGCATTAGTTATGATGAAATACAGAGGCTTTCCAAGGCATTGCATGTCTATTTTCCAACAGATTTACAGGAAACAAAAAAGCCTAATAAATATCCCAAGAGTCAGAAAATTTGGAAAAAAAAAAGGCTTTTCCCCAGATATTCACAATAATAATTTCTGCAACTTCTCAATAAATTGCCTTACACCATTTTTGGTTCTTCCTTCCACCTTAAGCAACACATTCAGGAGCTAAGGTATTATTTACATCTGAGTGACAACATCCAGCTACTTATGAGGTTTAGGACCACCACCAGCACTTGCAGAAGACACGACAACCACGGAATATTTCTGGTTTGAAAACCATGAGCTCAGCTGGAAGGGTCGAGAGAGAGCAACACAAGCCTCATCCAAAGCCAGCCAGGACCACCACCACTGCTTGCCAAACCCTGTTCATCTCTCATTTCAAAATTAGTTCTTGTTGATACAGCTGAGCAAAGAAAACCTACAGATGGAAATGTAAATGCTGCAAACCTCTTTCCTCTATGTGACTTCACTGTGAAAGGATGGAAAAGTTTCTTTTAGCAACAAAACTAAGAATGAAATACAGGAAGAGAATTCTACTGTGAACTGATAGATTCAGCATGCACTGAGAGCTCTCTGCATGGCAATGGGACATCTTTATTGTGGGGCAGGGATTCATCCCTGGTGTTAACGTATTTAGATGTAATAAAGTGTGGCAAATACTTCTGTGTTTTCCCTATTTATCTATATCAGCTACGTGTGTTTGTACCAAGAAAATCTCAAACAAACAACAGAAAAACCCAACCGAAATCAAAATTTCAACAGAACGAATGAGGAATTTAAGTCAGTACAAGGAAGGGATTGTTTAACTCTTTCACAAATTAAGAAACAATCAGGAAGGGAATTAGCAAGGAGCAAGTATTTGTCAAATAAAACTGCAACCCTTCTCCAAAAAAACAGCGAACTGAACAACAGCAGCTCTCTCCTACTGGTAATGCTTAATGTAAGAAGAACTTGATCTGGAATCCACCAGAACTGGTAGATGAAAACCCTATTTAGACATAATACCAAGTTAACACTGTTAGAACAAGCAAAACAACTCAAACTTGTTCAAATAACCACTGAGTTCATCAATCCAGACCTATTCTTTCATGAAGAGTAGTCCATATTTTAGTAGAACTTTTTATACAAACGCCAATATACAGAGAGGAAATTCATAAAACTATATTTTTTCTTTTTTTCCATGTTCCAAGCCTTATTTTAGAAAACTGTACATATTAATATTGATCAAAACTCTTTTTGAGAGCATAGTAGCCTACAAAATCTCTAAATACCATAAGAAACAAAGAGTACACTGCATTATACAGACTTTCAGACTGTCACACTTCAGACTACTGAAGCCAACAGTAAAAATTCCGTTACACAAATCAGCCTAAATATTTTTGTTTTCTTCAGTATAGTCCGTAAATGACCAGTACAGCTGTTTAAAACAAAAGGATTATCAAAAGACAGGATTTCACACAAACAGGTGGTAACAGAGCAGTTCAAGGGTTAGGAAAACTGTGCTGCAGAAACCAGAGCAGCCATGGCAATTTCCCTACCTGAGAACCAGGCAATATTTCCATAGACACTTACATTCATACTTCCCCCATCACTGAATCAGAAGGTTTTGGGAAAAGAAGTCAAGTACGTGAATCACATTACTTCATGTGGAATTGCAAATGAAACATATAAAACAACAAGGTTTTTGGAGTTTTGATTTGGAGGCTCTGTGATTAGGAATGGTTGGCTTACCTGTTTAACATCGTATGCAAGAAGAACAAATCTTAAGTCTGGGGAAACAGAGTATCTCGATGCTTTGAAGGTTACCTACAATGAAATAACAGTAAAAGTGAGTTTGCAATAGGAAATTAGCAAGATTCCTTTTCCCAAATTTTCCTACAGCTCCTTGAAGAACTTCCCATTCATGAGACAGACCTGATTTAGAAAACCAATGTAATGTTCACAAAAGAAGGACTCAAACAATTCTTAATCCAATTAGTTGGTATCAGTACAATGGCAACAGAAGAATCTGACTTCAACACTAAGTATCAATTAAGAAGCTGATGAGGTTTTTTTGTCATCATTACGAGCACTAAGCTCAAGGATAACAACTACAACCAATTCATTCTCAGAGGATGAAGGCAGACACTTTGGTTGGAATGATTAAAAGGGAGATCCATCCCTAGGTTAGCCTCAGAGATAATATGAAATAAAGAATAGGCGTGCACTACGTCTCTACTGTTTTCCTTTTAACACCACATATACAAACATTTTGCAAAACAACTTGCACCAAAGTAAAATTCTTAAAATAAAAAAAGTTCTTACCAGAGAGCAAAGTGAAACATAAGGCAGTATTATAAAACTAATAATGCTTTACATCCACCCAGGACTACATGACACCCAATTGAATTCAAGACTTTAATTTAATCAAGGGGTAATGTTGATGTCAGAAATAATTTAATGAATCTAATGCCCAAGAAAGATAAGAATGTGCTTTAAAGGGCACTGAAGGAAATAATTTTAAATTAATCTCAAGACATCTATTTGCAGAATGAAAGGAAAAGGAAGAAGTGAAAAATTCAGATAAGAAAAGAAAAAGTAGGACAGAAAAAAAAAATAACAGAACCACAAACCATAAGATGAAAACAAACAAACAAAAAAATAGCTATGTAGAAGAAGATCCATTCACTATTTTATTTCTTAAGCATCTTGTTCTGTTTAGCCTAATCCCACTGCTAAACTAAGAATTCAACAGGGCTTTAAAGGTACACAAGCAGGAAGTCACAAACTCTTACATTCAGAGTAACTAAGGAGTTATACCTGGAGAGGGGAAAAAATAATAAAAAAAAGCTTCCAATAAACTGAGATGCTGCTATATTTTGATATACAGACTAAACTCAGGTTCCTAGGTAATATAGTTAAAATCAAACTATACAAAAGAATCAAAGGGAGAAAATATTTTTGAGGATAAACTGTATTACTCTGATTCAACAGCAAGACAGAATCAAAAGTCAGAAGATAAAGCAGCAGTCTTGAGAAAGAAAAGAAAAAAAAAATAAAAAGACAGCACACCTTAAATCATCCTTTGGTATCTACAAAGCATCCAGAACAGATTCCTACTGTGCCCAAACTCGCTTTTAGGAGTTAATCATCTTTAAGCAGAGACTGTCTTAATGTTAATCTATGAGTAACATTCCCTTTTCTTGGCACTTCACTGAAAATATTTTTAGATGTGGAATTTGTCCTCTTTCTAGCAGTTTATTAATTATTGCCCCACTACCTCAGTGTTTCAGCACCATATAACCCAGGCAACTTTCCAAATTCATTCTCAGGGAGCACAGCTCACACCATTTCACGCACTTAGTAAGGACGTGCAGTCCCTGATTACGCCACCTCCCAAGTAATGAGGCTCTTCATGCAAACACCTGAGCAGCTCAGCTTCAAGCTATTGGCAGCTCCAGGCACCTCCAGCAAGGAATACTTGTATATTCTATATCCAAGTATAGAGTGTTGTGGATTTGGGATTGGAAGTCATTTGAATCCCACTGACCTTGTTCATTCAGCTTTGCACTCACCAGCAAAATTTTGTTTGCCTCCAGAAATGCCTCAGACACATGGTGTATGTGCAATGCCAAGAAACTATATGGCAGAGGATTTGGGCAAAATAGTTTTTTGGGGGGTTTTTTGTTAGTATAATGGCATAATTCTTGGCAAAAGGAGCATAAAGCAGTTTCATACTTTTGAATGTTTCACTTCAGAAACAAGAAACTAAAAACTAGACCAGCAGAAATCATGTGCTCATTGCCAAAGCTGGTAGCAATGATGATTTCTTTAAATCATCATGAAAACATAATTAGCCTATTTATTTAAGTTGGATTTACAGTCAAGATTTAAGTGACTTAAAGTTTCTTAAAGTGATTACAATTTCCTTATAGTTCTGGTTTTGGAGAGTTTTTTTAGGTAAAGATAAGCACAATTTTGGCAATTAATTCAGAAACTGCCTGCTTATATGCACAGAAGAAAACCTTGTATATTAAGAACAGGAAATTAATCACCTGACTCATTCCTCTTGCCTAATATGGCAAGTAAACTCACAATCTGTGAGCCATTAAAACAAAAACAAAAGACAGAACTATTTTTTTCCCCACAGCCGTGTCTAAGGGATTTCATCATCCAACAGATGCCTGACTCCATGGCCATGGCGATTAGATCAGCTGGTGAAAGGCTTAAAGGAACTTTTCAGAGCCTGCTGTAGGAGGTGAGATGCCACACAAACTCCTGGGGGATTATCAGCTGGGACATTCTCTACAGGGATTAGACATATTTATTCATTAAAAAGAAGCTTGCCAAGACTCTGACCCCAAGGGTTTCTTCTCTTCTCAGGAGAACACATTTTCGAGTTTAAAAGAAAGTACAGGGGAAATATCACATTGGAAATACACTGGGAATTAAAAACCCTCAGGTGCCTTGTTATCGAAAATCTGGAGGATGGTTGTTCCATGGGTCTGCATATCCACAATCTCTCAAGCTCCTTGCTTTGTCAGAGCTATTTAGCCTTCATTAAGGAAGGCAGACCTAAATGCTGCCCCATGTGACTGTAACCCCATGGTTTTGCTGTGCTTGATCTCTAAGAAATGTAGCTTTGGGCAAACAAGCTCTGAATTTGGGAGAAACAGAGCTGCCTAATTAGGCACAGTCCAGGGATGCAGAGGCAGGGCTGGTTTCCCTCTGCAGCATCACTGCACAGTATCAGCTAGTTAGGGACTGGGGTAACTCAACACTGTGCTCTCCAAACACACCCTAATCCCCTTCCAAACCCAACAGAGGCAAAGCAGAACACAAGCAAAGAGGGAAGGGAATTTCCTTATTTCCCAGCCATATCATAGGGATTTCAACTCTGTGAAATCCCTATGAAAACCATCAGCCCTATGCAACCAGAAAATATTTTGACTAGAGAAATTGCTGTAATCCTTAAATTACAGCAATAGGATTGCACTATTGCTGTAATTTAAGGATTAAATTCACACTATTGCATAATTCTGAGACAAAAAAAATGTGGTTTTTTTAACACTTGTACACTGTCTTCCCTGCTTAATTCACACACCATTGTGAATGCCATCCATTTTTCCTGTATTGTTGCATTTGACATCATTTCACTTTTTCAGACGTAAATGATCCTATATCTGATCTTTCATTCCTCACCCGACCAAAACCCCCACTGACTGTAAAATTAGGTCTAACCATATGAAACACTGTATTTCTAGGTTTCTTTGAAATATTTCATGTGGTAAGTTTTAATTCTTCTCCTGACAATGATGCATGATGTGATGACCCCAATGGTCTCGCTGCCACCATAGATTGCAACAGTAAAAGCCAAATCCAGGCAAAAGGATACAGAGAATTTAAACAGGCTTTTGTCCTTCAGCTTTCCAAGCTTCCTTCTCTCATCCACCTTTCAAGAATTGCTGAAACACAGTTTTGCAAGGAAAGAAGAATTGGCTTTTTTTCCCACCTTTCCATATGGGTGCTTAAAATGGAACACAGAATTCCAGTGAACAATATATTCTCAGGTTTCAATTCCAATGTCAATATGTCTTTCTTTTCCACTTTACATGCTATGTGTGTTTTCCTGTTAACAGAATACCTGTTACGATTGTGTTTAAGAGACGTTTTAGGCTTGGTTTAGGCTCTGCATCCTCAGCAAAGATCCCTAAGAATCAGCTCCCTGTTATCCTGTTTTCTGAATCGTGGTTCTGAGCTACTGTTGTGCTGGCTACTCCCTTCATCTTTCACATACCACAAAATGTGGGGTTTACTGGTTTTTGTGGATTTTAACGGCTATAACATTTAAATCAGTGCCTTATTCCGAATCTTTCAAAAATATGGCATAGGGCAGGCAGACGGATGTAACCTATATTATAGTCTAGCCTAGAGTTTTAAGAATGTATTTATAACACATCAAACCGTTTCCAGTATTGTTTTTACATAGTTTCAATTGGGTGGTTTTCAGTGAAATAATATATCACAGTTAAAAATTATTAAAAGAAATGTTCACTGTTGAGGAGTTTATTTAGTTATTGGTTTTGGGTTTTTCTTCTTTAGTTTTACCCCTCCTGCTGTTTCAGTTTCTTATGTTTCTGTTTTTCCCAGAAACTTTCATCTCCCACACTCCTGTTATTCTCCTTCTCCAATTATTGTTTAGTGCTCCCTTAACACACATTTAGGCTTTTTCTTTTTTTTTAATTCATCCAGAATGAAATCTTTCAAGACCTTCAGGAATGTTCCTTTAGAGCTTGATGGCAACACGACTACCTGGGAAATTATACATCTCTCTACTGCACGCCTACACCTGAATCAGATTTTTAACTCAATGTTGTAATGGAATCTCAGTGGAGAGGAGTTCATCAGCATTCACAGGTATCCAGCTCAACTCATCAGACAGGCATTGGCCAAATGAAAATAAGAGGAGTCAGATGGGATGGAATTGCAGCAGCTGCAAGAGGAGAAGGCATTTGGCATGTCACAGCTCTATGGGAGGCACTGGCAATCCTGGGAACAATGGGATTCTCCTTTTTTACCACTGATGTGATTGAAAGAAGTTGGGTCATGAGAGAGCAGCTGAGAGTGGAATCCAGCAGAAGAGCAAGGCTTGTAGCAGTGAAAACAGGGTAGCCTCTGAGGAAGATGGGTTGTAATTAGAAAAGTGTGTTGTAATTGGAATGATGAAAAATCTGGGTTTCCAAGGTTACGTTTCTTAATGTGGTACTTCTTGTGTCACCTGAGCATTTAATCTCGACTCAAAAATACTGCAATGCCAAGTGTTGGAATTGTTAAGCCTCAGGTTACCTGTTCAGTTTAAAAGACAAATGTGCCTTAAAACATGTTCTAAGCTGACCTCTCTGCTATGGGTGGGTGGTTCTCATAAACATGAACCAAATTCCCCAAACACACCTGAAACTGTAGGACATAAAAATAGACATGAACCAACTGTGAGCCTTGCACCATGGCCTCTCTGCTAGACAATAACCTCTAACCTGTCAGTTACAGGAGTTTTTCCACTCACATTTCCAGGAACATTGACACAGTTAACCCTTAACTGTTTACTATATCAAGGAACAATCTTACCAGGAATATTGTTGAGAGAAATCCCATACAGAGCTACCGTAACCTGACAGTTTTTGCATTTTGTATGTTGAAACCTCCTTCACTTGGACAAAAACCAATGGCCACCACCAAACCACAGTGACTGCAAACCCTTCCATCTGCCAGGCTTTCCCACCTTAATGCAGTGGTGTACTGCAACAATAAACCCTTCCTCATAAAAACCCCTCTACTGAAAAGGCTCTGCTGAGGGCATTATTGGACATTTAGAGAAGCATGAGAGAGCAGAGCGAATGCTACAATATTCATAACCACCTATTTATAGCATGTGTGGGTCATTAAAATGTCCGGTGCTGCAACAACTATTAATATTTATGCAGTTATACAATGTTATTTAATATATTTACTATTATTCACCTTTTCATGAATCTCTTATGCAAGGTTCTTAAAATATAAGCACGTAAACTGCTCTTGTAATTAAAGCTACATTAATCAACAAAGGAGCTATAATTGCATTATGATGCTGCACTGAGTTTCCCATCAAAAGGGGAAGGGGGTGTGATGTTGGGGAGCACAAAACAAAACAAAACAAAACAAGTATCAAAAGGAAGAGAACAAGTAGGGCTGTTTGTGAACAATGCTCTGTAAATAAACAGTCCCTGCCAGAAGATCCTGGACTGTTAGGGTGCATGCCCGATATCCAAATAGTTTTGCATACATGCACCACCAAAGCAGTGGAACTTGGGAGCTAACAAAAGCCTTACCACTTTCATAATTATTGTAGCTTTTTTAAGAGGGGAGAAATGATGGCAAAACTTCTGTGGGTTTCTTTCAGAGGATTCAACACATTTGAGAAATTCCATACCAGAACACACACTCCCTACACACATTTTTTATCCTCTTTGTGTTTGCTTTTTCCATTTTGTTTTGTGTTTAAGTACTGTAAAACAGACTCCAGAAGCTGAGCTAGAAGGGACCAGATGGACAACTTTCCCTCAGCAAAAGAATCCATGCGGCCCTCCATGCTCTTCTCTCCAGCTTGTGGCTGGGCTGTGTGTGAACTGGTAACCTGCTCTGACTGACCTTATAGAACAGCTGTGGCCAAAAGCATTAAATAAAATGCTTGTAAAACTCTGAAATCGCTTAGCTAAATGTGGCATTATGCCACTGATTTTGGAACTGTAATGTGTAATAAAGTATTGCTAAATGCTGGAAAACTGGTAGGCTTGTCACTAAGGATCAGGGTGATAGGCAGCCCAGACAGATGATAGAGAACATATTGTAATCACGTATCGAGGCAGCATCTCAAACATCAGGATGCCACACAGTGATTAATGTCTAGGGCTTTTTCTGGCTCCTCTTAATAGGAGGCTTGCCCAGTTTCCAGCTGTGAACATTTATATGCTGCTGGCTAAGGATATTAACTGTTTATTAGACTGCTGAAACAGGTGGCACTACACGGATACAGTCAGACGACAAATATGTACTGGAAAAGATCCTTAATAATAACATCCAGAGATGTTAATAGATATTCTTTGTGCTTTACAAGTTACCCTTTTCACTTAAGGCACTGTATTTGTTACCCATAACATTGCTTTGCTGACAGTTTAATTATATAAAGGCCAGATTGTTTTGCTAATAGATTGATTATAGAAAAGGATTCCATTACAGAAGGACAAATGAAGTGCAAGAATTTCTTCTACTTCTAAACTAAACCTAATTACACTGGAAAACAAAATACTTTTATTCAGGAACCTGGTATAGATACTTCCCCTGTGCAAGAGAAGTGGGCATCCTAGAAGGACAAAACACTAGCCTTTCTTCTTTCCAGAAGCATGACTATTATTAAGGTGATTTGAAAGGTTTGTGGGTTTTTTAAATCTTTATATATGTAACTCTTTAAAAAAAAGTTTTTAAATCTGAAATCAGATTTTTTGATGCTACACCAACTTAGTGAGCATAGCAGACCCTCAGTAGGTATATCTGGCTTGTACACAATAAGCAGCACAAAGAAGGATAAAAGATGTGTACTTTGCAGGAGGGTGGCAGCCTCTCAGAGGCAAAAGAGCCAGTGATCTGTGCCCAGTGGAAGACTGCTTCAGGGGTTTAGCAATGAGGAAAACAACCCCAAAATCTCCTCTGAGCTGCTGATTCAAACACAGCCCAATCAGGGGTGACAAAGACTCATTACTCGCCCCTTGCTTCTGTTCAAGAAGTTTATCACAGCAGTTCAATTTTCCATGGACAATTATCAACATTACTAAGAAAACCCTGCCATTTCTGTGGCTGCTTGAGCAGAGGCAAACAGCAGAGCAAATGCAGACTGAAATCAGACTAATAACTCCCATCAAAAGGTGATTCTTCCATGACTAAAACCCTTTGATAGGGAAGAATGAGAGAACTCTCATTGCCTCTGCCTATGTTGGATCTCTGCTGTATTTTTTTATTAATCCAAGACATCTCTGCAGAGTCATTACACACCACCATTCTAATTATGCACCAGTGATTAAGCAGGTGTGACACTGAGCGAGGAAAATGTTTGATTAATGATCCAGGTGTCTAACTGGAAGATTACATTTAGCAGTGTGAATTTGGGGACAGGCCAGTTTAGAAGAACAGGACAGCTTTTGATTTCAGCCTGCCTCAGTAACATTATCCTGTTAGGATTGTTAGCCACCGTGTCAACAGACAGCTCAGCACAGAACATTTCCCACTCACTGTTCTCTTCCAAACATACACCAACAAACTTGCTGAGCCTTCTGCTCAGTTTTCAGCTTTTTAATATACTTCTTCCATATGAATAATAATTGCTGGAATTGACTTTATTTAAGTATAACACTCAGCTTTTGGCTGTGTAAAGAGAGGAGCTCTGAAGGAAAAAATAGTTTTTTTTTTTTTCTCTGTTCCACCCATAATTGTTAAATGGTTGCTTGAATATGATCTGTTTTGCATCAGTTTCTCACATTTCTAATTAATACTAGATACGTAGCATCTAGAGTTCACTATAATTGTGTGAACTAAGGATAAATCAGTTCCATAAAAAGCCCAGAGGAGAACAACTTTGCAAAAGGAGGCGACACTCGCAGTGTGAAGCAGCCTGTCCCTCCCAATCCATCGCCACTTGGCAAGGCTGCTGTGGCACAGTGGCCTGCATAGCCTGTCATGCTGGCATTACACTCTGCAGAGCCAGCCAAACACTGCCAGCCAAGAGTGCAGGGATTCATCTGTGAGGAGACTCAAGTCTTGTCATTACAGTCACGTTTTACAGCCAGGGATGCCCAAGCAGCTGCTTGTGTTGGAGTAACGCACTAAAGGCAACACATAGGCTGACACAGTTAATGCTCGAACTGGCCAGGCAAGTGCTCACACACACTTGCATCAATGGGTAAGAGGGAAAGTGCTTCTGAACACTTTAGCGTTTGTACTTTACAGAAATTCACCTTTCCACCCACTTTTAATTGTGTCTGACAACCTTTTTTGGGCTAAGAGGTACCTGAGGCACATCCCAGTATACGGAAGGGTGCAGCTCACAGAAAGGGAGCCACACACACAACCCCATTCAAATACAATTCTCTCCTCCACCCTCCTCCATCTTTGCACTGACCTAAGAAATCAGCATCAAGTTCTTTCTCCTGAACTTCTACTCTCCTCCTTCTCTGAGAAGTTAGAAGTAAAGGTCACCTGAGGCTTTATGCTTTGGAAAGAGGAATCTCTAACAGACCAGGAATAAAATCAGCCTTTGCCAAAGAATGGTGATGAAAATGAATCATCCTTTGGAGTCTGCAGGTGTAAAAGATTTTATTAAATTAAAAGTACAGGGATTAACAATAACAGCTAGTGGTCTGCATGGAGTATTTATGAGGAAAGATTGACAAGCCACACGATTACGCTGCAAAACCCTGATAAACGAGAATTACAGGGTAGAATGTAAGTGGCATCCCCAAGAATAATAGCGCCGAGCAAAGCAAAAGAAAATGCAGACTGAAGTACTGAAGTACTTCTTAGCAATTATTGCTAGTCAGAAACCATTCATGTGCATACCCTTTACTGGTCAAGAGGAATAATCCCCAATCATCTTGTCTGCCATTAAAGCACAGGGAAACAACTAAACCAGAGATTAACATGACCAGGAAATACATTTTTGTCTGTATATCTAATACCCTTATGGGGAATACTTCTATGAATTTTGAATATTTTTCTGCTTTTCTAATAGTGACAAACTCTCAACACTTAAGTAGCATTCCCATCTTCTATGAAATACCTTATTCTAATAGACATCAGGTTGATTCCCCAGCACATATGCCAAGCATGATCCTTCAGATGGTCCAAACAAAGCACAACAAACAGCAAATCCTCCAACATCTTGGTTATTTAAAAGGCTGAATAAAACTACAAACATCTTCATTCAAAAATCATTCACTGACAGAGGAATGGATTATATTTTTCATTTATATGCAATCTGGTCTAGGTTATGAACATATCTCCTCTAACTTTTATACACTGTATTCTCTCTCCTGTTACAGGAAAAAATTGTAGCAGATTTCCTCTAAGAAAGAAGCAGATAATATACTACTTACAAAAGTTGTGTTTTCCAATAATAATGTAGTTGTATTTGTTTCTACATTCAGTTCAACAACATGACCATTCCTGGTTTTATACACCACTGCTGTATCTGCAACAACAAAGAAACAAGCAGTTAGCAAACATACCGAATATTTAATATATCTGTAGAGAAAAACAGCATGTTCAACTAATTAGAGTATCTTTATTACAACACACAGACAAGGCAGGAGTTTTGTTGATTTGCCTCATGAGCTTCATAATTACCAGTTTATTCCCTGTAGCATGCTCACTTCACTCAATACATATGTATTTTGACCATATACCAAAGTAAAGCTTTGCAAAAAAAAAAAGAAAGCTTTTGCTGGACATCATATTCACATGTCTCATTAGAACTGATTCCAACAGAACTTCTGTACTTGTCTGTATTTCTGGTGACTGGATTATGTCATCAGACAAAGTTATGAATATTTTAAGACCTCGTTCTGTGGCTGGGCCATAGAATACTGAATTTTTGTGTGAACTGAATGTTAGCAAAGGAGGGTTAAAGCTAAGTAGGTCCACCTGTAACACTTTTAAAACACTGTGGGATGAACTGTTGCAACTTTTTCCTTCTTCCAATCACTTGATTTATCATTTCTTTTGAGAAAAATAATCTAACACACCGCAAGAGAAAAAAAGGAATCTGAAATTAATTGAGATTCTACAAAAAATACTTTGTATCTGCTTGTATCAAAACCTGAAAAATTACCAAGAAATGCACAATTACTACATCAGCCTCGATTTAAAAAAAAAGGTTCCAAATTTCCCACTATTTCTAGCAAGAGATTGAACAGACTGAGTGCTGATTCTTTCAGATCATTTGAAATCTATGTAAGAGATTTACACTTAATGAGAAGAAAGTATTTTATTATAACAATGTAAAAAGCATAAGAAAAATTCTAAATTGAGCCTAAAGGAAACACAAAAGAACTTTACTAATCCTCAATAATGTCTGAGAAATTCATCACAGATCCTAGAATTTTATGAAGTGGGAAGTAAACATGTCTGGAGAAAAAGGTTATGCTACCATAAAATAAAATGCTTGGCTTATTCAGAAAAATGCAGCTCTATTTTAATTGACTCCACAGGAACTCGAGATATACAGCACTAGTGAATGTCCTCTGGTATGTTCTGTAAAATTAATGAAGCCTCATTTGAAGAGCTTACTAAGCTATTTTAGGACCGTGGCTGGGAAGTGGGGTGGGATTGATGGAGTTCAGGACAGTATTATTAGAGCTGCTGTTTAGGAAGGCAAATTAGACTGAGAACTGTGGAATTAACAGCAGCTTCTTCTAAAGAAAAAAGATTTCAACTATTCATTTTGAATGAAAAGAAACAGCACTTTGTACACAGATATTTGGTTTCAGGTTGCTAATTACAGAACATGATCGTTTCTGCAGCTTCCTTTAGGCTATTTTGCACGTACTCTTTTAGGAACCCCAGCACTGAAAATCTCCATTGACACTGGATCGTGATGCTAAGTATTTCAGAAAAAATAAAGTATTCTGGCTAAAGAGCTGTCCCTAGCTCTGATTAAACCACGGTGTGAGGAATGGCATATGTAACCCAGAGGCACTGAACAGCAGTGCTCCTCCAAACAGTGCATTTTGGCCCCATGGGTCACACTGACGTGCTGCCCAAATCCAAACAAATACAGCATGCTACTCCTTCTCATTTATCTACTCTTCTGCATGTCAGCTGGCCAACAGGATTTATAGCATTGTGCCTTATTAACCAATCCTACCAAAACCAACTCACTCAAATAACAAATTTTCCCTTTAAAAAATCCTGACAGGACCACGCATAAAACACACAGTCCTAAGGGCACTTCTTCCAAGTCCTTCACACGGTGTGAAACAACATTTGGAAGAGCAAACACTGTGAATGATGTAAATTAAAGCCTTTGTTCTAAAGTTAGAAAAAAATTTATTCCATCAATCAATCAGAACAGAAGACTGAGTCAGACCTCTTGAAAAGGCAGGCTTTACTGGACAGTGATGGTGCCTCCCTCTGAACTCGAGCTCCTGAACTGCGTAAATCAAACGAATGCTTGCGAAAGGCATGGAGGTTCTCAGATAAAAGATTATGTCAAAATCCCATGCAAACACAGAGCGTAACAGTCTTCAAAAGTAATCACAGTAATTAAAATGGAAGCCTCATTTCTATCAATATTTTGTCAGGCTGGGTAATGTGATAGTTGGTAGTCACAGCACATGATCATGATTTTTTTCATTGATAGCTCAAATGTAAATAAGAGCCATAAACAAACATCTGTTTTGAAATTTTTGTAACCTAGAGTGCGAAAATCTACAAAAGAAAACGATACCTAGTCCTTAGCATCATCAATTTTCACAGCTGATGGATTTTTTTTGTTTATTGTCTTGGTGCCTTCACCACAAAGAGGTTCAGGGTCCTCTGACGCTGCACAAAGCCTAAGTAGAGTTCTTACTTCAAAGAAAGTCTCATTTAATTTGAAACAAAGAGTAGTATCATGAGGAAAGCTCTCAGCTGGGCACAAATTGCAGCATTGAAGAGCCACTTTATTGATCTTGAGGACATCACTAGAATAGAAAGCATTGTGTCTTGAGCAGAGGAGAACGTGAGGAAGCCTCTGTAAAGATGGGTTATCGAGTCACCAGCCCCGGACGATGCACACAAAAACAGTCTTAAAAACAACTGATTGAAAATTTCCTAATTATAGCAGTTCTCGAATTTTTGACAAGTTTGGAAACTCCAGACCACTGAATAACTGATTCATTTTCTCTGTTTTACTAAAAGGTGAAGACAGACAACCAAGGGTCTGTACACAGATTATCCTCACATCAGTCCCAAATAAAATGGCACAACAAATCCAGGATTCTTCCCACAAAATTAGTGGCTGGCTATTACCAAATAATACCTGATAGCACTTTAGAGAGCATAGACCTTGTTAAACAAATTTGAGTGTTATATTTGATAGAGGCAATTCTGCTGAAACTGTATATTAGGTTTTCTTCCAAGGTATTTGATTTATTTTATGACATCCAATGCTTACATTAAACAGAATTAATGGGGAAAACATTAGGAGGATTAAAAACAGTACCACTAAAAAAAAAAAAAAAATAAATAAAGAGGTAGACAGGGTTATTATATATAACTATCTTTGGGAAGAATTGATTCCACCTTGATTTTGACCTGATTTCTAAAGCTGACTCTGAAGGAGGTTGTCTAGCAGACACACACCTTTGCAGGACAACTTGATCCTCAACAGGTTCTCTACAACTTATTTGGCTTTCACAAAGAATGCAATATTAAATAAAATATTACATGAAAACAAACTCTAAACCAAAATTCTTCTGGGACTGTCACAGCATTAATAAATTCACCTGAGTCAGCAACATCTCTTACAGAATTGTCTTAGCTGCAGAACCAACACTAATTTATTTTATCATTGTGGGGCTAAATGTCCTAGTCCTTATGCTATTATATGCTTTTAAAAATAACTCTTTTCATCATCTGCTCCATCTCTAGGCAAAGAACATGGAATATGTGTTCTGCTGAAGTGATTAATCCATTTATTTTAAATCACAGTTTGCATGTATGTATGAATAACATAAATACAGCCCTCAGTGACGCAACTATTAAATAAAAACAGCATCGTGATAATTTCAAGTGTTTGGTTTTTTTCTTAATAAAAGCAGCATTTCTTACAAGTAGCTTCACTAAGACTATTGTTTCTGGTTTAGGTTCTGTACTGGTAAGGGTTTTACTCAAGATCAGGGTATGAGTTGGCAGGAAATGCAACTCCATACTGTGCCTGGCGTAATATAAATTGTTCCAGGGAATGTCAAAGTACAGGCAAACTATCATAAAATGAAGAGAAATCAATGCAAAATGTTTCATACTTGACAAGCAGATTGACCCCCATCAATTCTGCAATCATTTCTTTACCTCCATTTACAGAATTTACCCCCATTTATTGAACTGACAACATACTAACATGCCCTAAATGCTACAGAATTCCTTTGTAGCACGGTTACACATGGCATCACACGAACCAAAAAATATCCAGGCTCTTATAAATTCTAAAGAAAAATCCTGTATTGTTTAGGGGGAAAGTAGACTAACTTCCATCTTTAAATACATCCCCATCACTGCAAATCATTCCCTGAATTGTTCTAGTGTAAGAATTTGGCCCAGTGTCTATATGGCCCTTTCTGATTTAGCCTTCTTACAGCAGGACACTGAATGGTGATGGTTTATTTGAAGAGTATAAACTCTAGTTTCATGTGACACTGAAATTAAGCAACTCATCCTGTTATTTAAATTACACAGGCTGGGTTGAAAGGACAAGCTATGCCATACTTTCAAGTCTCTTGATTTTTAGTCTGGTGTTCTATTCGCCTTCACATCAATACTGATCCAACTTTTATTAGCTGGAAGTTTTCTTGTTTTATTGGTGGTATTTGCATATTTAGACCTGTACATGACCCAAAAAGCTGCAGGCCGCTTATCACATTATTTATATTTTTCTCCCATGGAGTGACTCCAAGAGTCTCCCAGTGTGCCTTAAGCTGTTGACACACGTTTACCTGCATATTTCAGCTGCAAGTCAAAAGAAAGGGAGTTTTGTTCTTCCTGTCAATGAAAAAAGGTGGTGTGAAGTGTTTTGTCTTTTCTGCATTCTCTAAATCTGGGCTTTTTTCAAAAGATCACAGACCTATAGTGATATGAGATATGACAATCAACTGAGAGTCATCTGTGTTGCACTTGGAAAGTTCCAACAGCTTCAGGAAAAAGTGGGGCTTCCTTGATCAAGAATAAAAGCTGGAATCCTACCCTGGGTAAACTGTGAGAATTATGAAAATTTAGAGAAACATCACAGGCTCACTAAAGCCACAGGACTTACAAGATTACTGAATATGAGCTTCCATTATTATGTTTATGTGCCATCTGAGCCAGGCAAGACTTGTGATTCTACAGTGGGTTTATTTCATTGAATATCAGTCTATTCCATTCTCAAAGGTTTTAAGCTATGAGTTTTGACCTATGAATACAAACTGTGTTTTCCTTCAGCCTCTAACAGTCATCATGGCAATCCAAGCTTATTATAAAACTAAAATCTGCCAGGCCTGTAAATCCACATTTGTCATCACGTTCACTGAGATCAACGTGAATAATCTCTGCAGCTGCTGGCGTTGAGAAAGAGCAACAGAATCACCAGCACTCCTTTGGGTATAAAAAAACCTGATTCTTAAAATTCACAGTAATGTTAAATGTACATTCTGTTTGCCAAACAGGAGTGGTTTGGTAGACGATTTGCTAGATATTTACTACGTGTTGATAATAAGGTTTATTTCATGGTAACTCCTGAGAGAAACTTTGTGGATCAATCAATTCCAGTGGCTACAAAACAAATCCAGCTTGCTAGGACCTGGTTCAAAGGTGGTTTAGAATTTACTAATACTGATATTGAACAGTTTGGAGAAAAAACCTGATTTATAAAGAAGGTACACAGACTGCTAATTGCTGGTTATTTGCACAGAGCACTGTAAATCTTAGCCTAAACTAATTGCCCAAAGGAGATCAGCACTCAGGCAGTTTTGTGCATAGAAACCAGCAGACATTAAGGCAATTTATCACAGTCTTGAGAGAGCAAGTAGCATCTAAAAAGTGAAGGAAAGAGAAGGAAATAATTCAGGCAATGTTGAAAATCTCCTCCATAATATCTAGTATAAGGAGGCCTCAGGGTAGTCTTCTGAAATTGCTGACAATGTTAACCTGAAGATTGTTAATGCTTGTTTTCCCACTGAAAATATTTACTAAATTTTGGGTTGTTTAGGTAAAATTCTGCTTTTCATCACAAACAGCAGCCTTAGAAAGTCAGAGTCCTCCTCTTCCTTATATTTAACCTTTTTTATAAATAGAAACATGCCAGAAGGTTGATACCTTACAGTCAACACACATGCCAATCATCCTTTGCTGTACACAGTATTGTTAGAACTGCAGATGGCATTTCATCAAATTGATTACAGAAAATGTCATGCTAATTAAAATAGAGAATGCTTTCTGATCTAATAAGCTGGAGGTGCTAGACAAATCTTTGTCTAATGAAGTGTTTACTAATTAAATAAAATAGTCATTTACAAAGATATTAGAGATACAGACCAAATTTCAATATGTTAGCAAAGCCACATGTCAGCTGAGCAAGACTTCCACTGCTTTTCTAAAGTTTAGGCTGTTCTTAGTAATGCCTTCAAGACAAAAACGATTCTGCTCTAGTTTTACAATGCAATGTATTCTTAGAATGTACTCTTCCAGAGAATCCTTTTCTATATAGAAAATTTCCTATTCAAAATGGCTCGGAAAGTTGCACACACAGGTAATTCCCGTCCTTTCTGATCTCTACTTCCTTTCTCATCTATGCCCAACACAAACTAACCAACACCAGATGGAAATCTTACGGTGCGGTAGCTACGGGAATGGAGGTAGCGGAGTCAGAGTAGCATCCTGCCAGGCACAAATGAATTAGCTCTGCTCTTCCTACCTTCTTAAACTCCAGAATGAAGTGACCAGGCATGGATTGACCTAGAAAATTCAAATTTCCATCCATACTCAATGTATCTTCCTCTTTTCCTAATCTGGTCATTGGTTTGCAGAGCAAGTCATGCTCAACACATGCTGATTTTCAGCAGTCCCAATTACTTTAGCACATCGATGTATGAAAATCTTCAACTCTTCCCAGCAGCCAATACTCATTTAGAAAATAGATTTCTTCCCTGTCATGCAGCTGCACAGGATCATGCCTCAGTATTACATTGTCCCCATGCCAGCACTTCGGACAGGACAGAAGGAGCAGACAGCTCTTGAATATTAACAAATCCATTGGAGGATTGATTTACAAGAGAAAAAAAAGAAAAACCAAACCAAAACAGTGAAATATATGGTGCAGTCAAGCCAAGCCTCTGGAGCTCAAACTGAAGCAGATGAGGAAACATTCACTGCAGAGCTGTGGGAGGCAAAAAAGGAGGGCAGTGATCAGCAGCCACAGGTAGTAATGTCTGCGACCAGCTCAGCAGGAAGAACATCAGTGTCTGCTGCCTAAGTCACTTCTAGACATGTTGGGAAGATGGAAACACAAGGGAAGGCGCTGAATTACCTCGCAAAGACAACAATGATAGAGGCAGGTAGATTGAAATGCACGTGGTCACAGAGAATGCAGCTGAATAAAACTGCAGTGACTGTCCTGGGGCTCTACCCAGGCACACTGTGGAATCCAGGTGTGCGGACAGCTCAGTTTTCACAGCAAAACTCAACCACACATTCCTCTTTTATGTACTGCCATGGTAAAGGAAAGCTGTTCTAATTTAGACATTTCCAAGTTTTTCCAATTTCCTACAAGTTTACCAGTTAACTCATAACTTAAATTATAACTTTGAAGGTTTTGGTCTTGTCATTCATGTCATGTTGCAGCAATTTTTTCTCCAGTCTTCCTGGATGGAGAAATTGTCATGTTCTTCTCCCCTGGGACTCTGCTGGGGAGCGAGCATAGCATCTTTGTACAGATCTTCTCACTCAAAACTTCTCAAATCCAGGCTGCCCCAGCAGGGTCTGTCCATTTTCCATTTCAAGAGCACAACTCAGAATAACACAGCTCCAGCTGAGCTCCAGTTTTCCGAAATCATGAACATGCAAGCAAGATGATGACACCATTTAAGGAGAAATCTAACAATTAGAAAAAGTTGAAAGAAAATAGGAGTTGTGCCGTAATTAGTCTCCTATCAGAAGAAATAAAAGTCTCCCTCATTTTAGAACACAACTGGACAAAGTACTACAAAGTAAATTAACAAAAATAAATGAAAATACAAAGATCTGAGTGCGTGCAGCATAAATGGGAGGCCATTATCTAACCCAAAGAGCAATGAGCTGATGGACTCAAGAGCAAAACGTGACTGTTTCTGCCATTCCTCCCCACACTTTCCATATCCCACTATTTGTAATGCAGAAATCTCCATCTGTATCTCCGTCATTACTTGGAGGAAAATGTCAACTATATTCATTTTCCCCTTTAGAGCAAAGCACTAAACATGATTTCATTGTGTTAAAAGCTAGAATGGTAGACGTCAGTCCATTAGTCCATTCCAATTTGTTTGAAATGCAATTAACAGTAAATCAGCACCAAAAGAAAGGGAGGGGATGTGGCTGCATTAACGGCAGACAGAGAGCCTTCCTTCAAGGCTACATCACTACTTGTGTGCCACACAACTCTGGTCAGTTTTATTTAGCTATTCTCTCTCTTAAATAAGAGACAGTCAGAGAGAAAGCCTTCAAATTAGAAAACAGGCTAAAAGAATTTATGGATGAAGAGTGGTGAAGCTTCTAACAACACTGGTTTTCTCAGCAGACATTACACAGCGATGGTGAAACACCAAACGCTGTCATTTTGCCAGCTCCAAAATTCCCAACTAAACTCCTCAGTTTTCCCAACTGCGCGGAAACATTTTCACTCTCCTGCATTGCACCAAGGGCCATTACTGAGCCAGCTTGGCAGTGGACTCAGACAGCTGTTGTCCAAATAGCGTACATGTCCCTGGACTATTGAGAAAATTAGGGAACAAATTCTCCGTTTCGGTCATACATCCTATTCCAGCCTCTTCCCCAGAGGGATAATAAAGTACCACAATAGAGCAGCACTTCTCTGGCAGCCTCGGGAGTTGACCTTTCTGCTGAGCCAAGCCAGATGGAACATGGACAACTCCATTCTGGAGCCGGCAGCGTGGCCCAGACCGGATTTCACAGAGACTGCCGAATTGGCAAGGCTACACTTAGGAGAAGACACAGTGATTTCAATGAGGGAAGATTTATTTGCTTCTCTACTCCTTTATAATTGCAAGTCTCAAATAACACTGAGTATTTCACTTGCAATAGGCACGTGAACTTCCTAAGCCTTTCAAACAAACACTCCTGAGGGCTCACCATCGTCCCCACTTCTGCAGAGCTCCAGATGCAACCAGCATTTCCTAGAAAAGCCCAACAAGTGAGAAGTCTAAAATTCAGTGGCTGTGTACATATCCCAGCAAAAGCCCAGTCTCTGGAGCAGCCGCAGGGCTGCAGTTTTCTCACCCCCTTTTGTCCCCCATGAGGGCACCTCAGAAGGCTGACTCAGGCCCAGCTGGTGGCTCAGTTCTTACCCCCACGCTCAGGCAGTGAAAGCATGGCAGCAATGACATCAAAGCAGCCTTGGGGCTGTCCTTAACAAGCTCCAGAACACAGCTCCCGAGAGCCTGGCACACCCAGCAGAGCACATCCAAGGCAAACAAGGTCATGGAGTAGGATTTCCAGGTGTACACTGACAATGCCAAATTTTTTTGTTTTATTTTATACTACCGAAGGATGAACAAAATATTTTATTATAGAAACGAAGGTATGTAATTTTATGTTTACAATTATTCAACTTGCTTTTTCCAAATCTCATTCTGATTTATGAGAAAAACATGTTGATTAAATGAAGAGCATTAGCTCTTAAGAATTATCATGGACCCAGTAATAAATAAATCACATCAAGGCCATGTTTTGTAATTTTAGTTGTATCTTTTGATGAACCTTAAACACTAGTCCATCTTACATTATTTCTACTGATTGGTTACCTGCATTTAGAATAGAAATTACAGATTCAAGAGACACGTGCCATTAAGAATTGTTGCCCAGAAGTATTAAATCCTTTGTATCTAAATTCAACTCAAAAAAAGAGAAAGCAATTTAGATGTCGTTTTCCTATGTGTTCACCACCTACAATACTACCTTGGGAAATTCTTGGGAAATAACCATGCTAGCTAATTAAAAAAATTAAAGGGTGAGTTTGCAGGTATCTAATCAGCATAGATATGGAAGCACAGATTTGGCACCAACATTTGAAAACACTGGCAGAATTTCCTTTGGCATTGATTCATTTTGGATGCCATTGTTTAGTCTGCGCATGTAATTCCACCATTCTGCTGGAGTGTGGGGAATTGGACAGGCAGTGCCAGGAACTGTAGGATCACCAGGACAGTGCTCAGCTGGACCCAGCAGGTCCTGCCCTGTCTGGCACATTCCATACAGGCCCCCTAAGAGCAGGAGGCAGGTCTGGAGGATAAAACGACCTGGGAAAGTGTGTTATAACCTCAGGATACAAACAGAAAACTCAGGTGTAAGCTCAACCTCACACAAACAAACCTCCTGATCAAAACAGATCAGCATCAAGCCTGTCATACAGGCCTGGAATGGATTCTGATCGCCTTTTGGAGCACTCGCCAACAGATTTTATTTGGCTCAAAGATGAAGTCTCGGTTCCAAACGGAAAGAGACACAAGCAATTAAGTCTCTATCTTAACATTATCATCATGTGCTTCACTTTGCTTCTTTCAAAATTACGAAGGTGACACGTTAATATGGGACACTTTGTGCGGTTTATCTCTACAATTAATTTAAAATAAAATGTAGCTGGATGGGAATATTACAAGAAGAAGAAAATCAAGGAAACATTGACCAATGGCATTCTTGGCAAGCCAGCAACTGTTCTTTACCAGCACGAACATTTGGTGGCAATTTGACAGCGTTCCTGACAAAAGGAGGAGCACAGACCTCCTCCAGGTGTCATGTGCAAGTGAAACAATAGAGCTTTTCTCCATACTTAATCATACATGAGCTTCAAAGAATAAATATTTAAATTATGATTCCAAATATATCCTAATAGTTATTTCAGGGAATTACACCTCTTACCTGCTTCTGATCAGATAATTCAAGCAATTCAGCTTTTATTTTCCATTTGAATTAGGCTCCCCTTTCAGATTAACATTATTATTCATTAGTTTCTGGTTTCCCTAAGTAAAAGTGTCATTTTTTCATTGAAATGCTAACCTCATTAGTAAGTCCATACTCTTTAACTGCTTTAAACGCATGAAATATATTCTGTTAAAAGTTTAAAACACCTGTTTGGATTTTTTTTTTTTTCTTTTAATTTTTGTACCATTAAAAAGGAGGAAAGTAACTAGAAGGATTGAATAAAATAGAATGCCAAAGCTGAAAAATATACACCTGGTGCAATTATTAAAATAAATGGACACAGAATAAGAACAATTATGTTATGAGGAAAGCCTGATTAGAAAGATTCTTGCATTTTCTGCTCTACCCCATTACCAAGGATATAGGGGCACGCAAAAAGCGCTGATCAAAAGATATTAGCAGGAACAAAATTTTTTTTGGTGTAGCTGTGCCTTTGGCAGAACACCCATATTTTCAAATGTAAACATTTTGCTTTGGAAGAATATTAAATATCTTGCTAAATGAGGGATCTTAAATTTCTTTACACTTAGTCATTTTTAGCATCTTTATTAAAACATTTTCCTGATGGTAAAATTGTCAAACAGATTTTGATCCATTATTTTCATTTTCCATGTAATTTAAAAAATACCTTCATGCACCTAATTAAAATAGAAATGCTCCCATATTTCCCAACTGTAGATCACATTTAGTAGTTCTAAAGACGAACTTATTCTTGTTTACAGGTTGAAATTTAAGTCACCACAGGGAAGCCACTTAGCAGTTCAACATAAACCTATGCGGTATATGAACTCAATTTTGTCTTCAAAATTATATATTCCAAGGTTGGAATATATATAAAGGCTGGAATATATATAAAGGCTGGACAGCCAGAACTGATGGAAACAGAATAGACTGCAGTCATTTTATGCAGTAGATTCAGAGATTTCAAGGCCAGAAAAGGCCGTTACGCCCTTCCATCCTGAGTTCTTTCAGAATCCAGATTACAGGATTTTGACCCGAAATTCTAGCACCAAGCTTGTAATTTGCTGTTGGGTTTTCCTTTATAAAGAGCATGCAGACTTGCTTTAAACACTTTAGTGCAGAACCCACTATAGCTCTTGATACAATATTATGAGCTGACAAAGGGAAAAAACAATCCTACTAGGATGCCATTAACACCTTACTTAAAGACTTTTCACTATAATAATGCCTGGGGGGAATTAGCAGTAAAAGAAATCCATTTAATTTTACAGTGTAATGTGAAGCACACTAAGGAGATGCCAGAAACTGGAGCCTATTCTGCTCTGTTCTGTGGAGTGCCCTCTTCAGCTGCCTGAATTCAGCCTGTGCCACTGAAAACATTCACTGTTAGGGCCAAAACACAAAATGATAAACAAGCTTATCCAGCACACTGCAAACACACCTGTGGGGAGTGGCCCTACACGGCTGCTTCAGCACTTTGTCACCGGGGATCACAGCACCACTCCTCACCTCTCTCCCCCTCGCTGATTACAGCAAACAGCCTCAGATGCTGCCCTTTGTTCCAGCTTTGCTCAGAGGGAACATAATCCCGTTATATATCACACATATGAAGGAGCACAGCATCTGTGCATTCCAAAAGTTAAAGAGTTTAGAGAAATACAGTTCAAAAATCTGTGTAATCAGGTTTCCTCTAAAAATCCCAGTGAGAACAGAGACTTGGATGTTCAGCTGGTGCTGCCCAGCTCGGAGCCAGGGACACCCAAGTGGCAGAAAATGGGGATCAGCCAAGAGGGCTGCACCGAGGACAGGCTGTGTCCCACAGCACATTCTACTGAGGGCACAGGGCCAGTCAGGCTGGGAGGGACAGCATAAAAACATTAATTGCCTACGAAATAGAGGAATGTTAAACATAAAAAATGCCTGGTGCTTCCTCAGTACTTCATGTCTCTCACCAAAACTTCCTACAAGAATGCTGTGGAGGCTTCTTCCACCACTGTAGAAGAATTTTTACATTCTGCATCCAGAAATGCACAATATAAAAAAAGGTTCTCATAACATATTGGGAATTTCTTTATGTACAGACAGAAAACAGGAATGTAAGTGGTAAACTCACATCTAAGTTCTCACAACCATTTTTAGCCCCTCACATTTTCAGGAGCACTACCTTTTAGAAAGGATTCACATAGTGACACTGCTTGAGTTTTCAGGCATTCAGCATATTCTGAATGCCTGGGGATAGTTCATTTTGAGTCTAAAAATACATTTTTTACTTGGGCCACTGGAAATCACAGGTTATGTGATACAGCGATGTATCTGAAGACCACCTACTCCATTTCTATTACATAATTTAATTAAGATGTGCATATAAATTTCTGTACCCCATCTAAAATTATACATATTCAATCTGCACAGAGCACAAACATTCCTTTTTCTGCCATGGCATTTTCCCTAAACATGAAACCCAACAGGAGGTGACAGCATTACTGTTTCTGTAACAGTCACTTTTATCTTAGACAAAAAAAAAAAATAGGAGCATTGGATCAGGTTTCAACGCACAGCCCTGAACGGGAAACACAGGTATTCCACCTTTTTTCTCCAAGAAAAGAACCCAGAATTGGAGTTTCCCAGGAAGGAAACTACTTCCTAGGCAGAAAATAGCTACTACATTTGAAGATGGATGTCTTGTTTCAAGCAGATGCCAAGAACCCTTGGCCTGATACCAATGACTCTAAGAAAGACTTTTCACATTCCTTACTCAGCAGCAGGGCAGAGAAAGAAAAGCTTCCAAGCTCCCTGGAGTGAAATATCAGCACTATGAGTCTGGGCTCAGTGATGAGGACATGCTTGGCATATTTGGGAGATGAGAAGAGAGGAGAGAGAGAAGTGCTTTAATTCTCACATAAAACAAAAAAACAACAACAACAGCAACAACAACAAAAAAAAAAAAAAAAAAACCAAAAAAAAAAAAAACCAAAAAAAGAAAGATAAGAGTAGTTAGCTCTTGGCAGGAGCAGGTTACTTATTCCATAGAGCAAGGAAAGCAGCTGGGAGAAAACTGTAACTTTCAAAATATTTGAAACTCATCACTGACAAAGTTTGGCACAGCTTGGGTCTGGTGCTTGCTGCAGGACTTAATCACTGTTCTTCTTACTTCTAGGAGAAATACTGCGAGTATACAACATATAATGCAAAGAAAAATAAATTCGTTTTCAGTAAATAAGCAATAACTACAGGAATACCTGTGAAACATAATTTTATTTTCAGCTATGAAAAGACAAAAACCTGTCACTCATGTTTCTGCAGTCTTATAGCCAGTCAAACACTCTTCTGAAACACCACAAGGCAATGGAAATGAAACATAATGTAATAACCTTCGTTCCATTTTTTTCTAAGCTGCTAGCTTCTTAAGACAAAAAGCCTTTGAAATCTTTCAGCACAGAGTTATTTCAAAACACTGGGTTTCTACGTGCTACTTCTAATTAATGTCTGAGATTCTATTGCATTTATTTTTCACTTGTAAAATAGACAGCTGGTTATACACACACCTGAGGGGAGACAAACAGCCCAGTGCTAGCACACCCTAATATATTCAAATGCTAAAGTGATGTGGTATCTAACTCCATACAACATTTATTTTTATATATTTCGTCAGCCAATTTACATACATCGTTATAAATGCAATAAAAAATCCTGCAAATAATGACCAAATTGTAAATATTAACTACATGATGTAGACCACATCAGGATTTCCTGTATCCTTATATAAGAGGTAATACAATGCTTATCCTTGTTAAGATACTCATCCTGTTGTGAAGTTCTACTACCTGTCTGATAAGATTGTCCATACACTTAATTATTCAATATGTCCAATTAAAATCTATTACATCATATAATGTGATTATTCATTATACACCAAGCAAATAGTATCAATTCCAGAATTTCACACACAACTTATTTGGGGGAAAAAAAAATGCAGTTCAAATAGCACAAAGATAAAGTAAACTCTTCTAAGCAACAATTAACAAATGTAATGCCTACTAAAATCATGAGTCTCATGCAAAATAAAAAGAGGACAGGGTGATATCCAGCATTGTGAGAGAAAGCAGCTGCTGAGAAGTGTGGCTGAGCAGGGGTGCACAGGGAGGGAGGAGGAGGATGGTGGCTGCAGTGGTCCAGGTACGTGTGCCAGGGAAGGGCTCATGTCTCAGACCAGATCTGAACCTGCTCCCCTGGAGCCACTTAATCTAGGTCATGAATTCAAACAGATTTACTTGTGCACTAGAGATGCTGTCCAAACTAACATGTAAATAATCAATATGTGATAAATACATATTATAATACTGGCTTTTCGCAAATATTAGAATGGATGTTATGTGTATAATATTAGTCCTTACAAAAGCCTTGTTATAAAGATATAGATGTATAATAATACCAAATGCCTTTATTTCTGTAACTAACTAAACTTAGCCATAGTGATGAAATAGCCGACACGGTTGTTTTAGAATACTTGTGGTTAACTTACAATAACTAAACCGCCTGCTTGGTTGAATAAAACCCAAAGAACCGTGTGATGAAGACCCCTGCCACTGACATTTTAGCTATCAGCGACTGTCACCGGCAGAAACCACGGAACGAGCCTCAAGTTAGAGTTGATAAGACACTGACCAAGACCACAACCAAGAAGACTACGCACTCTCTAAAAAGACGGATCGAAGGAAGGGCCATGCTAAATAGTTCCTAGAAAATGTAAACTGGTTTGGGGAAATATATGAATAATTGCTTATGAATACGTATTTGACTGATGCAATAGGAAAGGTATGAAAGGCATCTCACTACCTCAAGATGGTGTGCTTTCTTTGACTTAGTGCCAGGGAGAAGCACCCAGCGCTGCTACTTTTGCTTTATTGTCATTGTCCCCTATTGTCCTTTATTAAACTTTTAAATTCTGACAGGAGAGTGAAACTCGTTTTTCACAAATATAATTGACAACATGTACCAGCAAGTGCAAAACTAGTGATTTTTTTCCCTTTAAATAGGTCTTTCTTTCATAATTATATTTTAATGATTTCTTTTTGTAAATGTCAAATGAAACATTTGAATAATAAGTCAGTTTAGAGGAAATGCCAAAATATTTTAAAGCGTAATACTTTGAGGCAATTTCTGACTGATAAGTCATAGAAGCAAAACCCTGAGAGCAAACCCCACCAGTGACAAGGGCACTGCTTTCTACATCATTTACACTGTGTCACATCCAGAGTGTTTTGCCTGTCACCCAGAGCAACTTCAGCTGTAAAAGCATCCTGCCTGGCTTTGTATCCTTTGAGTAAGAAAAAGTGTCGATCGGCTTGGGTACAGAATCAGTTCATAGTACTTTATTCTAGGATTGCTCGTGGTGCCACTGGCAGTGATGGAAGCACACTCTGATGTCTTCATTAGGCGGCAGCAAAAATTGTGGTGGCCAGGAGAATTCAAACCAGTCGTATTTTCCACCTGGACAGCAAATAAGATGGACAGTATTTCTAGTTCAGTTATTATGATAGGTTTATTTATGTCTCTGCATCCCTACATTTGCTAATAAACTGTAAGAATGATTGAACTGACGCATGCTGAACGCCTGAGCTCAGATACCCAGCTGTGGGACTCATTCCTGCCCGGGGAAGGGGCACCAGAAAAGGCATTTCATGGGAGAAACTGTTATCAAGTCTGGAAGAATGCACAGAAAAATATGTTTCTAATTTTCCTTCTGCATTTTTTGCTGTAAGAGATATCCTTTCCAACATCCCTAGGATGCATCAACCAGGAAGTTAAAGCATTTATATTTAGTCTAACCCTGGATTATTCTTTTTTTTTTTTTCCCCCATTCTTTTGGATTTTTTTCACCAGGTTTAACTCTATTTACATCCAGCTTTTTTCAGCTGAACTAAAAGCTGTAAGATAAAGATAAATGGGTAACAGTTTATGTGGTCGGTTACCGCTGGTAGTTCTAGAGCAACTCATACAGTCAGAGAGACCAGAGACAATGACACTGAAGGCTAAAGGGATGGTTAAGGTCACCAAACCCAACCTCTTACACATCACAGTGGAAAACTAAACTATCAAAAAGCCGGAAATTCTTCTAAAAAGGCAGCAACAAGTAAGAAGACATCAATATGCCAAACAGAGCACAACTTAGAGGAACATGTTAAACAGCAATAAAAGGTGCACACCAGTTTATAGCCAAGTACCTCATTAATACTACAAACGTATTATAGATTCAATTTTTCTTTAGAGAAGATCATCTGATCTCATTAAACGTGACACAAGAGCTGATAAATAGAAATTTTTATCAGGGTTTGCTAGATATAGTAGTAAAGGAAGAATCTGAGTTAAGTTTTTTCATTTCTCCCTAACACTTACAGCTAGAGGGAAATTAATTACAATCCAATAAAAAACAAAACCAAAAACCTCAAACAAAACAAACAACTCAAACCAAAACAAACAACTAAAACCAAAATCCAGTTTTCTGCTATTCCACATTCAAGTAAAGAATCAGTAGCTGTTATCAGTCATATTATACAACCATGAGATAGAAGAAGAAAAGAAGGAGATGCCCTTACAGAGGACATTCAGTACACAAAATGCATTTCCTAATGTGCTTCATCTTGGTGGGAAGCATCTTCTACAAGAAGCAATAGATAAAATCTCTTATTGATATGAAGACTAGAAAAGATGTGGGGACTGTGCTGCAGAAGATAATTAGCATTGCTTGTGGCAGAACCAGAACGAATATTTACAATCTAGATCAAAAAGTTTTTTTTTTAAATGCTTATACAGACAACATGCCAAAATTCTTGCAGGCTGTAAAGTTCACCAGTGAATCCCTTGAACTGATCTTTCCCCCTCACAAAAAATGACTAACACTAAGAAAGACTATTCTCATTGCGGGAGACAAGAGATTATTTCAGCTCACCAGTTGGTGATTCCTTTAACACAGAGAGACATACAAACCCAAAGTATTCCCATAAAATGTAACAGTTATATTCTGCATTCAGTCAACATTAAGAGTTATTGCTCTTCATGAAGGACCTGTGCAGGAAATGTTCGAGTACTCCAGGAAATTCACCAACAGCAAATAAAAGGCACTGAAGTAACAAGTGAGTTCACTGGATTTCAAAAGCAAATTTATACTTACAGACAAACATTTCACAGTCGCTTCAAATCTACAGCAGACAAAAATGAGCTGACAAACCCTCTTTCCCCGTACTGCTATTTTTCAATAGATGGGAAAGATACCCGAGTGGCTGCCCTAGACATTCGTCAGGAGTGATCCCAGAACAGATCTCAGCCAACCTCCAGCGGAGACGAAGCTGTTGGAGTCTGAATGCAAAATCAGGGACTTCGTCATGAGCCCATTGCAGGGGGTGGCTGCACAAGGACGGCAGCTGCACGTGGAGCATAAATAACCAGGGGGAGCAGAGCTTTCCCTCGAATCATGGAACAGTCACTCTGACAGCATTAAGGTGGCAAATGACAGGAAGGGAAGTGGTGGTGACTTCTGTGCCACTCTTGCTACAAAACAAAAGTGTGAATTTCCTGTAGAAGCAACAGCTCATCAATGGTGTGACTTTCAGCCCTGGCTTTTTTGCCAGTGCCTCTTGCGAGAACTTTAACTTCATTACATTCTAGGTGCAGCACTTTATCTGGTGCTACACAGAACACCTCCACTGTAATTTTGCCTTTTAAAGCAACATACTAAGCAATTTAATATGGCGTGTGGTATCACCAGGAAGACTTCCCATTTAATAAGGCCATTTGGAGGGTTTTAATAAGTCTTTATTGTTTGGTGTCTATTTTATAACTGTACATTGTATTTCTTAGCAGAGATTAGCCCAGTACTGATGTAAGGTAGTGGCACAGACCATCATTACTTACGTAAAAGACATGGGGATTTGAGATTAACCTGGCTTTGAGAAAAAATACTACATCCAGCTTAACTAAGTACCCACATCAACAACACCTTCAGGGAATGGTGGCAGTCCAAGAGAGAAAATGAGTGCTTACAGCTTAAAATTCAGTTTCAGGATACTGAAATATCTGAATCCTTCCAGTGATACAAAGAATTGAGTTCTACTCTGCAGATTGTATTCTGATATCACTTATCAGGCTCATGCTTGCCTGAAAAATATTTCTTTTAATGGCAAAAAGTACATTTTATAGCATAATTAGCAGGTATCCCATTAGCACTTCTTCCACAAATGTGAAAAACAGTGATCTTAGCACTGAACATAACAGAGCCACTGTAAAGTACATTAAACTCCCGTCTTTATTTTAGTGACGCCCTATTTTTAATGATTTTTTTTTACCAGAGGGAGGAGACAGCTGACTCTTCCCTAGACATGTTGTGATGACCGCAGATTCCTGCTCCTTCTACTCCTGTCAATATTGACTGATACTGCAGAGAGGTTGCAGAGAGAAGTCTAAAAAAGCTGGGCAAAAGAAGAGGTAGATCATAAATTTCATAGAACTACAGTTAGAAGTTTTCATTAATTTCTCCAAAGGATTACTTTTTAGTTCTAAAAGAGAAGTTATCTCAGTGGCAGAAGCTAGAGGCACCTTGGAACTGGTTGAACCATACTAAGAGTTTGAACATTAGGAGAGCAAGTATTTTGGAGAAAGGAAGAGGAAAATAAAATCACTTAGATTAGCTTTTGAAAATAGAGTTCAAGCTGTATTCATTAGCTGAAAATGTTTTACCACTATGCCTTCTGACATAACAGATGGCACTGTCACCCAAGTAAGCACAAAATCAGGTTCAAATGACCTCATGGGTAGTTGCAAGGGCTTTAAGTCAGGTTGTAGGAAGTAGGATATGACTGACCTTACAGATAACCTGTCCCCGTCTTAACCTTTGTGTGGGTTGGTCCTAACCTTCAGACTGATTGAACTGAAAAGACTGAAAAGAGGTTTGCCACATCTCTAAAAAAGTGTCAGAAACACTGAAAGATTGAAAAGAACTTTGTCTTCCTGTTCCATGAATTGTTCCTAAAACACTTTGCGAATCAGACCTTTACATTTGTTCAAAATAACCAGAAGCCTCATTTACTTCAAATGAAGTTTCCTTTTTGACAAAAACCCTTAAGCATCTTGGTATTTGAGCTGACCCACAATCGGCACTTTTACATGAATGCACATACTTCCCTCTATCTTTCTTCAGTTCAGCTACTACAGCAAAACATTTAGTCAGTTTTTTAGCTAAAATGAGCAAGCTTCATACTGATATCATAAAGGGCAAAACACAATCACTTCAGCACCCACAGCAGCCTAACCTTGCTTTAACTGCGTGCAACTCTTGAAAAAGAACTGAGAACTGCTATTATGCCTGGGATCAATCAGTCCTGTGAAAGGAAAGGCTTCCAGACAGGCTGCAGTCACACGGGTGCTGGAGCAATCCTATTCTCACTCTAATTGTCTCAATTTTATTGAAGATGAAAAAGTAACTCATAGAGATGGCAACTGCATGTATACAGTGCATGCAGAAATACAATTTGTATTCTTCTTTGGAGATGCCCTAAAACAAATTCTATGATGAAATCTAGAATTAGATTTAGGATAAAATCAGTGTATTTCCATAGGCACCATAAGTACATATGGTACTGTATATACACTTGATACTAACAAATCTCTTTTAGAGGGAGTTATGTACATGAATATATTCTCTTTCTAATTTGGATGACTAAAAGCCTCTTGCTTCAGTGATATGTGCCCTCACTTAAGCCTACTTAAAAACAACTGTGAAAGCAGCAGAGAGCTAAGAGCCACTCTTTTCTCACTACTGTTGAAGATTCTGAGGGGAGCAGAAACAATTAAAACTATCAGTAGAAATTAATTACTGTTTAGATTTTTTCCATTCTTTCCCCGAGATGCAAAGGTCTGCAGGTCACTTTTACTCTCCTCTTCCTTTATAGATAAATCAAATTGATTGATTTGTTTTGTTATGGGGTAGAAAAACCTTGGCCACAAAGTAGAGAAATCCAGTAGAAGAATCCATTTTATTCATCAGTTAAAAATTTTCTTTACAAATGTATAATTTCCAGCAGCAAGAAGTCAGATTGAATACAAAAACTATCTGACATGTGCTACAATTAGGTAAATCATCTGACTACCACCAACAGGTCTTGGTTGTGGTAAGCTTTTTATTAAATGTATATCTGAAAAGAGCAATATTCCTGAGAAATCTCTCTTACCACCAGAGATTTTACAAGAAATGTAAAGAAACATGGTATAATGTATCTGCTGGGGTGTGTATTTTTCATAGGATGAGCTGTTCTGGAATTAGACTGCCTGTGAGCCCCATTCAAGGGCTATTTCTTTGTCATAGATACCAGATGTCCATGAGCGAGACTCAGGATGTCATTGTGATCTATAGTTCCTCTGCCTCTCATGGTAAGTAGCAGTCACAACTCTTCTTTGATCAGGGAGAAGAGGAAGACTTCTTCTCTAAATTGAGAGGTTTTGATATTTCTAGCATTTATCTTATTTTCCTTAAATCCAGCTAGGGTTCCTTCTTCTTTTTTTTTTTTTTTTTTTTCCTTCCTATTATCTCGTTTCCATTTAGAAGAGGATTTATGAGGAAAAGTCCCACTACTCACCATGATAACACATCAAGCAACAAGTGTTTGCATTGGGGTTCCAAAGTAACTTGTGGGTTTTCTTTTAATTTCTACAAAACTGTTACTTTCAGACTTTGAAATTATTAAAAAGTCCCAAGAATAGTATTAGAAGCTCACATTTGAACGTTACCAAATCAGCATTAGCTGGTGCATCTCCAAATGTTAAGACTGTAAATACTCACACGGAGGAAAACAAATTTCTGGTTACATTAAGCAGTATTTTTAATAAAATCTCCTGGAAAATAAGAAAACATTAGAGCACTCAGGGTTGTGAGAGCTGCTGAGCAAATCTCAGGAGGAGCTAAAGACCATCCTGTCCATGGGTTCAGTTATTGGGGTGCCTCAGCTTCCAGTCCGCAAAGGTGGGACAAAGTATATGATCAAGAAGAAACTGTAAAACATCTCCTCTTCCTCCACCACACCACTTTGTCCCTTCCCGTACCTCCTCAGGTGTGAAAAAAGCAAACATAAATATGTAACTTTACTGATCTGCGCTTCCTCAGAAGGCACTGAAAAAAACTCTACCTATTGTAAGTAGAATGAAAGCCACAGAAACATCCTGAAAGTTATAAAACGTGATTCAGTGATCTGCAAAGACAAAAAGAAGTCTGTTAAATAAAGCCACATGAATGATTCACAAGGCCCAGAACTCCCTCTATTTCCAGCAGTGATCTCAAGCCAGTTTAATATTTCTAGGTAAATAATTCATGTTACTTTTGTTTCTAGCAATAATGCGTTCTCAAAAATGCTGGCTGCACAGTATGCTCTGCTCTTACCCTGGATTTTCGGGCTGTGCTCTCTGAAAACACATCACTTGATTCCATACCAGGAGTGATCATCACCTGGTTTTGAGTATGAATAAAGAAGAATGAATAATGACTAACGTTTCAGGCATAGCTTCAGCTATGATATATTAAAATGGCCATGAACACGGAAAAATAAAGTTGGTGTCTGTACATTAGATACAGAATCACCACAAAAGATGGAGTATTTCTGAGAGTAGGCAGACAGCGAGAACTGAACGCTCAGTATTTCCAAGGACAGTCCCATGATAATGTGAAAAGGCACAGAAAGATTTGAAAGGACATTTGTGTTAAGAATGGTCTCCTAATACAGGCTCAGCTCTTACACTTTGCAAGGATAAAGTCTGCAAGCACTAATGCTCTTCGTCTCAGAAATTGTCCTTATGTATGCCACTTTCTGACTTGCTACGGGGAAGGCAATTATGTTACAAAGATTATTATTTAGCAGGTTTTTGCTATCACACTGGAAGAGATCTTCGTATATAAGATAATATAGTGCTGCTGTATCCTACAGCACACTACAGCTGTCAAAGAGCAGTAAAAGCTACAAGCTTATCGCTATCAAAACAGCCAATTTGAGGACATTGAAAAGGTAACATCGCTTTACACGTGGATTCTTAAGAACAATTATCCTGCGCAGGTTCAGCTACCAGAACAAGCAGAGAAGAATACCTCTCCTGAGTTATCTGCAGATTTATCTTCCAGAAAACAGTGGGAGACTTGAAATCTCAGGGTGTCATAATGTGGGCCATCATGGCCACCAGCGATTATCCCAATCGCCGCGGTGATTTACGCCGGGGCTGCAGCACGGAAGGGTAAGGAACCGTGGTGGTTCTTGTTATTTGCTTCCAGAAGAGCACAGCAGTTGCTCACAATGAGTGCTCTTGTTATGCTTCTCCCCACCAGCTTTATGTCACAAAACTAAGATGCAAAGCTGTTATGATCCATCCAGGATAATGCCTGCTGAACTGCAGAGCGCTCGGATAGAGCAGCTATTATGTCACTCAAACAGGCATGAAATCACAAACTGGGAGGGAATACAACTGCTCTGAATGCAGCTGAAATCCTGTTCACTCTGATCAATAGGAATAAGTGGGCTAAGATCAATTACACCAAGCACAAGCAGTAATATTGCCTGTAACATATTGCAATTATCAAGCAATAATGTTAGTATTGCAGTGATCAAGTGGACACACAGAAACAGGAAAGCTCAAGGTGGGAGCCCAAGGAGGACTAAGTTTTATTATTTGATATACAGTTGAAGCAGAGACAAAGAAAAATGTAATTTTCAATAATATTTAATACACGTGTGCAGATGGGAATACCACCTACGCATTATCTGTTTATTCATATCGGTAATCTGCTTAAAGAACAGTCTATTAATCACATATTTTACTGCTGTCAGCTTTGATTGCAAAATTGTCATGAATAATAAATAATTTCCAACATCATCTCCAGAGGCTCAAGAAAAAGTGCAGCGAATTCCTTTCATCCCCATATGTATCTCTCCCACAAATTTATGCCTCTTTCAATTTCAGTTCCCCCTCAAATGATGTATTCCACGCTTGAAAAGGGGGAAGGCATGAGTTACCAGGGCACGCTTCACTCCTAAATATCAATCACTTAGTCCCTCACTAGCAGAGAAATCTACTTTATCATCACTAGCGGTGATACTCTTCGATTCTGACATCGAAGCCATTGAGACAGACTTTTAACAGCAACCAACAGAAGAACAAAACTGAGTTTTCAGCAATTCCAGTTGGTTTCAATGCCACAGTAATTTCAGCTAATGAACAAAGACTGATTCAAGCTGGAGCTCTATATAGCTATTGATTTGACTTCGGATTTTTTAAAAAGGAAATGCCAACATCTTTGCTTCCAAACATTTCTGCACCTGCCATGTTAGAAGTTCTAGATTTTGCAATATTTAAAAGTCTGTGATAATCTAACATGGTGATATGATGTTATTAGTTCCGCTGACATTTAGGAACTTCTCCAACCATAGTTAGAAAAAAAAATCCCTCTCTCTGCCAACTTAAAGGTACAAAGATAAAAATAAATAACACAATTACATCAGCAATATAATTCATTATAATGATATCATTAACTTAATTGACACTATGCAAATTTACATTAGCTCTGGATGTGCCTTTTATTTATAGGGGTTTTATTTTTAAAGATACAAACAGTAACCATGCCAGATGAAATCTTGCCATTTGAGTGGGTTTAATCTACCAATTAAACCCACAAGATGTACTTTAAAAAAAGAACCTGCTGAAAAATTGCCAGTGCTTTCTTTGGAAATACAGGTGGATGTTTTACCTCAGTGCTGTGTGCTGGCAGAAATGTTATGCAGAATTTTTAAGTGTGTTTTAAATATATTTTAAGCTCTTCTGTTGTCTGTCTTATCCCTGTAAAAGTGAATTTCACTCTTTAAAGCAGAATATTTTCTACATACTGGTACTAATTTCTCATGCTTACGTGTCAGCTGAGACTTATCTGTAGTTACTTCTTGCCTTCGACACTTGTACTGTCCTTCCAAGAGGCAAACCTATAAAATTCTGTCATTTCAGTGTGGGACACCACAGAGGAAGGAGGAGTTTGCAGCTGGGGGGTTTCCAATAATCAGATTTCAGTCTGGTCTCTATACATTGCAGACTGATATTAGAAAAGCATTCCATCTTAAAGTAACTGATTATACCGACTGTAGGAATTCTCCATCTGAGATCTGCTCTCATCTTTAAACTCCAGCACCAAGCTTAGTCTGAAGAAGGATTTTTCACATGCCAGCACCACACCAGTGTTTTTTTTCCGGGTTTTTTTCCTAATTTCTTTAGAAACCTGCAGATTCAACAGAGTATGGCTAATCCATGCTGTGTTTCCAGCTCTCAGCCAGTGCTCCAGGCCTGTGGTGAGCTGACCAAACCCAGACACCCACAGGCAACACCACAACATCTGCAAACGTGCAAGATGGAAAGGCGCTTTCCCCCAGCAGAATCAGGAGCAATGCCATGATATTTCAGCTATAAGAGTTCCAGTGTGTCCCTTGACATGTGACCACATGTCTTCTGTGGTTTGACTCTGTCCACAAGCACCTTTGGACTGGCTACTGATTATCACTGCCATAGCCTTTCACAGAAATATACAGACTGGGCCTAAACAGAAACATTCTACGTGGCTGTAATGATTTAAGAAGAAATGGGAGATAAAAAAAAAGAAAAGAAAAAGCCATTTTCGCACCATGAAAGATAGAAAGAAACATTTGAAAGTGAGGTTTTAAGGTTTTCTTCCCCCTAGATGTCAAACTGCACCTTCAACTCCCTGAGAACATGTAATAAGATAAAAGCAAGTCTGACAGCTATTCAGCAACCCAGATCTTTCAGTAACTAAAAACAAGTTGCAGTTTTCTGTGCGCTCCGCAAAGAGTAGCCAAGTCTTAGAGGAAGAAAAAGCAATTCAATTGTTCCTTGTCTCAGGAAAATGTTCACAAAGAACCGGAATAAAGGCAAGGTACAAGTTTCTTCTCATTCTCCTTCATTCATTCAGGCAGAGTCTTCAGAGAAGAGACACGCATAGCACAAGCCTTGCCCAAGTGTGTGCACAGTAAAAATGTAAACTGAGGGGGACGGATTCTGCTGTCATAAAATGCACCTTGATACTTTAACATCCTGATTAACCCATGATTTCTTTAGTGAATTTGAAGACATGATCAGCATGTGAATTGTAACAATAATAACAACAAAATGCACATGCGCTTGCTTTTGGTTTGGCTTGGGTTTTGTGGATTTTTTGTGGTTTTTTTTTTTTAAAAGAACACAAAGTTTATGGCAGGTTACTTGGCTAGGCTATGCTCCTGAACCCTGGCCTTTTACCACACTGAGCTATTGGCAACATTCCCTGAATGAACCTTCCACTTTCAGTAACTTGTAGAAAAATCATCTATCACTTTAATGTGCTCTGCACTTGGTAGATAGAGAGGTGCCAGTCATTCTGAGACATTTTCTTTTCTACTTCTCTGGGAGAAGAGTGTTCAGAATTATTTAGTTGTCAAAATGTGACACAATAATGCAATAAAAAAGGCTTCACCTGGTGGTGGATATGGATGGATTTTCAGAAGAGTACAATCAACTTCTTTTGGGTCATTACAATGAAGAAGTGAGCCTTCAGTCTTCCAGAAAAAAGTGTTCAATTCTTTAGGACCTGAAGAGAAAACTCTGATCCTGAAAGCCCCCAGTTACTTCCTGAACACAGGGAATCCTAAATGGCAAATGAATTTACATTTTACTGTCACTTTTTTACAGGTGCTATAACTTCTGTACATTCATTCCACGAGCAGGGATGAACATTATGTCTATTTGCATTCAAGGCCCAGTCCAGATCCATACATTATCTGTCCCACAGCTCTGTCTTTCTGAAGTCCTCTGTGTTTGTCAATCCAGGCATTTGAAAACAGACAGAAGCTGAACAGGGTTCCTCCCAAACTGAGTAGAAGTTTTTGTTCACAGTCAATTTGTTAGAAAATCTTTTTATCTAGTAACTGGGTAGTATTCAGTCAGGATAGAAAAAAAAGTTTTTAATCCATCTTCTCTCTAAAGATTTTATATTCTATCACCTATCTCCCCCCAAAAATCCTGCCAAATGCATCAGGGTTTAGACCATTAGTGTTTCAGAAACACGTTCCTTCTTTTTCACTGGAATTTTATACAAAAAATGATGTTTCAATTAGGTACATCAGAAGGACTAACAGGAGCACAGTTCTGCAGCTCAGTGGTTCAGACTTTCATCTGGGAATGTGAGATCCCATTTATGGTTTTTAACCACAAGTTGTCCAAAGCAAACCTAGCTAAAGACATTTTCCAAAGTCTTTCAAATTAATGTGAGAGTTCTCCCTTCATCATCTAAAATCTTGCAATTTGCTTCCAAAGCTGGAGATCTCTCAACTGGAAGCGCTATTCCTATTTTGAATCAGCTAATTCCACCTCCTGAGCTAAAAGTTATCTCTGCTTCTACTCCTGCTTCAAGAGTTACAGGAGTTGTGTTAAGGTATCGCTTCCCTAAGCTGTTTTTTGCCAGAACATCACACTAGAAACTCCCATGTCTTTGCTCATCATTACAGGTAAACCTCTCTCAGAGTCACTGGTTTCTCAATACAATGCAGCAGTATGACTGCAGCACAATTATTTCTTTTCTAGGACCACAGGTCGTAGTTTTAAAAGAAATACAAAATAATCTTGGAGTGCATATATCACTTCTCCATATGACACAAACACACAGACTATTTTTACTTTCATGAGGATCTTAACATCATTCATGGGAAATTTTAGCAGCAGGGATTTACTTTGAGCTCACTAACGAACATCCTGGGTAGTGAGGGACCCACAGCTCCCCCATGGGGAGCCCCATTCAAACCACTCTCATGACATTTTAACTTCCCACTGACAGCTACATTTTAAGGTCTGTCAATCAGCCAATTCTTAATCCATTTTAAATGCACTTTACTGCTATTCTGTTTAATGTGAGAGGTGAAATAATTTGCTCAATTCTAAATGACAATATTTCACTGAGAAACAGTCATAAGCTCGTGTCCTGTTAACATCCCACCTTTCCTACTACAAAACAGATAAGCATCCGCAGGCTAGATGGAATTTAAGTGTTTAAAAACATGTCCTAGAGACAATAAACCTTTAAAGCTAATCAAAGCCTGTGTTTTATTCTCTCAGAACTAAAGTCTAAGAACTACAGCCAAAATCCTTCACCTCAAGTACAGGTTACAGAAAAGGGTGAAACAAAACAAGAGAGCATGGTTGGAAAAGCTCTTTGAAATGAAAAATAACAGCGTGTGGCTGAACGGCTGCCCAGAATTAGAAATCCGTGACAGAGAGAAAGAGAAGAAACTGCTGCTGGAGGCTTCAGTGGCCCAGAACATGAAATACTGACCACTCAAATCCTCAACCAACAGACGAGGCAGCCTGATTTCCTCCTGACCTCTGAGGAGCTCCCTGTGCACCACCTCATCGAGGATTTTATGTGGGGAATGGGAAGGCAACGCTTGGAATTTCTGTTCACTTTAAAACAAATTAAGCATAAAATATGCCTCCAAATACATAAAGGAAAATTGGCCTCCACAGTCGCAATTAAATATACATTACAGCCAACCTTCTGACTGCGTTAAGATTTCAGTTCTTTCAAAAAACAAACACTCACTTCACCACAGGCAACTGCAATTGCATTTCTGTGGGAAATTCCACAAGACACTCCTGACAGAAAGAGCTGGTTTTATTCCTGAGAATTCATAACTAATTTAAATTTCAATGAAGCAAGTGCACACCTGTCTGCACATTTTGTTCCTCCAACTATATCAAATCTTCAGTGCCAACCCAGTGAATCTTTCAAAGCAAAAAAAAAAAAAAAAAAGAAAAAGAAAGCAAACAACAAAACAAAACAAAGAACACCAAAACCACCAAACCACTAAGTGTTTTAGGAGTTTGGGATTTTAGCACCTGCCATTGAATTCTGTATTAGAAGCTGGTTGATATGCTCTACGCTAGAATAGATTTACTGGCATAACAAACACACTACAATAAAATTGTAAAAAGCCCATATCATGTAACAACCATTGTTACAATTCCACCAGCCTAACATTCACTGTGTTCCAAACTGACAGCGACATGGCACTGATCAACATCTATCCACACAAGAAAAAGAGACTCTGCATTTCGGTCTTTAATACAATTTTCACCAAACAAGGATCAAAATACTGTTTTTTCAAGACAAATGGGTCCATTTTGGCTGGTAACGGTCTTTCATCAAATAACAAATGCAATTTGGGTTTGTGCAGCTTTTTGAGGCAACAAAGCAGAAGAGTTTATTTGCTGTATTGTTTCTAATCTCACACTATTTGCAAATATTAGATGACAATGATAAACACAGAGCAGTCAGCTGTTTCTAATAACAGCCTGGACAACCTTTGCTGCGTGTGTTCCCCTCCAGAATATACAGAGACAGAAGCAGTACAGTGACTTTCAGGGAAGTTTTACTTTAAATGTAGATTTTAAGTGTTGGGTAAGTGCAGAACTCTTGAAGTGACATAAGCTGAGCCAAGTGCACTACTAGTAAAAGAGCTGGTGAGCTGCAAAATCCGTGTTCATGTGCCAGGAAAACATCAAATGGACCATCACCATGTGGCCCAGGGTCTCCACAATTTCTACAAAGGCACGGAATGAATAAAAATCTCCCCAGGACCACAAAACAAACAGGAATGACAGCAAGGAAGAAAGGGAGGTCTTTGAGTTAAATCCCCAGAACTCAGGGGTTGCCAAAAAGATGTAAAAACCCCTCATCTTTGCAGAAATCTCTATTTCTCATTTTGTTTGCTTTCTTTTTACACATGACCTGCAGTTAATCCTGACGAGAGCCCTGATCCAAAGCAAACAGTACCATATTAAAGGAATTCAATGTAAACCTCTGGGGAGTTCGTTCCCCAAGGATCCCAAAAATCCCAAACTGGTTTTGATTGTAAGAATCCCTCCTCGTGCAAGTAACACCACTGAATTCAATGTTTCGTTGCAATGCCAGTTCACATAATGGTTACTCAAAATTAAGGTGTAATCCTCTGCACACTGTAACACAAAATCAGTTCAGAAAACTCAGTCTAAAATAGGACAATTTCCCTGGTGTAAGAGCTTTCAAGCTAAGCCTGAACATGTCATGAACATGTCTTATAACATGCTCCTCTAAATTAAAAAAAAAAAAGAAAAAAAAAAGCTAATCTCTCTTACTAATTACTCCTCTGTAGAAAGCAAATGAAAGTAAGAAGTATGAAGTACATACAAAAGAAACGTATGTATATGAAGAAGAGCTGCAGCCCAGTAGAAGTCATCTGAAGGCAGGAAGAGTGCAGGAGATCTGGGAAAACCCCACAGATTCACATAACTGAGAGACCCAGGATTGTCCCTGCACTTTCACAGAGTGAGGCTGAAACAGGTCACAGTGCCCCACCTCCCCCAGGAATATTTGACAAGTGATCTTCATTGTGGAAATGTCTGCAGACTCCTGGTATAACAAAACGGTCCTTTCCAACTGCACTTGTATTATGATCTTGAGTGCTGTGTAAAGGCTGTAATGTTTCATCCAAATGGGCTCACAAATATCAATACGGTGATTCACGTGGAAAGTTATGCTTCTGTACTTAAGAGTTTGCAGACTTGAGCCTTTAGTCCAGATGTTTGCAAAGTGCTGGATTAGAAGGCCACAGATTTGCTCACAGGTGTTTTGCCAAGTATAATAAACACCATTATACATCAAGAGTAACTCCACTAAAATCAAAGACAGACAGGGCTAGGGCTGGTAGAAGTGAATACAAATCAAGCTGTAGAAGTTTTGCTCTGCTCTATCTCATATATTGTCCCTACTGGTAGAAAGAAATACTAATTATACACTAGCAAAAGATTTTATTATGACCTTGGAATCACATAATTAATATCAAATTAATTTCTGATACCTAGGAAAAATATTACAGAGCCCTGTTCACAAAATGGTTATTAATAAGCTTTGTTATGTGGGTCAGACTCTAAGTTCTTAAATAATGGCCTTTCAGTTATCAGGAAGGAAAGGAAAGTAAATCATTGGAGTTTTGAGACTTCCCTTTAACCTTGTCACCTACAGGAAAATCAGAGGCTGACATTAAATTAAAAGGCTTTGAGATTTCAGACTTATCTTACACAGTGTTTTACACAACTCAGTCCTCTTGTAAAGGTGAGTACAGACCCGACTGAGAGATGATGAAGAAAGAAAACCGACAGTGCAATGACCTCTGTGGTCAGAGCCAAAGCTGATAGTTCTGGGAACTGATCTTTGATTAACTTCTTCCCCCTCTTTGCTTTTCCGAGCCTTTGAAATCTGTGACAAAGTTCTCTGTGCTAACTCCTGCACCACCAGTTCTACATGCACATGATGCTTTCTCAGAAGCAGCTTTGCCATAAATGCAATGCCCATAAAGAGTGAAGCTGTATTTCTCAAGTTCTCAGTTCTCTGCTGCCTTATCATTGCTGCAGCATGCCACTGAGACAAGATCAGAGAGACAAACAGGCAGCCACGCAGTCTGTGCATGCAAACCAGGAACATTATCTTGGCTGGATGTTTTCTTTCCTACAGGGACATGGGACAGAAAAGCAATATGGTCTAATTGGAATTTCTGGTGTATCTGTCACTTAGCAGAGGCAGAAGGGAGAGCAGAGTGTATTAAGTCACGTCCCACATTTTTGTTTTTCATGGTTTAGGAGAGTGAGTCAATTCACAGGGTTCATTACCCCTGGGCAAAGTTACGAGCCTGAGATATAAAAAACCACGGTTCGGTTTCTTATACTAATGTAGAAATCTCCCTTGGTGGCAGACTTATCACCCCTATTCTGACTCATTTCTTCAGCTACTAAAATGGGGAAAAAACATTTTAATTCCTGCATAGTAAATATGACCACACCCCTAAGGCAATCCAGTAATATGACAAAGGAGTTTACAGGAAAACACAAAGATCATAACATCCAAAAGCTGGTCTCTCCATCCTGTCCTTTGATTGCACAGATGTGACAAGGGAACATCTGTATGATGGGACTGATCACAACGGCCATGACCACCCCAAAAAGCAAGGAACAATATTTTTATAATTAACCTTGGTTTTAAGAGTCCAAAAATCATCACTGTAACCAAAACTTGCCCTCTGCAGTCTTTGAGTTAGTAAGCAAACAATTTTTATCAAATGAGTTCAAATAAGTGAAAAATGTGAGCATTTGTTGCGTGACTACTATAAATTCACAGTATCTATTTTTTATAAGGATTTTTTAGTAGGCAGCTTACCATGCACGCAGCGATTTCTTGCAGCTTATACAAAATAATGATATTTAAAAATTAAAACAGACAGGCAGACAGATTCCAGCCATTCCAAATTCCTTCCTACAGGAGATAATTCCAATAACCTAAGAATAAATGCCCACCCCACCCAACCCTATACAACTACAAGCACTGTACTGGAGCTGTCAAAAAAAAAAAATAAATAAATTAAAAAAAAACCAAAGAACCACCACCTTAACAGTAATTACATTGGCATTGCATTCCAGTATTCTTACTTTCTGTTTGAGTCTAGAATTGTTAGAGGACTCATTCTGAAGAAGTTCATGTGCATATTTTTGCTAAAGCGCAGGAAGAGCTCCCTGATATGAAATGAAGTTGACTGGCTCATCCATTCATCAATTTTAACAATGGTTGAACCCCCTTGGTTACTTGGGTTTTCTTGCCCCCAGAAACCTTTTAGCCTGTGCTTTCCATGTGGCATAGCTGCTGATGTAACACAGCAGTAACAGCGTGATGATGCTGTTTAAAAATTCTCCTATAAAGTATTTTAATACCCACAACTCCACAAAATGAACTGAGAAAAAAAAATAAAGGAAGCATTTTATTCATGGAATCATTTCAACAAATCTCCTTAACTCATCGAATTTAAAATTGCTAGGAGGAGAAATGCAAGTGTGATGACTTTTAAGTCACATTTCACGTTCTGACCAGTGCTCTGGAAGCACTTTGTTTAGGCCTTTGTGTATACAAATCACATTGTCCTTTCCTGTTCTTTATCACCCACTGTCCTTTCTTCTGCACACAATGAGCTTCTAAGTTTTGAGCCATTTAGTCATTTCTAACCTTTATAGCATTTTTCTTCTGATGGATGTATTCTTATGAAACGAAAATTGTTCTATAATAGTAGAGATTTTTCAATAAAGTAGTGCTCGGTATGCGGTAAGAAAACGCTAATCACATGAATAGTTTTTCATTGCATTTATGCAGCATAATATTTAATAATGTGGGTTTATCACAGCTTTCACTAAACGATGTAAAATTCACTACTGTAATATGGAATTCATTCATTCACTTGTTCATGAGCTGTTCTCTCTCCTCGACAGTCTTGTAACTTTTAAACTACAGGAAGAGAAAATGTTCTGTAATGTAAACTTGGACACTGTTTTGTGTGGAGTTTGTACTTCTTTTTAGTGATGGGCTCCAAGCATGGCTTTTAATTATTTTTTTTTTCCTTTACTTCTCCTGGGGTTTTCTTTAATTAGTTTAAATCTCTTGTACTACAGAAGACTGGACAGGAAAAATAAAGTAAAATAAAGACCCGTTTGTAGTGGTGTACTTCCCTGAATCAACAAGCAGAAATAAAGGTAAAGGTGTTGAACCGGTATCCCCTCACAGAGATGAAACCAAAAGTTTTAGACCCCTCTGTCTGCCTGGACACCTCAAAAAGTACCAAACAAACTCACTCACAGTGAATGCTGCTTGTTAGACTGACTGGAGGCACAACCAAGAAGGTTCTGGGTGCAAACATGGAGGTGAACTCCTTGAGTTGGCTCTAATACTGAAAAATACCACATTGTCTGCTGCCAGACTGAAAGTTTCTTTCTGTCTAAAGCACAAAAAGTAACCAGGGAATTCACAAACATATGATCCTACTTTTTTTTTTTCCTATTTCTTCCATAGAAAAGATATGGAAATAATTATGAGGGAAAACATTCTTCCAATTGCCCAAAGCACCAAATTAATGGTCAGCATATTATATGACATTAGTAATAAAGTAAGAAAAGATTATCATCTTTAATTACAAAAAAAAATTTGAATCAATTATTTTACTTAGCTACTGGTTAGCAATTGCAAACAGTAGTTTTTCTGCTAAGGAAAGATAATAAAACCAATTATAACACTCAAGCTCTTGCAGAAGTACTACTTTACAGCCGGTAAATACAAATATTTTTCTTTATAAAATTATTTTTATAAGCTCTTCTTCAACCATCACATTGTGTGGAATCCTACCCATTTTAAACTAGGTGCCAGATTATTCAATTTTTGAGTAGTCCTTACATTAGCTGACTCTTAGATACAGTTAATGCTTTAGACATTGAGTGCTGAATACAAAAAAGAACCTTTTTTGACATAAACCAGTGTGCTACCATTGACACCAAGAGAACGAATTCAAAAACTGCAGCTGAAGAACCTCTTTCTATCTCAAGATGCATCTTTTCAAGTCTTTCAATTAAACTTCTACTAGCATTTCACTGACCAGGACTTTAAAGTATTCTAACCATTCAGAAGAAGGTCCATTATGCTTTCTTCACGAATTTTAATTCTTGTGTTTGAGTCAGTGTCCTAGAGTATAGTAGTGAAGATGAGTCAAAGAAGCAATTTCTATACCAAGAAAGAGTATATTTTATTATATAATTAACTTCATTATGGCTGGAGGAAAAATTAAAGGCAAGCTATAAGGGAACAAAAACTTCATTGCCCTTCTGATGTTTCTTTCTGCTTTAATTTAACAAAAGTTTGATTTTCAGCTGCGTTGCTTGCCATGAAGCCACCTAGTAAAATACAGTAGGATAAAATGCTACTGAATCATAAATGCTCGTTTGACTCAGATAATAGTTACTAATAAGCTGAAGAAGAATCTGAGAAGCAAACACTTCATCAGAGCCTTCTGAAATTCTCTCCACCCATATGCCCAGACAGTCTGTTTCTCACTGCTGTTCGGACATGTGATCTTCAAACAAACAGTCACAAAGCTCTCAGTGCATCAAAAAATCCACCCTCCTCCCCCTAGGGCAGGATAGAGCTGGCAATATTCATTGAACAGCCAGTATTTATAACTCCCTGTCATTAGCAGTAATAACCAAACATTGTCTCTGAAAGAAGAGGCATTGATGAGATCTTAGCATTATACACCGGAATATTCAACTGTGGAAAATGTCCGTTCTTCAGTGAAGTGGTTGTTTGTTCTGGCCCATTCTGGCAAGGGCAGCGCGTCATTTCTTCTAAGAGCCACTGCACTTGCAACACACAGGAAGCCACGCTGACACAACGTCCCTTCAGCCAGGCTCACACTCTAAACCTTCCTCTGTGGGGCAGAGGGGAGAACATTTCTAGTAAAGAATACTCAATGCAGAAAACTGCTTGGCAAATGGTTTCTTTCAGCAGATTCTTCCAAATTTATGAACAGAGTTGGTTATAAAACTTCTCCTCTGGACCTGAATATTCTTCATCCATTTTCAATGTTATAGTGGGTACTAAAAAAGTCAGAAGAGCTAAGAGCAGGACTCTTGGCTGTTAGATTCCTTTCCCACTTTATGAGCAGGACTCTATCACATTCACATTTCTTTAACAAAATCCGGCCCTCATGGAATAAACACAGACACAGTGCAGCAACAGAGATCCAAGGATGACTGAAAAATCTAAGATTATTTCGAATTCAGATATTAATGAAAAATAACCTAAAATTATGAGTAAATAAATATCTAAATAAAAATGGATTAAGTTATGAGTGATGAAGCTTCTATTACAGTGAAATCAATGGCAAAATTTTAATGCCTGCAGACTGAGTAAACACAAGGTGATGTAAATTCTTTACTTCTTACAAGCTGGGACATATCTGCTACTCAGATATTCAGTGGAATCCTGTCCGAGATTGCTGCTGAGTTTGTCCCAGGAAACTATGAGCAAGCATATGTCCAACAAAACAAAACTGGTTCAGGGTTTTAACCAAGTCATCAGAAATTCCACTTTTCTTGAAAGAAATATAGCCTGGTATTATAAATGTATTTTAAAAACAAACAAACAAACAAACAAACAAAAAAAACCACACAAAAAACTCCCAAAACAAACAAAACAACAACAACCAAAAAAACCCACCCAAACAACTCCCCCCCCCAAAAAGACCTCAACAACAGAGGGAGTGGAAAGAAACAAAATCAATCAAACCCCAAGTACTAATGCAAATAACTGTACATTAAATCAGGAATAAAGCAGCATAGCAATCAAATCAAGGCCAATCCAGAAAGCTGACTTCAATATTGTGTTTGAATCAACTAATCTAATTAGTTAAATTGTTGGATTAATACAAAGTTAATAAATTCTTTTAAATCCTAAGAAAGCTGTAAGAAAGCTTCTGTCAGTTGAGTTATAAGCCACAACTAAAGGCTTGGAACTGAACGTAATAAAATCTTTAATTTAGAGCCAAATAAATATTTTAATACCAAACTCCTAGTAAATCCTGAATTGACGATGAACCAAGACCATCGCTTTTTTCCCAGTAGATCTCACGTTACATTCTCTTCTTCTTCCAGCAATTAAGAAACTGCCATGCAGCCTTAAAGAAAAATTCTGATCAACTAAAGTCATAGAATTTCTGTACACACAATGCACAGTTAGTTAACATTTGACTATTCCAGATACTTCAGGACTCAAACAGTATAGCAGACACTGAGGATCCTATTCCCAAGGTAAGCTAAGATTTAGAGGTGTTGCAATTTTTAGAATATTTTCTACCCCAATGGTTTTAAAGATTTTGCTTTTGCTCATATGGGCTTACACACAACCATTAAAAGAATCTGAAAAAGGGACTATGATAAAAATATCAAATTAGATACAAAAAATGTGTACAGATTCTCCTCACTGGCAAATACACAGATGCCCCAGGAAAAACAGCCCAGGACTATTAGGGTGCAAAGTTTTTTATCTTTTTTTGCCTTTAGAAGCCCTGCAGCTGTGAAGCTCTGCCACAGGCTGTTAGACATTATTCTTTGGTATTGCAATTTTCTCTCAGTTTAGTCTTGGGATTCTGGTACATTAATGTTTAAAGTGCTCTGCTGAACAGCAGAATGCAGATTTCTGTCTTTCCCTTCTCTCTCACAGTCAGAGAACAGAGAACACAGCCATAGTCTCAGCTCCAGTCATATTCTATACAAATCAGGCACAAAGCCTCCCTCCACAGCACACCAACTGGGATTTGCAATGCCTACTTCTCCTAGCAGCAAATTGGAAAAGCCAAAAGCTTAAAATTTGTAATTACAAACCACAGACACATCAAAGGATTTAGGAGGCTAAAACTGTATTTTTACTATATGAGTTTTTTTTTATCCTGACACCATCTGACATGAAATCCAAAGAATAACACCTTCACCAAGCAGCTCAAGGCACCCCAGATCATGGGTTGGAAGGATCTTTCATTTGAGCAGAAAGCACAAAGTTAAACCAATGAATCTGGATGCATTCAACATTAGCCTATCAGACACTGCTTTTTGCCTTCATTTTACAACTCTATCCTCCCATACTGGGATATTTTAACATTGAAAGACAAAACAAACAAACAAAAAAAAAATCTCACTACACTATTTTGGAGGCATCTGGCACAACCTGGCCTTGGTGAAGAAACTTTTTGATAACACATTTGTCATCAATTTACAGAACACTCATCCCAAAAATTTATAGAAATTGCTAATGGGGTGGAACTAACAACCACAGCTACTCAGCATTCATCTATCAGTACCATTAAAAATAAATTTTAGGTCCTTATGACTAGATGTCACCATTCATCTTGCAAACAGCTAAATTTAGTGGGAACTAGGCCGTAAGTCACACAGGCCACCTTTGAAACTTTTAGTCTGAAAACAGAACAGGTATTTCAGAGCATTACAAAACAGAAGCCATTTTAGAACAGAAATTAAAGTGTATGAAAGGACTGTGTTATCAGGCACAGGGTATTTCACATACCTGTAATTGCAGTGTAATAAAACTGTACAATAGTGCTGTAATCAAACTTCCCAGTGAAAAGAAAGCTCGGATGTTTTTTCTACTCCAGCACTACATTGCTGTCTTTTTATTAAATTACATAAAAGCTTTTTACCAACCACTTTCTACTACAGCATGCAGGCACTTAACTAACCAGAATTTAGGGAAATTAAAAAAGAGAACAGGGCATTTTTCAGAGCCACAGTCTTTTCTCCTTTCAATATTTTTTTATGAATTGTTTTCCTCTTGCTCATCTTCCTGCTCAACAGCATTTTGTTATGTCACTTGTCTGAAAAGTGGAAACTTACAGGCTCCTGGGCTCACTTTCAGTATCATTCTCTATTTAAAAACTCTCAAAGATCCTTTCTTATCTGTGCTACTGAATTGTTACTTCAGGTGATCAAATAACTGGGATTAGAATCCCAGTTATGTCTAATTTTTATATTTACACAGTTTTAAGCTAGGCAGCATTTAGTTGCATAAAATATATTGCAGACATTTGACATCCAGTTTGGGAGTCAAATACCCCACTTGTAGTGAAGTGCTTGCCTATTATAGGCTGTGCAGTACTCAGGAACAATGAATGTTTAATCATTCTATTCCAAATGAAACCTCTGCAGCCCAAAGCACTGAAAAATCCCTGCTCCAGAACATATCAGAGGGTGGTAGCTGTGTCAGTCACCTGGGAAACAAAAGCCAGTTTCAAACCCAAGAGAAGGAAAGGTTCTTTGGCTATGTGGAAGCACATGCCCTAGAGCCCATGTCCCTACAACCCCGCGTGCCAACACAGTCACATCAGAGTATGAAAAGAGGAAAGGGGGAAAAAAATCCAAAACAACCCAAAAAACCCCTACTGTATATAAAATTGTAGAGGATAAAATGATCATTGCATATTATACACCGAGTTCCACCTCTGGAGTATACAACACTTGATGCAGCTTTGAACCACATTAATTTTGCAGTTTCCAAAGAAGGGCAAGATATGAGACCTATGCAAAGGGGAATGAGTTTGAAGGACCATAGAAACTGTCAATAAAACAAAAGAGGAGTTATCTGAATGTTAATCAAAAGCTCCTGCTATTTCCTCCTGACATGGCTGGAGAAAGGGCTGAGAAACTCTGGAAGAATTTCAGAAGTTTAATGTTAATGACAACGAACGGAAAAGATTTGCATCATCCTGGATAGAGGATACTCAGATATTCAGATCTGTCTGATCTTTTCTTGAATTATGCAACATAATAATTATTTATCCAACGTATATGAGAAGAGTTGTATATCTAACACTGCCAAAATAAAATAATGAAGCAGATACAGTAGCAGATAGAAAGATACGAAAGTTAATATAATTAAAAAGATGAAACTGACCTTCACAAACGTAAAGAAGTGACCTTCCTAAATTTGTTAATTCAGATCTTCTAGGACCACAACCTTTAGCAAACCGTATTTATGCAGACTTAACCACTGTCAACATTTCATTTTTAAAAGTCAAACTCCAAGGACTAATGATGGATGAACCAAGGCAATAGTCCATCATCACCAATATTACAGTGCTTGGTCTTTTGTAATAGTGATTATTTTAGTAATGGAATGAATAAAAGCAACATTAAGGTCAAGAACAGGGGCAAGATTTCCTGGATCTCATTTTTAACCCAGAATCTCATTTTATAACCTAGAGATACAATTTCTGAGAGGTTTTTTGTTTTTTTTTTAAATACTTGATTCAGTTGTTTATGAGTTTTGTGTCTTTGCTCATCACTGCAATGTTCAATATCAAACAAAATCAGTTAGATAGAGAAAACCCTGGTAGCCTTTTAGAATTCGCTCATCTTTGTTCACCTGGGAGTTACACATTCTGCAGTTCCCACATGGCAGACTGGGTTTAGTTGGGATTTTATAAGAAAAAAGGAAGACATGCTGTAAAACTTAAGTGCCAGAGCATGTAAGTGTTATGCACAGAGGAGGTGGTTGCCTACAGATGATCACATCAAGATCCTCCTCCACTTGCTATCCTTATCTCAATTCCACTTCTCAACTATTCCTTCTGCCTTTCTGTATGCAAACGAGAGAGGACGTTGTCCAAACTCACTCACAAAACTCCACGGTAAGAGAGATCTCTTCTCACACAATCCAAAGCCTATGCTTTGGTGACTGATTGTCATCTCTGTGATGCCACCACTAAAGTTTACGTGTGCAATAAGAAATGTGCTTTTGCCAGATGCCTCAGTGGCAGCAGAGTCCAAGATGCAGTGTTTTTTGGGGGGATAAGCAAACTGACATCATAGGATTCCCCCCAGGGAAACACCATGAAAATCAGAAGAGCCTTTAGCATGAAAATCTTCATTTCACTGACTGTGCTCGAGTCTCCTCTCCCAGGGTAACTGGAGGAACAGCTCAATAGCACAGACAACAAAATGAAGGAAGCAGAGACAATGATGAGGTTTGGTGTCTCTGAAAGAGTTTCAGAACTCGTCCATCACTGAAGGGAATGTGAGCCAAAAGAAGGAGGCACAGGACAATAAGTAAAGAGTCAGCCTCAGTTCACATCTGCTGCTGCCTACATTTCATGCAGTATTTTTTGCTTTCCATTTTAAATGGAGGCCATTCCCAAAGCTTTGCTTTGGTGTCAGGAGAGCTGACCCAGCCTACAGCTGTTTATGGAACCGAGCCTGGGGCTGGTCTTTGGGCAGTACCACAAATCTGAGTTCAAGTTTGTGCTGTGAAAACCAAGTTTACATCCCACCCCATGACAGCTCTGTCCAGATGACAGACTGCATTCCCACAGTCACGGTGCATTTCAGCACTCTCCCTTGTGTTTTCCAGTAAAGTGCAACAGTGCACAAAGCCAGGAACAAAATGAAGTCAGCGGAGACAAGCACAAGGAGGTGTGCACTAGGAAGAACATTTTAAAGAATTTGCTTACTAGAGTGAGCTCTGAATTGACTGCAATTTCTTAGCAGGAAAAAAAAAAAAGAAAACAGAAGAAAATCAGATGTATTATGTTTTCAATGTAGTGCAGGATCTGACTGTGAAAATGAAACTGCATAAGGGAAAGGGATGTGTTGAAAAAGACATGTTAAAACCAACCATTTCATAGAGGTACATGTTTGTTTTACTTTCTGTGACACAAAGTAATCTATGAAAAGCAAAAGAATACAGTTAGAAACAGCAAACATATAAAAAAATTTTAAAGATTATACATTCAGTTCAGGAAAAAAAACCTGATAAAAAATGCCTCAAGTACAGGAAGAAACACCATATATATTGCCTTTCTTCTCTGAAAGAGAAGGGTTTCCTTGATTGTATTAAAATGAAGACATAATATGGATAGAATAAAGATTTTCCTCAAACATATAATGAACCTTTTGATCCTGCTGTCACAGGACATCTTGAGGCAAGCAGTAATTAGACTCAGCAAAGCTTTGACAGCACATTTATGGTGAAAGCATAACCTTGAGTAACATGTCAAAAGTCCTCCTGATTTTAATTGTAGTGTCTAATAACCTCAGGACCACAACGAAACAGAATGTCCCAGGAACAGAGGAGCTTACCTACTTTGGGATTTCTGGTAGATCAGATGCCTAACTTCATGCTCTCTGTAATTTTATTTTTTTTAAAGCTGGTGTGTACCTTGCATAGACCTTTTAGGTTTTTGCCTTATGGAAAGGCCAAAACACCAAAGAACATGCAGTCCATCTCTGGAAGTTTATCCTTCTGTGCCATCTGTGAAGTGAGGCAGGACACCCACTTCAGCATCAGCATCCTCCACCCCACTGGGAATAAACACAGCAAGTCTGACATGGGGGACAAGGGCAGAGCCCACCTCCTTCCCTCCTTAAAATCATCAGTGGCTTGCTTGGGGCACCAGTGACACAATTAAGTGACCTCATTAACCCATATAGATAATATATTACATACTACACACATATCTTATAAACCCATGTAATATGTATAACCATTTTGTAGATAAAAGAAAATGTTGCTTTGTTTGTTTTTTTTTTTTTTTTTTTAATAATGGCTTTTATAGCGTTAACTGTTCATGCAAGACAACCATCATGCTTTGAGTGTTTAAAATTAAGGTTGCACTAAAGGTCTCAGGTTGGATTAAACCCCACAACACTCAAGTCTTAGGTATCCTGACAAAAGCTACAAATCTTACTTTTGTAAGATTCCTAGACTGGTATTGTAGGGCTCTGACTTAGGAGTGGCATCTTATGCCTTATTAGGTAATCAGATTTTCAGAGAAAAATGCTGGCTCAAAGGTCCTTCACCAATCTGTCCACACACAGCTGAAGTACTAATTTTAAAAATTGCAAAGTAACACCACCAGGAATGTGTTACACCTTCCACCATAAAGGGCCTGCTCTTAACAAGGGAAGCTGCACTGCTACAGAAAACTGAGTAGTACATTCAGAAAAGCAAGCTGTGCAACCTGTCCCATTTCTAACTATGCTCAGACTGATGTAATTCACAAATCTAGAATGATTTGCTGGTATTTTTCTTTGCACAGCCTGGTATTCTCCATCCTAGCCCCAACTCCCTAAGCAATCGTGTCTTTCTCACGGGTGCTCCTGAGATCAATCCCTTCTGCCCTTCATCTGAATTTAGGCTGCAAGGTTTTTATGAAAGGTCTTTTTTTGCAGGAGTCCCTGCAAGGTGCTGCCCATTACAGGTCCTGTAAAAATAAATGCGTTAGTTAATAACTGAATTTTCTTACACTCTTAATGCTTCTTTGTGTTACATATTTTCCCTAAATTTATCCTGCAGGAAAAAAAGAAAAAAAGAGATTTTCCTTTTTTGGGAACATCTGATTATTCAGGTGCCTACTGCTTTGGATTCAACCATGTCCCTGGTAATAGAATTCATGTGCATCCAGACCACCCATTTTCCAGTTTAATATGGAGGAACTCCTTCTTTGTTTTCAGATCATTAGGAAACAAAGACGACATCTACTTCGTCCCGCTTTGTGTGCTTGGGAAAAATAAGATAATCAATGAAAATAAATTTTTGAAATCTTATTTACTGTCATTTCTTCTCCAACTATGCACAACGTCCTGCAACACCAACACATGAGCGGGATGGCTGATCCAAAACCTCTACAGTGCAGGGCCATGGGCAGCAAACACGAGTTCCTGAATTACAAATTTACCACAACACTGATATTTTCACTTTGGCCACTTAATCACCTTGTTGCCTTCTGTCAGAAAATACTATTGTTTCTCCAGCAAAATAATACTTAAAGATTACCACTGTAAGGAGCAAAGCTGAAAAAAAAAAACCCAAATAACCTCCGGGAGAATCACCTACCGTGAAACTCATCACTGATGCTGTATCTGAACGAGACACTCACCTAAGGGTTTTCCCACTTCTCCCTGACACATTAAATGTGATGGAGTAGGGCTGTCAGGGCAGTGGTTTCAGAGGCAAATGTGGAGCACCTCTTGCTGTGCTTTGAGGAACAGACTGCAGCTCCACACGACGAGGCATTCAGCTTCTAACGGCCGGCCTTCCTCATCCCTTTCACCTGTGTGCATTATCTCAGTTCTCACCCTGCAGCTCTGGACAACTGACAAGGGTCTCCACCTGCTGCATTCTGGGCACACCAGAAAGAAATAGGAGAGAATTTTCCATAGAGAAAAGCTAACAAAAGGCAAAGATATGGAAGCAGATTTATGCTCAGCCTCCAGGTAGATGTGACACAAGGTTCCAGGAAGAAAAGAAACAGGACTCTGTTTCTGGGCAGAAACACAAGATCTTGGTCATTTCCAAAAATGTAAGAAGTCAGTATCCCTCAAAATATGCTTTTCTTCTCAATTCATAAGGTGAAGTCACAGTTTCTGGGTACGTAACCTAAATTATTAACTCATGCTATTGGAGAAAGACAATCCCTACCTACACTCTCACTATTGGAGAAAGACAAACCCCACCCAGTTTGAACTGCATGGTGCAAAACACGACTTTTCCTTGAATTTTACACTTCTTTGCACAGCTTTGTAATTAAAAAATGGCAGACTGACTTGGTTAGGCTCAGTGTTAGGCAATGGGGAGCCTGTAGAGGAAGAACATTTCAGTCTAAGTTTATTGCTACAAAAAATAATTAACCCTTCAAAGTCCCGGGGATGTGTTGCTATGAAACCAAAGTGAGAGAGGCAAAACAAACATACCACTCAAATCTATTAATAGAGTTGTAAAATAAAAGAAACCCTAGTTTCAAATATTTTATCCTTGGGTTTCAAATCTGCACTATTTTCAAATAGTTTCTGTCTGGATAGATTGTCACCTAAAACTGCTCAAAATCTGTGATCACTCAACAACTACAGAGTAAGTGGTTTGCCTCCTATTAGTTCCCTGTGGCCAAGTGGCATTTTCTGCTGAGCAATTTTCTTGAAATTACTTCACAGATACTTTTAAAGATTTACCATATTTCCAGGCAACAGTGCTTACCCTGGCAGGTACAGCAGGGCACAGACAGTGAATCCTGACGTGGTTTTACTTATTCCTTGCTTTGTTTAGGCAGTTCTGACTCATTGGGTGCTGACATGTATGGGAACATTTAGTTTTTCAGGAAAACATCCTTTCTTGAATAACACACAGGGATTCCAGAGCCCTGTCTCTGGCTTTTATCGATTTCTCCAGCTTCAGCACATTTCTTTATGTTTCACCTAAAATTCATCATTCACTGATAAGGCAGCACATTAGGGCAGGGGAAAATATGGAGGCTCAATAATAAAGCTACTGAAATTCACTTGTTACAGAAACTCCAAGCAACTTGAATTCCCTGAACATTCCTGTCATTGGTTAGAGCACAATCTTTTTGCATTAAGTGCTAAATACTGGCATTTAGACACTGACAGGCAGGTGTACATGAAAAAAAGGTGATTGAAAAGATATTTTGGCAGCAAAATAGAACTGCAGGTCTCGATAGCGCTGTAAGATATTATTATTCAAAGATGCCATTAATTTATTTTTTGTATTGACTCGAATTTTTTTTGCTTTTAGCTTTCTGGGGAACTGCTTATTTAAAAATGGCATGCAAAGACGAAATTACCATGTACTGAGGCTAGGCAAGAGGTGGCTCCCTTCCAGTAATGTGTATTTAATCTTTATAGACCTCTATTCAGTAGAAACAGGAGGGAGTGAGTACATTCTTTAAAAAAGCATCATAATAATCAGCACTTTTCAAGAAACTCAAGTTAATAATGCCCATTAGTTACTATGCACTTTAAAAAAAAAACAAAAAAACACACTTTCTATTAAAATGTTAGCTTAAAGTAATCTTATTAAATAAAAATCAGTCTCATGCAGTGTTGGGCACACGGTAAAAAAAAAAAAAAATACACAGTGTTCAATACCTCAAACCCAAAACCTAACCAACAATTGCTTTTAGGTTATGGAACATCCCTCTCTTTTGCATCGAATCCTGAAAAAAAAAAACAGCACAGACAAAAATCTGTTTTGTTGTACCTACTGTAGTTGAGAATATTTGGGTTTTATCAGAGAATTTATGCAGCACCAATCCTTCATCCCAGTCCATGAAAGCCTCCAACCCTGACTGTGATTAACTGCAGGGCTTCAGATTCAACTCCTTGGCACCTCTGGGCTACCATGAGACGAAATGGGCAAAGGCCATTAAGCAAAAGTTCTCCTCTTCATTCAAATCAATTAAAGAGCCATTACAAGTTTAGCACTCAGCTGCAAATGTTAGTCTAGACATACCACAAACACTTTTGGATTACTCTTGGTAATCAATTAAGCCCAATTAAAAGAGATCAGCAATGTAGGCAAAACCTGGAGGATTTAACATACATATTATGCAAATTGAATCAGCAGATTTTTTTATTTTTAATTAAACTTTACCCTTTATTTCTGCCCAGGAGTTTTGGGTGAAGTCATTCTGTTGTTTTGCAGAAACATTTTGCGACCCTGGAATGTATTTCTCTCAGGGTTTGGTACTGCAAGGCAGTCACCACCATAATACGCAAGACGTATAGAGACAAATCACTGTAACAATGTTCATGATGGATTTCCTAGGCTAATCATTATTCCTGGTGGGAAGGAATGTCCTGCAATAATGAAAGCACAGGAAAGGGAGCAAAGAAAGCTGAATTCACTCAGCAGAAACACTCCCTTCCCATGATGCTGTGAAAATTCTCTGAACTTAATAATCAGAGAAGCCAGACCAGAAAAGAAATCAAGAAAGTATTTATTCTCCTCTCTCAAATTTCTTCTTCTCTGATCTCCTCCTCCTGCAACTTCCCCTGCTCTGCTCTGCTCCAAACTCAGGTATGACAGCTGATTTTATGAAAGAAAAAAGTTATTTTTGTTTAGGTTATAGTTCTGATATACCCATAACCATAGGTAGCAATCTTGGTTTCTGATACCAAAATAGAATTATTTAAGCTTAATCAAACATAGTATTTGTAGGCAGTCAGAGGTACAGATGAAATTTGTTCACATGTAACAGGTATATTCATGTATCATATGTATATTCATAAATCAGCCTCAGTGAAGCTTGTTCCTATTTTAAATAAAAGCATTTTAATCCATTTTCCTGTTGTGTTGAAAGACAATAAAAGCAAGAAAATCACAGACCAAATACATATATATTTATTTATATATCCCATTAGTACAATTGATACATCATAATCAAACACCAACCCAGAAATCCATAGTTAGGGCTGACAGCTCATCTGTTTCAGCACAACACACGCCACTGAGACGGCCTTTTTCCATTTCACAGCTGCTTTAAAATAAGACAGAATGTCATCCTTAACTCTCAGCTTCTTCCCTTTGCCATTTCACATCACAGCTCTAATTTTATTTAAACACCCTGCTCTGCTGCGATTACATCTCTCAATTTGTTGCAATACAAATTAGAAAGGTACGTGCCAGCTCTCACCACTATCAGCACAGTTTTCTCCCGGCGCCTTGATTAATTGCCCATTTTAACAGATGAAACAACAGAAGTTACAGTTTGAGAGTGTCTTTTGTTTGCATTATGGAGGGAAATCGGAGTCCCCACGGAGACTTGCTCTTTTGCCATTATAATAATTACATGTTTTCAACTAAACTATCATATCAGCACATTCACGCTGCTGCGGTGAAGGGTGTCAGGATTTTCATCATCAGCTCTGTAGTGAAGTTAAAGCCTGACTTCAGTCAGAAAGAGAAAATGTGAAACTCAACACACAAATATAAAACCCAATTTTTCTAAATGTAGGAAGGACATGTACTGGATAATATTAAACTGGAGACAAAAAGAAACAGAATCCATAAATGGCGTTGAATGAGTCAGGAAAAGACAAAACATCCAATACTAAAACGAAATACTAAACCCTAATCAGAAACCTGCTCCCTCCTTCTGGCAGATACTGTAGGTGATGCATTTGCTGCCCTCACAGTCCCTCAGGCCAAGACCAAAAAAAAACAACTTCTGAGGAGTTCAACTCCAGCTTGTGGCATAGCTGAGCTGCAAATTGTACACTGTGTGTGAACAAGAATAAATATGAAAAGTATCATTTCATCTTTACTGGTCTTGCTCAGTTCCGAGATCCACAAGTCAGAGTTTGAATGATTTTTTTTTTCCTCCACCCCCATATAACCCCTGTGGTTCACAGGGATATTTCAGCCTTACAGTGGATTTGTCAGATGCCTGGGCAGCTCTAAGTGTCACACATCAGGGAGATGCAACAGAGATTATTATTAATAAGGTACATTTGGGGGAAAGAAATAATTAGGTCTCTTTGGTCAAACTGATCCATCTTCTTTCCCTTTGTGCTGATCTTCTACACTTACACGTCTCTTTAGAGAGTAAATTGCTTCACTGCTTTTAGTTCCCAGATGAACCTGCTGCATCTGCATCACCTCAATGTGAGTGACTTCTAGCAACAGCTGATCCTTGTTTTCCTCAAAGCCATTCAGATTTCTCTCAAGTGGTGTTTCCTGTTTGCAATCAGATTGAAGCACAGGATCCAAGGACAACTTATCTGTTTTCTGTTGTTGTTTTCTGCTCACAACAAGGAGATTAAGGAAAGGCATAAGGAACACAGCACTGTTGTCTATCTCAACTTCAGTCGGGTAAAACTTGATCTGAGGTTAACCTTGAAATTGAGAAATCAAGGGAACAGATATTCAGCTGTCAGCTAAAGGTAAGCAGGGAAAGAAAGAGACTGCCAGGAGGTAGGCCAGATATCTAAGAGCTAGATGTGAGATGTCTTTAACGATGGGTATGTCACAATGTAATTTCAACTCCACACAATACTCGTATTTACAAGATTTCATGACAATATGTCAGTCAACGTCAAAGCATGCACAGAGCGAGAGGGAACAGGAGATAAATTCAGAAAAAAAAATTCAACACTAAAGAATCTCTGCTTTCAACAACATCTCACATTTTCTTTAAAGTGCTATAATTAATTGGAGTGTAGACTCTTCAAAGCATAAATGCATAACTCCTATTAGCACTAATGGAAGTTAGACACACTCATCAAAGGGAGCATATACTTCTATCTTTACAAAAGTAATCAGTGTGTCACAAAGCTGTATTTTTCTGAAGTTATCACTTGCATGCTATGCAAGCTGAGTACAAAGGTTTGCATTAATTTAAATTCAGATTAAGCACTTAAAAAATATTTATCTTTCACTGGAAGAACTGAATGCAGGAAATCAGTTTGCTATTAGGTTAAAAATTACATCACAAAATGCAGTAAAAATAACCACCCTTATAATTAAAGGTTGTCATGGCAAAATGCTTAAAAATATTCCATTATCGAAAGAACTTTTCACTGCTGTTCTGGTGAAGATACAATCAGGTGATTCCTCTCTATGGTCCTTTCTCTTATACACTCCCAAGGAATCACTATGATTTTGTCCACCAGCAAACTGTTTTGGTTTATCTGGATTATCTGTCTGGGGACAGATTTCATAGCAGGGTCTGTTGCAATAGGACAAGAGGTAATGTTTTGAAACTAAAACATGGTCAATTTAGATGAGAAATAAGGAAGGAGGGGGTTTTTTTGTTGTTTTT
>VZRN01000521.1:387043-416433 GCA_013397935.1 Dasyornis broadbenti | reverse complement strand
AAAAAAAAAAGCATCATAAAACATTTTTAACAAAAGTATCTTCAGCCAACCATACTTGTCACTCAGAATCCAACTACGTAGTGACCTTTACAGATGAGCTGTCTCAGCTGAGATCCTGATAACAAATACATCATTATCTGAACCATCATTACAGAATTAACAGACCCAACTGGGCAGACAAGACTCCAGGCCAGAGAAGAAAGGACGCTGCTTTTTTATCCTAGAGATAGCTGCCCTAGGATGGAGTCAAAAAATAACTTTTGAGATTTGTCATAACCAACTTTTGAAATTAGTCAAACTAATTCTCATGTAATGCCTGTCCTGCAATAAAATAGATCATCTTCCCTGCTTCATGCAATGCTGTTACAACGGCAGCTCAAAAGTCATGGGTTTTCACAGCCACATTTTTAAAGTACTTCTCATCTGTACTTTCAAATTGCCAATCACAGATCTGTAGAAAACTTTAGGCTTCCAAGTAGCTTTGGCTGAACTTAAAAATCAATATTCCACATGCAAAAGAAGTTTAGTTAGTCCTATGCCTAAAGTCTCAAAACTAAAGACGTGCTTTATCCCTGAGGAGAAAAATATCATGGAAAGCACCAGCAAAAGCTGGGTTAAAGCTGAATGACTCTTAGCATGGGAGGCTGATATCTAAATTCTGTCAAAAACCTGATTGATTCTCCCATTCCCCTGTGTGAGTAAATTTATTTTTATGAAGTACCCAGGGTTCAATTTATCTCACTAAAGAGGCTCTGAGTTTGTATAGCAGCATTAATGGGTCAAAGCCAATCTATATTCACGGATTTGGAGAAACAATACATGGCTGCTCTAACGATTAGTAGCTACAAGTATCTCACACAAATTGCCTGTAAACTTTGTCAGACTGGAGAAACGAGCACGTATCAAGTTGCCTCTGGTTCCTCTCAACTCTACAGTGCCACACAGATGCTATGGGGGACACATTAGATTTCTACAATAGTAAATTAAAAATGTAATTAAATCCAATTGTCAAAAATGTAATAATTTAAAGTTTATAGCACTGTTGTTCTCACTGCACTTCACACATCCCTAAATAAAGACACAGCTACAATTGTAAAGCAAGACATTTGGGCAGACACAGAGGCTGTCAGGTCACACCGCCAGATCCTCCTTGGGCAGTGTTTCAGCAGGATTGGGGCAATAGTATGGCTTTGGTGCAGTTTTGGGGCTTGAGATATGAGTAACACACCACAGGAGGGCCTTTGGCACCAGCCCCACGGCTCCTGCTCATCATCAGGGCCAGCTCTTGTCTCTCAAAAGTCAGAAATGTTGATTAAGTGGAAATTCTCACCACTTACGTGTGTCCTCCCACAAACTGTCTGGAGTTAGGGAATAAAGAGGTGTCCTTAAGACAAACACACCTGTCCTGTGGCACTGATGATGCTCTAACTCAGGCCTTGTGCTCTCCTTTGGGCTGTCCCTTCATTTCCTTCCCCTGATCCTGACTCTGCTTTCTCTGTACCCAGTTGTTTTCTTTTTTTCCCCATTACGTTTTTGTTGTTGCTTTATGCTTTCACTCTGTAGATTTCTTCCTCCAGTGCCTTTCTCCCATAGCCCTGATGCACCTAAAATTAACAGATCAAAACTGCAATAGGATGCAATTTGGATCAAAACCATGCAACTCTGGAGCCATGTCATCCTGCTCAACACGAACACTTAATGAGAGAATTTAACAGACGTGATGCACTGAATAAACACTTGAAAGAATCCCAAATGCATGAGTTCAGTATGTACAGACAGATGTATCCATTTTCCAAACATACTAAAACCTAAAACCTAAACATACTAAACCTACCAAAGTCCTTTTGCATCACACTGAGACAACAAGCAAAGCTGTTCAAGTGCCAACCACATTTTCATATGAAGAATAACCTTGTCCTAAGCAAAACAGACCAGGAAAATGGACGAATGAGTGGCAAATATGAGTCAGTCTCATTGAAATCTGCCACTTGAACAGGAAAAGGAAAACCAGAGAGTACACATTCAGTTAAAGAAAGTAAGCCAAAAAAGGACAAATAAATAAATAAGCCAAAATGTAAAATAAACTTATGAAATATGAAATATGTCCATAAATACATACATGTTTAAAAATGCAATTTTTATGGAATCATTATGCAAACATTTGAGCTAGACAAAATGGTACAGAAAGCACTGGTTTTACGGCCTCTTAATCCAAGCAAAAAATGAATGGACAACAAAATGTAAGGATTAGGAATTTAAAACTTTGGCTTTTAAAGATACCTACTTTAAGCACTGTACAGCTTACTTACCTGCCACAAAATACAACTGTTTGTTAAAGAAGTGTCTAGAATGAAAACTGAAGAAATTTCAAGGATTTAGTTTAGGCAAATGGAAACAAGGCAGAGTCAGCCAACTGTGTTGCTGCACACAGCTACAACTCCAGGTTTATTCCTCTCCTGCACAGCGCTCCTTTGAAGAAAATACAATTGCTGATGAACAAATTAAAGCAGACTTAAATGAGCCTGTGAGAGGGACCATGAAACCAGCTGCAGCTATAAACAGCAGCTTCCAAAGGAAAAGTTAACAGGCCACTACAAACCCATCCCATGGGGAAAGGGCTACAGCTCCAGCTGGGCAATGGATACACTTTGTGCTGAGGAGCAGTGATGATAAGTGGGCGAAACAGAACCAGGAGGCACAGGATGAAAATAATACTTTTCACGTGTACATGAGCCTGTGATGCAAGAACAGATACATCCCTGAAGTCTTTCTGTGTAACAGAAACCACTGTGGAAGTCTGGAGAGAGCCCACAAATCTGCTGTGTAGCACCTACTGTCTGTCACCATTCTAAAATGCTTTATCCACTGTTCAGCTCTGCTCATGCAACAAAAATATTTGCCCTAGGGGGTTGCATCCTAGGAGTAATGATGTAGCACATTCAGTTTAGGCTTGTTGATCATATTAAGGACCGCTGTCTCAGTCAGAAATGCAATTCTGAGGAAAGGCTTTCCTATTCCATGAACATCGCTATGGTAACAGGAATAGTTAAACTTACACTACACTCAGGAGACTTTTGCTTCAACAAACAGGGAGAAATAAGATTTACTTACTGTCTGGTCCACTATCCCAGGGGTTCACATACAGAATTGCTGTACTTAACCTTTCAATGCTAGGTTACTATCCAGAAATACTGATCAGAAAATGTAAATCATTCTGCTAACCTCTTTAAATAGATACCTTATGCAACAGATACACTCCCCCTGTGTAAATGTTTTCTAAGTATATTGATGTCTTTGTTAAATTCTTAATGCTTTGGTTTGTGGAATAAGTGAAAAATCAATAGGGACATAAATTTTAAGGAGGATTGCAATGATTAGCTGTGTTTTTGGCTATTGGTGGCAAAAGGTAGTTTGACCTCCCAATAGTTGGAATATTTGATTTAATTTCTTCCTGACTTATATTCCAACCTCTGGATTTTGTCCCCTACCCAAAGATTTCAGCTAGCACGGAATCAGGCTACATCTCAATGACTACAACTGGGAGTAAGTTGTTACTTAGTAAGGACTCTTAAGGAAAGTATATTTCAAGTAGTCTGTGGAAGAAGCATAACATGCCCAGTGAAAAATAAAAACAAAATACCAGAAAAAGAAATGGCCAGAAAAAAATTTTTTGCAATCAATAATGGTAATGCTTGAGAGAAGACAAGAGCCACAGGACACTGAGAGTCACAACTAATGCAATGTTGTACTGGTGTACAAAGAATATTGGTGAGGGAAGGGAGAAGTAATTTGCAAAATACAGTGGTGACACAAGTTAATGGCCCTGAATACACAGCACTATTTAATGCTTGTTAACGATCATTAACAGTGGCACCAGTATCGATGGAGCAACAGGGATTAACATCCTTGATCCGAGCAGAAATTACCCAAGATCTACTCCCAAGCAAGCAAGAAATGTGGCACCTTAGAGACATCAATAACAGGAGAGCAGAAAGAAGCACAGTCCCTGCAGCAGATCCTGGCAGTGTGGTCGGACAGGGGAGATCAGGTAAAAACAACCACACTGAGCAATGTTGGTTACAGGCCAGACCGCAGAGCCAAGAGGAAAAAATTACTGAGGGAAAAACCCTTTTGAGGTACTACCCGTGGAAGAAAGAATTTTAACGAGGACAAAACACCAAACCAACCACCCGTAAAAACTGAAACTAACAAGAAAATAAAAGTTCTTCCTAAACCAAGACTGTCCATTGCTTGAGAAGCCACAATTGCTGGAACAAAGGACACCACAAGGCACCTTGTACCTGGTACAGGGGTGGTACCTCCACAACCTTTGCCCAAATGCCCAATTACCCATCTACAGGTAGCTCACAGAGAATCTTCAGCATCAGCACAAAGACAGCCCCAAACTCTTCCAGTCAATTCCCTAATATGAGAATTTAATCATTCAGTCCATTTCACAACAACATTATTTAAATTCTTGTGTTTAAGAAGCTATTTTAATAAATCAGTGGAATTGTATCAATCAAATATTCCCTTTTATTCCTCTTTTTAGCAGTTTCTGAGAGAAACTTCAGCCAGTCAGAAGATACTTTTTGTGTCTTTTTAAATTTTCTGGGCCTTTCCCCAAAATGTTGTCTTCAGACTTGGCAAAACCTGGGTGTGTATTTCACACCACTTGCTGGAGTTTTAGGAAAGGAGAATTATAGCTGAAAGCCTCCAAAGACTGGAGAGCTATCTTAGGATTTTTTTTCACTTGTTCTTCTACAGGCTGCTTTTTTGCTGCACAGAGAATCAAAGCCCAGCCCCCCTCTGCTGCCTTTCGGAAATAAACTCTTCACACACAACCACAGGCAACAAAACAACTCCCTGGCCTGGCTTCCAGCTCCAGGCCCTGCACAGAGAGATTCCAATAAAAAAATGAAAGCTCTGTGCAGAGCTGGCACAAGCAACACTGAACACACCTCTCTTCACTTCTGCCCAAGTCCCTGACAGAGCATCAGTGCATCACATCACAGCAAATCTGTGAGTACCAAACACTGCCCCTGCTACACCAAAAATGCACTCGTACACAATGGCTGCATTCCAGCCTGGCTGCTTCAGACTCTCATCTCATTTAGCGGACAGGGAAAAAATCATGTAGGACTTGCCTCTTAGCATCCATCATTAATTGCAAGAGTAACACCAACACATATAGATATGTAGTTCTAACAGAGGTATTTCTTAGTTTCTTGAATCCAACTCAGCAACAAATTTCTGGAGCAGAATCTCTTTTATTGCTCAGTGATGGATTGATTTCTTGCACTTGTCCCATATCCACTGACAAACATCACAACACACTCAGCTCTGTGAAACAAAGTTCATATTTATCTCATGCACAGGAAAAGCTTCCTTAAAAAACCAAATGTTTTAAAGCATATTTTCCTGCACAAAGCTGGCATATGTGCTACTGCGGAATCTGTGTGCTGTGCTTCCCAGACCACTTCCATGTTTATCACAAACAATTTTAAAGCAATTTCAACCATCTTCATGCCTGGTTTCCCAGGCCAAATTTTTTATTTTGTTTTTCAGAATAGACAGGAGGCAACAGAGACCCAAGGAAAGCACCAGCTCCAGCAAAGGCCACCCTCCACACATTTCACTCCGCAGGTGACAAAAGCAGTGTACAGCATGAGAAACATGCCAGGGACAACCACAAATAAAACTGTGGGTAGACACTCTCTCAATTGCTCTTTAAGGAAAGCAAACATGTTATAAGGAGTAGTAATACTTCTTCAGCCAGGTAATCTTTCAATGATAACTGTAATGCACAGTCTACAAAATATTAGTGAAATACTGGTCGAGTGTAAAGCAAAAATGCTTTAATATTATATTTTTCCCTTTTTTTTTTTTTTTTGGGGGGGGGGGAGACTGTACTAAACAAAATAAATGTTTGCAAAGTAAACGTGAAGAGAGCAGAGAGATTTCCTCCCTAAACTGGTCCTATGGTTTCCCTGCTGTTCAAGAGGGGTGTCATCACATACTTTCTTTTCTCCTCAGTGAGTGAAAATAAAGATGCCCACATCAGAACTACCAATTATTCAGCAAATGAAAGCTTCTGCTGAGGCTAATATAGAAAATCTGGAAACAACATAAAAAGAAATAAAACAAGTAAATAAAGTTAATACAAGGGCTTAAGGTAAAAACAAACCTGGAGTGAAAGTATTTCTGACTTAGATGGAGTGGTTTATTATCATCTCCAAAGAAACACATCAAAACTAAAAGGGGAAGAAACAAAAAATTGTTGAAGAATCATTCCCTTGAAAATATATATGCACAAAAAAATATTTGCTTTGAAAACAGAATCTAAACAGGGTGTGCCTGCTGAGACTGCTGGCACAACCTTGGATTTCATGGTGGACAAAGTGATAAACTTAACTCCAAAACCAAGGGGTTACAGGAAGAAAAAGAGGAAAAAGCATATGCTTCCTCCAGAAAGTTCTCATTGAAATGCTGCATTCATATTCAGGCTGATTGGTTAAAGACAGTAACTGTGTTTGCTTCCCTCCCTGATGTGTCACCACAAACTCTCTCCCCTCTGCTGGCACACACACACACACGCACACACACACACATACACACGCACACACACACACATACACACGCACACACACACGCACACACACACACACACGCACACACACACACACACACACAAACACACACATGCTCAGGTGATTTGCTGAGCTTTAGCACGAGACAGGATTCCCGGGCACTGCCTGCTGCAGACCATCACTCAAGACTGCAGCTCCTTCTGCAACACTCTTTATTGAAATATATGAAAAATATCATCGTTGTGGTGACTGTACACCCACGTGACAGAGCAGAGCCAAGGAGGCAGTGCACTCTATTGTATACAAGAAAGATTGGTAAAGACTGTCTAAACAGAAAAAAATGCAAGCCACTCACATATTCACAGAGGAATAAACACAAATATTCTGAATTTTATTGTCATTAGCAGCTATAGTCCCTGAAACAAGAGATATAAGTCTAGGCCTCAGTAACAGAATGCAAATCTTCTGAGTCCTCAGTGTTTCCCACAGGGCAGCACACATATTCCTAAGTAACTTAAGAGAAATTGGGAAAATATCCTGAACAAAAAGCTTGAGTCTGGCTCCAGGATGCAGCTGGAGACTGCCGATACTGGCAGACAAGCAAGGATTCACACACTGGTTTATGGACAGCTAAGAGAGCGATGGAACTGCTGGTGTCACTCACGCAGCGAGTTTAGAACTCTGCCCTAACACACCCTGTCCGTGAGCTGACATGAAATGCTCTGTCCTGGCCCCAGCAGAAATGCTCCCCAGGCACACGGTGGCCATGGAGTGAGATGCTCCGCCAGACCTGAAGCAAAGATTCCTCCCCGATCCAAAATGGTTACACTCCAAGACAGAAGCAATCTGAGATACCTTAAGTAGTTTTTTAGTTCAAGGTGAAATTTAACCCCAATGTTTTCTCAAATTTAATTCTTCTGGATATTTTAAACTATGTGGCAGTTTTGGGCTTAAACTTCAGTAAACCAAGCTGCTTTGCCATCTGATGCAAAGCTCTTATCAGCACCAATCAGCTGTCACGTTCAAGTACTTCCATTATTCACTGGCAGCATTTTAAATTCTTACTTCCTATTAGAAAACCTGAAGATCAATAATGCTAAAGGAAAATGTAATCTCATTTGACATCTCCAAAACTATGCCAGACAACTGGAAGCCCTTCTGAAATTAAACACTTTTCCAGCTAACAGGGATTGGACTGGTTAATGGTTGTGTGTACTCTCCACCAAGTCCTTTTACAGCCAAAGTGATCAGATTTACAACTGACAAAGCTTAGTAAACTACTAAGTTATTTTCAACTAAATTACTAGCTATCATCCCTATTTTCTTACTCTTTTCCTTTGTAAATTCTTTCAAAGAAAAAAATCCAAGTCAGGTTTTTAAAAAAATATATTGCCTATGAAATAAACCAAAATAAAAAAGGAGAAAAAAAAGGAAGGGAGGAAGCAAATCTGAATGATATCTGCACAGGTACATTTTCACATGTTATATAAAATGGGATTATATTTTGTCACTGTTAAAACTAGCTCATAGTGTTTCTTTTCTTTTCTTTGGCAACAGGTGATTATCTCAGATAAAGACCAACATTTCCTCTCCAGCTTTAGACATTTGCATAATTATTAACTTTGGTGGCAAGCACATAAAATTGTGGACTCAGTTTCAAGCCGAAAAGGAAATGGACTGTAAAAACTTCTGCATTTAAGTGATTCTCTTATTGAAGAGAAGTCTAGAAATAACCACATGGGGATGGATTTTGTAGTGAAGGAGCTTTCAAATAAGGAAGAAATAATGTGCTTGGAAGCTAATGTCAGAGAAATTCAAAGATCAGAATAGAAAGTTTCATTAAAGGGCAGCAGTTAAATACCACGCCTTACCTAAGGACACAGTGATTCATCTACCACTTGAAATCCTTAAATCTTTCTTTTTGTTTTCCTACAAAACATGCTCCAGACCCTGGAGAAACTGCTTACAGCAGGAACCACTTTTTCTATCTCTATTCCTATCCCTTCCCAGGAGGTAAAGATGATAAAACTTTCAGAGAGATACAAATTATCCTATTCCAAGAGGAGCAAAAGGTAGTAAGTAGCTATTTATTTTCTGCTAAAGTCATCCTGTGCGGAGTTCACTTCCCCTGCCAATATCCAAAGAAAGTGCCAAATGCTCCCCTCCAGCTCCACAGTAATGAATCTGAAGTTATATATTTCATTCTCCATGCATATAACGCCATCACTGCAATGTCACAGCGACAGGAAAGAAAGTCTTGAAAAATAAAAATAGAAGCAGGAAGCAGAAATGCTACTTTGCAAGACGGTTCCTCGGAGGGGGGGTTATTATCCAAGATACTGACTTCATTAACTATACTGCTATTTCAAAGAAAATGTAAAAAAGCTGCCAAAACCTATACATAATTTTTTCCTGTGTTGATCAAAAATACTAAACAATTCTAAGTCCTTAATTACACCCACTTTAATTCTCCTACACACACATACTCTAATAAGCAAAACGTCCTTTCTTCCCTCCCTCCCTCCCCCCCTTTTTTTTGTACTTTTAGACTTCATTATTTCTTTGGCAAACAAACACCAGAAAACACCCAACTACAAGTTTAGATTTTTTCACACTGCCTCAGAAAACCATCACTGCAGAAAGACTGGATTATTAGTACAACTCTACTACTAATAAAACGTCGGGCCTTTCTTTATTAAAACAGCATTTCTAAAATTATTTTCAAGAGATGGAAAAGTTCATAACTGTACAATCTCACAGCTTTTAGACTGGATTGTTTACAACAATTTTTTACATTATACTAATAAAAATTGTATTTTTTTGCATGATACTAATAAAATTATATTCCACTGGATAAGCTTTTTAAGATGAATTTTGAAGACCACAGAATCCAAGCAATGATTCAGCATCAAATTCTACATTTCTTTTTATCACATCTGGAAAACTCATAAAAGAAGCTTTGCTCTTATTATAGGCTGTAGAACAGAGTTAAAAAATGCAATAAACTACATGTTTTATAGCATCAACAGTATTTAATATAACTCCATCCATAGCCTTTTAGTTTTAGTGTCCTGGGTTTTGAAATCAGTACTACTTTTATGCATAGAATATAATGCACATGTTATGAACAACTACTAGAGTTCTTAGGAGAATAATCTCAGTTTTTGAGTAACGAGAGTAATAATAGATAGAACCAGCATAAGGATCCTCTTCCACTATCTACTTACCTGGTTTTGTGACCACTTTAGTTTACAATATTGGGTCTGGGATAACTTTATTTGACAATTAGGACCAGTGTTTTTCAGATAGGGTGGGGTCAAAGGCAGTTGTTTTGTGAATTTAACAGAGAACAGCAAATTAAAAACCTGTTTTATGATTTAATTAGCTAAATAGTCTTAACAGGAAAACAGTTTTCTGCCAAACATGAGAAACTGCTCCTCTTGGCAATAGATGTGTTCCAGCTTTACCCAGTATCAGATTTTTTTTGCACTGACTGCAGTGAAAAACCAGTCCAAAGAAGAAACTAAGGGCAGCTAAACTCAGAGTCCCTTCTCTTAGCCCTAACTACTGGAGAACAAATAACACCAGAGCAGGTCCAGGGGGAAAAAAAAATATATTGACCACACTTTAGTCCTTTTTCTCCTTTTGGTTTTATGCACTTATCCTGGTTGCACCCATTTCAATCTTCAGAGTTTATCATAAAGCAACAATTCAATCACACAGCTCCCTACTAAAGAAAAGCAGTTCTAGTTATAGTTGAATGCCAAAGTTGATATAATTGAAGCATTATTTCCCGTGCAAAGTCATTCTGAATTCACAGACACAACCTCCAGATTGCCAATCTCCTGCCCTGCACAGAGCACTCCTTAACAAAACCCTATTTTGCACAAAGCCTGTTGTCATTCCTTTGATTCTATCACCTGGAGCAATGCCAGGGTGATGATAATGACACAAACCAGACATTTGCTACTGTGTTACGTGTGCATTTCTTACAAACAGAAGGAATGTGAGTAAGGCATGGGATCAAGAGAAAAGGAAGTCAATGAGTTGAAAAAATGAATTTGTTTTCTTTTTTACATTAAAACTGCTTAATTTTGGAGGATCTGCATGCTGTGTATAAAACATTTAATAAATGAGAACACTAAACACAATTCGTAGACATCAGAAAATTACTATGACCTGTACACACATATTGAAATATTCAAAAGTCATTTCTAGACACAAAGAGAAGCAGTTCTCAGATCCCAAAGTTCAGACATTAATAGAATTGATCTTGTGAATCCACAAACAAGATCCAGTTCTTAAAAACAATTCTTCATCCCTGCTTCCAACAGAGTCAGGAGCATAAACAGATAATTTTAGTGGGTTTCTACTAGACAGAGCTTTAAAATTAGAAAGCCACTTCAAAAATTAATGAAAGAGATGTGATTCAGAGCTACAAGGAAAACTGGGACACTGGCCAATTTCAAGAGGGTTTGAAATTTTAACCAATTTTTTTTCTCAGTATCTGGATAATGATATCATTCAATACTTAAAATTTTTACCTACTTTCAAATTACACAAGAATTTATAAACTTACCATTAATCCATTTAGCTTCTGGATTATGAACTATGAATTCTTTTCTGAAGAGATCTTCCAAGGATAATCTGTTTTCTGATGAATTTGCGAGTTCATCTAAAATAAAGACAGTAAGATAATTTTAGATAACTATGGAAAACAGGATACTCAGTGCTGTTTGCAAAATAATGGAATTATGGAACCAGAAGTCCTGTTGAATTGGTAATGATACCCTTCCCTTTTTTTTTTTTTTTTTTTTAAACAAGAAAAGTTATCATTTCTGTTCAGTAAAGCTTCAGGAAACAAAGAATTGGTACCTTTTGGACAGGACAACTGCAGGATTTAGTACTTGGCTATTTATTATACTGAGACTTCCGCAGCAAAGCTCTTCCTTCCACAGCCTCACACCATAAAGAGCTACAAACCAACACAAAAATTTCCTGACAGCCAAAGGATGTTGGCCATATTGAGAACTTTACACAGACAGAAACTAAATTAAAAAATTCTGTAAATTTGGAACCAACTTGGCCTATTAAACAAATTAAAATAAAAATAATAAAAAACCACAAACTACATGGACGTTTTATAGTCTGTTCTTGATTTCTAGTGACTAGAACAACAAGGCTAACAGCCTTGTGTTTTTCCAGAACACAACAGAACCCAGGAATATTGTGCTTCTGAACATTGGCCAACATTGACTTTCAATACAAAACAAAATAAAACAATTTCCCTGCATCTAAAATCATCTCCACACTTCAGAAAACTAGAAAAGAAGCTCTACTAAATATCAGGTGTTCTTGTGCTGTAAGCTAAATAAATAAGTAGTGAAGATTCAATAGCGAACTGCAGCACTAACAGTGGTAAAATGTTGAACCATTACTATTAAAGCAAAAGTTTTGGTGTCAAATTCAAACCCACAAAGTTCCCAAGGCATAATCACTGGCAGCAGTCAGCACTTCTCCTGACTGCTTTAGGCTGTTTAGAGCAGCAGCTGCCAAAAGCTGTGCTGTTTGTTCCCGTGCCATTGCAAAAAGATGCACCGGTACAGTTCTTATACAACGAGTCCAATAGTCAGTCAGGTTTTAAAAATAATTTTATATTACTGGACAGGTTCACAATTTCTCTTCTCTATGAGCTTTTTTTTTCCCAGTGTGTCAGGCATCCTGCTTGTCTACAAGAGGAACTTTTTGTTAGGCAGATTTTGTCCTGACTAATATTAAGCAGAGCTCTGATGACAGACACACAGGAAAGGAGTATCTGGAATCACAGCAGTCAAGCAGCAACCTTGTCATCTTTGTGTCAACCCTCTGTTACCAGGACACTTTTAACAAAGAAATGTGCTTTGTAAAGGTCATATCCTGTAATACATTCCAGATGAAAATGTGACCCTTCAAAGAGTATAAAGTCAATCAATAGTTTCGTTATTGGTCTTCATTCAGTCAGATTTCTCAGAGGCCAGCTGAAAGCTTCCGGAACCAACAGCAATATGATATTTTTGCCTTTAAATGTCAGCACTGCCTGCTGCAGTCGCTTAAGCTGGTATTAATAAGGTGCATCCTTGCTGTACTGAAGAGAAACTGCTTTTTAACGCACATCATGAATTTGCAATAGACACAAGGCCATCACAGCTGCTCACACCAAAGCTCGGCTGCATTTCGCATGTTCCTCCCTCCCAGGTCGCAGCAGGGCCCTGGGAAGCACTTACCCACTGTAATCAACTCTTCGTGCACTTCGTGTCTTGTGAGGCTAAGCAGGCAGAGTTGTCCAAATCCTCTCTCTTAAGACAAACATTCTAATCCTCAAATAAGCTTTTTAACCTCTTCCTATCTTCCAGGGATCAAAATAGCCTGTTTGGTTTTTTTTTTTTCATCTGCCAGTCCAGCATGGGACACAATATTCCACTTGCAGTCTTACTGGGGCTTTGCAGCAGAGCAACATTATCTCTCTTGATTTATACCTAATCCCTCTGTTTACACATCATGGGACCTTGTTAGCTCTTGCTCCTGCCACACACGGTGGTTTTTTATCTTCAAAGGAAGCACATGTTGTTATGTACGTTCTATTCAGCTCCACGAATGCATTCTTGTATCTTCAAAACACTACTTCTACTTTAACAGCATCAAATAGTGGGCTCTTCACATGCCCATTATCCCCTTTCTCCATAACCTTGTTGACAACCTACCCTCGACAAGCTGTTTTCCATCACCTATTTGGATTCAGCACACCCTGGTCCTGATGCTGTTTATAATTCCAAATGGGTTTCCCTTCTAACCCTACCTGAGTCTGTTTCTATTATTGTGACCCTTTATTTCCTGCCACTTTGCCAACTAGCGATCAAGCCCACACAAGCTGTTATGCTGCCAAAGATTGCCTTACCCATGACAGATTATTTTTTCAACTGCTTAAATAAAAATCACTAAAACAATACATCAGCTGAGTACAGAAAGGCTAGCAGAGAAGAAAGGAACATCAGCTCTGCTCTCTTCTATCACATGCCTGACAAGATACCTCATTACAAATTGGATTTTAAGGTAAGTTTTTAAATTAGCATTTCTAAACTGAAAAAACTGGCATCTTCAAGCCAACTTTACTAGATTGAATTTTTTTTTTTTTTTAATGTTAAGTTTTAACCAAAATAGCATCCTGTTTGTAACCCTTAGCTCTTGTCAGTATCTCAGATGCCCGGTTTGTCTGTAACAAGACGAACTGCACATCATGGGAAACCTCAAAACACTCTACTGGGTTAATCTTTACTGAGCACAAGCACAAATTAATTGTACTTCACAATGTTTATACTCACAGGAGGCGTGTGGCCCTCTGCGTCAGTGACCAGCTGGAATCCACGGAGCTCCTGCTCGGGATGGGTGAGGAGCCAATCTTATGGGTCAGGATTAACGGGAGGGCAGGGACAGGGGACATTATAGTGGGGGTCTGCTACAGGCCACCCAGTCAGGAGGACAGAGGGGACTGTCCTCACCTCCACAAGCCCTGGTCCTCATGGGGGCTTCAACCACCCCAGACAACACAGCAGGGCGTGAGCAACCCAGAAGGCTCTTGGGGTGCATTGTTGGTAACTTTCTGCTCCAAGTGACAAGGACATGGACCTCGTGAAATGGGTCCAGAGGAAGGCAAAAAGGTGCTCAGAGGGCTGGTGCATCTCTGCTATGGAGACAGGGAGATTTGAGACTGTTCAGCCTGGAGAAGAGAAGGCTCCAGAGAGACCTTAGGACACCTTGCAATATCTAAGGGAGCTCCAAGAGAGCTGGAGAAGGACTTCGGACAAGGGTTGGAGTGGTAGGACAGGGGAGAATGGCTCCAAACTGAAAGAGAGCAGGTTTAGGTCCGATATGAGGGAGAAATTCTTTAATGTGAGGGTGGTGAGGCACTGGAACAGGCTGCCCAGAGAAACTGGGGATGCCCCATCCCTGGAAGTGTTCAAGGCCCGGTTGGATGGGGCTTTGAACAACCTGGGATAGCAGAAAGTGTCTCTGCCCATGGCAGGGGGGTTGGAACTAGATGATCTTTAAGGTCCCTTCCAACCCAAACTATTCTTTGATTCTAGGATGTACTTTTTTTTATTTTAAATACTTCCTTTTACCACTTCGTATTTATTACCACATTACAAAATAGCCCACTATCTCTTTTTCATTTCCACTGTAAATTTTATGGAATTATTCCTTGAGGGAATGATATTTCCAATGTCCTCACACTATTTGCCACAGATTTCTATATTTCAGTCTGAAATTATAAATATATGTATAGCAAATGACACAGATTACAGAAGATGCAAACAAAATCAAATGTTAAAAACTAAATTACTACTTTTTATCTGTACATCCAACTAAAAACAGTTCAACTACTGGCATGTATTAATTCAAAATGACAAACATGTTTGTGCTTACTAAACTAGAAGACTGCAAAAGTAGAAATTAATAGCCTTGCTACTTTTCACAAGTTTATAGGGTATTAATTTTGCAGGTTAAATGTAACCTAAACACCTCATAAAATTTACCTTCTAACTTAGCAAATAAAACTAATAATTATGTACTGTGATACATCATTAACTGAAGCTCCCTACTGACTTTTTCTGCGGAAATAAAGTTTTAAGGCTAGAAATGAAGATAAAGGCTTAATGTTAAATGCCATCTGAAAAGTGGAAAAACACCACTAGAAAACTGTATGCAAGCTAACAGGTATAACTAGGAATTAGTACAGTTCACTTTGTGTTTGCATGACAAAGGGAGAAAACTTGCCAGAAAATAATCAGATATCAAAAGCTACTTGCCAATTTACAGTAGTTATAGGGAACCTATACAGCACTGAACAGAAACCTGGATCTTCTTGCAGTGAATATCCCCATCACAAAAAAAACAAACAAAAAACAAAAAAACAAAAAAAACCCAATCAAACAAAAAAAACCCCACAAAATTTTGCTTCTTTTCTATTCCTTTAAGAGTAGTATGACAGATGGTATGGAGAGGTCAGTCCTAACCCTGCTCTGAACAGTTACCTATTGGACATAATCCAAATGGATTCTCTTCCCAGAGCTTGACTTTATTCAAAACCTTTCCACAAAAAGCATTTTCTGACAGTGTGTCTGACCTAAATGTTCTCTGAAGTAATTTTTCTGAAAAGGTGTCCTTTTTTTTTCCCATCATGTGTGAGTTTTCTTTGAGTCTATGATTAGAGGTAGGTGCCACTTTGCTCAACAGTAAGTGCACATATCAGCAGGCATGGTTTAAATGCCAACATCAATATCTCAGTAATGGAGTCCTAGAAAAAGCATTTGAGTCTTCCACACCTTCAAAAACTGTAAGTTAACATGGAGGTAGAACTTCTGTCGGTCCCAAAATGAAAAAACAGCCTTAAGTGTTGTGGCAAAACACCTGCACAGGGGTGGCCACATTCATACAACTCTCAGGCTGTTCTTGGGTGATTTTTCATGTAAAATCTTTCAGCTGCTAATGCTTCCAATTGAGCATTTGTCAGTTTTGAAATACAGATCAACAGCAGTTGATCAGGCAGGTCTTCACATAATTCCTACAACATGGAACATACTGTCATGATGTAAAGTAAAAACAAGTGGATTCAAAAGCAGGGATGATTTAAAGGCACTGATATCTAAAAATCTGCCTATGACTGTTTCAATAGATGCAGGTGTGTGATGAAACCTCAAAACCATGAAAGAGAATAAAAGCAGACCAAGAAAGATAACTGTGTTGCATTTATACTGACATACAAACCAAATGATGGCATCTCATGAACAGCCATCTCTGTCTCTGCACTGGCCACTAAAATTCCCCATGTAAAGTTATAAATACAAGATTATTCTCAAGGTATTTTCTTTTATTGCCTCTTAAATACTTCTTCAGCAATCCACTCCAAATATTAAACAAAAATCACTAGATTCATAATGAAGTTTCCCCAGAGGACAGACAGGCTCCTATTCTGAAACTTCCAAGTTTGTCCACTCCAGACCCCTGCTTTAACAAGAGTAACCTCATTCTTTGGCATCTTTGTGCGCTTTCTTTATCATTGCACTTATCTAATTTTGAAGAAAACCAGCAGGGATATTTACCTGCAAGTCTTCTACTCCCAGGTACAGAGCAGCTTAACAATTTCTACTTGATGGGAGAAGTGGGGTTTATTTAATGTACTCCTTATTCCACAGGGGCTCACAGAGAGCTGCTGAGCCCCAACAAGTGGTTACAGGGCTGAGAGCCCATTCAGACTCTGTCACTAATATTTTACATCACTGAATGGTCTGGCCTTCCACTTTTCCATCTCTTTGTTGAGAACACTAAAGCATTTATAAAGATTCTGAGCATTATCATGGATGAGAAGCAAGATAAAATGATCAGAAATGTTACTAATAGCATTTATAAAGATTCTGAGTATTATCATGGATGGAAAGCAAGATAAAATGATCAGAAGCGTTACTAATATTGTTGGTACAATTTACTAAAACCACAACCATAATAGCAACACAGATGTTTCAGATTTGAACAGAAGCTAAGATATTAATAGGTCAATATATGTCTCTTATTTCAACACAGATCCAGCTTAGTATCATATATTCAAGTTACATTCCATGTAATAAAAGATAATACAAAAAAAATCAAGAATTTCCTTTTAGTTTTAATATAATTTCTATCTTTAGTGGAAGCTAAAGCCTCTTTGAAGCCTTTTGCATATGAATCACACTTTCTTTTAAAAACATGTTATCCCATATGGCAGCATTGATCCCTCTATTAAAAAAGGCAGGAAAGCTGTTGCTCAAAGTTTGAGAGAAGTCAAATGGCAACTGGTAGTGCATATAGACCTAAGAATTTCTCATATTGTGCACAAAACAATGTAAAAATAATTGCAGGCAAAAGAGATCATTGCTGTTGTGCTTGGCATTTCAGTAAATACACTTTTGCCTCCAAAAAATACCAGTGAAACAATCAGGCTTCTGAGCAATGACCATCTGAAATTATCATCGTTTCCAGAAAAAGAAGCAGCATGATGTAGAGTGTTTAGGGGAATTTACATGAAATCTGAAAAGCACCCATCCGTACAGGCAGAACGAAACAGGGAAAGAACTCTCTGATGCTTAAAACAAGTGTTAGAAATGAACGCTGAAACATCCCAAGGTAACAAATGACATTTGCACTGAATATCTTTATTATATTTTATATATATCCCTATTATATTTTATGAGAAGAATTTTCAAACCCAAATATTTATATTAACAAATTAGTATCAACTTGGAACTGAGCACCTCACAGTAACCAGATGGGATGGGGTCTCCAACTTTTTTCCTCCACTCAAATGCTGGACATCCTAAAAAGTTCTTTAACACATGTTCATGACACAGTGCCTTCAGCTACAGTGCTTAGGACCTGCCGGCAGACCGACAGAGTATCAAAATATCTTCTCCCAAACCATAGTGATAAGTAATAATAATCAAACAAATTAATAATAAAAGTGAAGAGGGAACACCACTGATTAGAGAAAAACAGGGGAAGTAGCTATCCTACAATGCAGCTCCAAAGCATTCCATGGTAAGCATTTCCAACCCACAAGAAAGCCCAGTTTTACAGACCTAGATAGTTCTGGGAAAAAGGTTTTTATTTATATCAAGCTTTACAGTCTCTATGGGATATCTTAGAGCATCTGAGCTGACAAAACTAGTTTTCTCTTGCATGACTTGAACTGAAATGTAGGTCCCAGCTTACACAAGTTTTCAAGCAAGATCTCTGGATTTTGAAACAGCCTTAGAGATGTAATTCAGTAAGCTTTTTTAACATATTTAAAAAAAAAAAAAGTTAACATTTCCCTAGGTTGTTTATTCTTTTTCCATGAGTGCCTTCAAAGACTCCATTTTATGTTTTTACATCATTAATAATTCTATATAGGTATAAGAGGCACAACTGATAGTTATTATTGTAGAATCCAGCAAACACTTGATATTTTACAAGTCTTCAAAAGAAAGCTACCTCTCCTCGAAACAAAAAATAGTCTTGTGCCTTGAAGTGTACCAGGATGTGCTATCATTTGCCCTCAAAAATCTCTTTTTTATTATTCCCTGAAGAAGCTCCTATACACTGAGACTACAACAGCACAACTTAGCTTTTATTTTTCTCAACATGATCTAAGTGGAAATAAGCAAACAGTCATTTTGGATGGCACCATGCATAAGCAGTAGATATTCATAGAGAACAGAGGAAGCAGACTATCCATAGTATTCCTGCATACTCTCTCCAGCTGTCTCATTGTCTCCGACAAGCAAAGCTTTTTGATCCTTTTCCATTCAGCCTCACCACCTTCCTTTAAAGCAGCAGCACTCTGCTGCTGTACTTGCTCATGTCATGCACAGGCTCAGGCAGCTTCCCTCGCTGATTTCATCCCGTGGCCGAACAGTCAGGAACCATTATTTAACTAAAAAGAGCTTCATTAACTCTCTGGTTTACACAAACCGAGTGCCTGAACAGCAGAATATTTGCAGATCAATATTTACCATCTAGGCATGCCATGCAAATCAGGTACTTTACACGGTAACTTTAAAACTGGCAGAAAGATTCAAAGATTTTTTTTTTTCTTTAAAACTTGTGCAGTGTTTGCTCTTTTTGTCTACTTCTTGCCCGCTCCCTTTTTCTTTTCTGTGATAGAACCATTATTTTCCTCTCTTTGTTTCTGAGAGAAAGAAAGGGAAGAAGCTTGTGCATGTACATATGGATGATCTGTGTTTGTGATTCAGTGAGAAGTTTCATTCTCGGAATTAGTTTTCCATGGCATACAGCTTTCTCTTTGCTCATCTGTGAATCTGAAATTACACCAAGAACCAACAACAAAATCTTTAAGTCAGCTCACACCTGCTGAGGCTCACAAGCATTGCTGTACCCCCTCAAGGCTGACACAATCCTAAGGACCCATTGTCAATCCCAAATGCTTCTGCTCCACAGGGCCTCCAGAAGCTCCCAAGTCCCTACAGGCACCAAATTTACAGTAGCCACAAGTTAAAAATGCTTAAAGGCAAGAGACACTTTAACATTTGTTACTTTTGGTGACATTATGAATATACACCTTTAATAAGATAAAATAAAGAAGTAGGTTACCTGGGGTTAAAAGAATGACTGACATAGTGATGAGTGAACAAACAACTAGAATCACCAGCAGCGCAATAGCAATTCCCTTCCAGTTCCTCTGCGGAGGGCTGTTACTTCCAAGTTCCTACAGGAATGGAAAAAAATGAAATAAAAAGAAAAGACCATGTTTCATAAACATACATTTCCAGAACTATTAGTGACAGGAAAATTGCACTGTGCACACTCATCATCACAGCACGGGAGGTAATCATGAGCCCTCCCTTCTCCATAGTACACAGAGTCATCCAAAGGTGTGGAACCTTTATGTTTTTTTAATAGATCCCTCTCTTTTTTTTAAATATATATATGTAATTTTATACCCCTAAGAGACAATCAAATGATATTATGCAAGCTGTCCAAAATACAACTGGTGTTAAAATGTCCTGAACATAAACTTCAGGACAATATCAACTAGCAGTTTATAAGATAATTACAGAAATGAAATGTAGCAATTTACTGTAATTCTACCTAACATGGTATGGGCCATAGAGGTTTAAATACACATCCTTTTTAATGCACACTATTAAACTTATTTGTAATAGAAAGCATTAGCAAAACTGCCTGAGGCTGCAAGTATTCCATCTGAAGCTACAAGCTCTTTTTCTCTATGCGGTAGATCAACTGTAAACTGCTCCCCTATTAGTTATTAAAAAAACAACGGTAGCTTATAACAAATGTTAAGTGAATGCTTCTGTAACTACCAGTGCACTTAAACCTGCATCCTCTGTGGTTCCACGTTTAACTCCTGCCAGGCACCATTTACATTTTCTCAATAACAGTAATGCATTGCCCGAGTTCATGGTACAGTTTGAGACCAAGCAGCATGTAAACATCTAACTACACAATGACCAAAAATAGTACAATTGTTTCTTAAAACTCTAACTTTCCACCACGGAAAACAGTATTTTTGCTGTCTAGATCTGGCAAGCAGAAATGTTTCTCTGCCACAATTACCCATGCCTTTAGTATCTTAAATGCTATGGTAAGACTGAAAAATAAATAAAAAGCACCTCCTGCTATGTTTTACAATCTTCCAAAAGCATGGTAAAGGGTTTTCACATATACATTATTTCATTTTGCATTTCTGGGTTATAATGAGTGTGAAATGGAGAAGTCTTAACAGAAACTGGCAATGGTCTTGTGCCTTTTTGGCTCACGCACACCACCTCAACACTACACATCACCCATAGCAGCAACTGTGTCCTTAACTTTTTAATGTTGTGGAGTTTTTTTAACCCCTTGCCTGTTCATTTCTACCTGCAAAAGACAGCTTCTCTGCCTGGTCCTCTTTTCCAGGAAACAGAAGGGGAATTGCCCAACACAATCTCTAAGCAATCCCACAGGGCATTCTCATGGCAGTCCTCAGCCCATCAAAGCTCCCAGCAAGGAATCTCCCCACCTCCCCAGCACATCTTCTGCCTGTTGGACCCCTCGTCTGGCCCAGTCTGCCTGAGACTGGCTCACTTTTGAGATTTTTAGCCTCCCCAGAGTGGAAGAGCAGCCAGTCTGCCTCCTCAGTGCAGCCCCTACCCATGGCTGGTGGCCACAGGAGCAGCTGCCTCACCTGAGGGGTGTCAGCCTTCCCTCCCCACACCCGAACCCAGCTGATGGCACCCGCAGCCTGGACTGCACCCAGTCCTGTCAGAATAAATGAACTCTTTCAATATCACAGAAATCTCCTCTTTGGTGTTGATACTGACCCAGTGTCAGGCAACGGACGGTGTTCAACTACAGCACACGGGAGTGACTGCGGCCAGCTGCAGCGCAGGATTTGAGGCCAGTCCCTCCCACACTGAACTCTGCAGCTTTCCCGGGATCACCGTGTGGAAGAACCTGATCACCACAACCAACAACACATCTTCGATACCCAAAGGTTTTTTTACTGAAGTTCAGGACTCCTGTCTTCAGCACCCAGGGGTGAAAAAATGGTGTAAGCAGAAACTCCTGGCATCTGTCTCCTTTCCCCACCCCATTGCCCGTGTTTCCCAGCCACTTTCATGCCTACCTGCTTCCCTCCTTTTCTTTCCCACCTCGTGAAATACTAATTACCACAGCCTGACTAGCCTTAGACACAGCTCTTCAAGGCCTGCACGTCTGCTTCATGAGCCCCTTTGGTGACCCCTAGGATAAGAGCATCGTGTTGTTCAATCCTCTCTGGCCAGCCCTGGCCACGCTGACACTGCAGACATCCACAGCCTTTTCACAAAAATATAGAACTTCTGTGTCCTGCATGTGAACTCACAGCCAAGCTATTCTTTTCCCTTAAATATGAATTATTTTAAAGTGTTAATAGCACAGTATAGAAAACACAAATTTATTCTAAACATCACAGTATTAGACTTATTTAAATGACACCTGAGAGACTCCAATTTCAGACAAGAACCAACAGCTCACAGAACCAAGTGGTGGTAAGAAAACTGTAGTTTCCCTCAGAGCATTGTGAATTCTTGTTCTAAAGAACTGACTTAAAATGACAGAAGCTGGACAACTTGATGAATGTACCAAAGCTTCTAAAAAATGTACCAAGCCCTCATTATTCACAAGGTTCTGCTCTGCAGACATGAATATTGTTCCGTTTCTAAAAATAAAGCTTCATTTTAAATACTTCTGCAAATTTTTGCAAGGAGAATATCAAAGAGATGAATCAAGTACTGAGCATACAAAACTTATTGGTACCCACAGCGAGAAAGAAGGGAGCTTCCAGCTAGCTGAAAACTTGGAGACTGGCATAAAAAAGGAAGACTTGTCTCCCATTGAGATATTAGGGTTTAATATTCGGTTAAAAATTATGAGTTGTATCAAATTATTATACAAGAATTATTAAAGGTCACGATGATACTTGGATATTGAGTGACAACAGTCCTGTAAGACATGTATGAAGTTATTGTACACAAGCATTATTTGATGAAATATTAGAAAAATTACTATAATAAAGTGAATTCATAGCACAATCACTATTGAGGGCATCTCCAATTAACTTTTTTGATGCTAACCAATGCAACTCTTGGACTGTAACCTACAAAGTTTTAAAATAATGTAAGCTGCTGTTCTTCAACAATAAAGTATTTTTAGCCTTGTGCTGCTTTTCAACATGGCCACAAGCAAAAGGCATTTAAGTAGATTTCTGGACTGTGTACCACTGGCAAGACAGAAGCTGTGATTTCTGAGTGTGACAAGAAGATAGAGGCATTCAAGAGGAAACATCACAGAGAGACATACAATGAGAAGCTTTTGACACCATGTAGTTTCCCCATAACTATCTGCTAACTGGCACATAACAACAATGCAGACACAGAAGGACATTTAAGGATCTAATCTCCTACACAAGCTCTGCTATTAATGTGGTTTGAAAAAATACCAACTCCTGAATATGATGGTTTATATATAACACTACCTATAATGTTATTATAGATTTTTACAATCTAACTCTAATGAATCAGAAAATGGCTGCTCAAAGCATAATACAATTGCAAGTTTTCTCAATATTTATAGCAGCTTTTTCACAAACCATTTAATTGTGTTGTTGCCAAAAACAATCCTCAAGTAATATATATTTCTGAATACAATTTGTGATTGAGTAATACCTTACTAAAACATAGCTACAAAGAAAAAAATAAAACACAGCATGCACAAAAAAAACTGTACACCAAAGTTAGAGAACCTAGTGTCTACTGCTGCCAAATGCTACAAACCACATTTACCAAGAGCTTTTAAACACTCACCATTGGGGATCTCAACGCATGCAACCAAAGGACATTCGAGTCTAAGAGCCTAAAGTTTCTGCTCTGTGATTGTCTCCTTACAATCTCTGCTGTAAAGACCCCTAAAAGACTGGTCTTACAAAAGCATGTACTCTGTGTATGATATAGCATTACTGAGGGTGGAAATCCTGCAGCAGTAACCACAAGAAAGGCTAAAACAAAAACCTGCAGAGACAATGTGGGAGGGAGGACAGGTTGAGGCTGTCAAAGGACAGCATGAGTCATTTCAACCCTTCTGCATCCCTCTCTGCTAAATCCCACTCGCCACTGCAACACAAGGCATTTCAGAGGGAAACGCTGAAAAAATATATCCAGCAAATATGCAAATATAAGTCAAATATGCTGAAGCACCTTTCTCTCTCTTTTTAGGCCGTTTTCTAAATATACAATCCATCACCAAACACAGTTTATAGGCTGGTGATGAACTGATTCCCTACAGGCATGAAAATCTTTCAAGCAGCAGCAAGACGTTGCTTTGAATATCACAACCTATGGCATAGAATCATTGGTTTGGGTTGGAAGGAATCCTAAAGATCAGCTCAGTCTAACCCCCCTGCCACCATCCACTAGACCAGGTTGCTCAAAGTCCAGCCAGCCTGGCCTTGAGCACTGCCAGGAAATCCACAGCTTCTGGGAACCTGTTCAGTGCCATGCCACCCTCACACAGTGAAGAATTTCTTTCTTATGTCTAATGTAAGCCTTCCCCTTTCAATTTAAAGCCATTCTCCCTTGCCCTCTCACTACAAGCCCTTGTAAAAAGTCCCTCTCCAGCTCTCTCGTAGCCCCTTTAGGTACTGCAAGATGCTCTAAGGCCTTTCCAGAGCTTTTACTTCCCCAGGCTGAACAACCCTGACTCTCTCAGGCTGTGCTCCAGCCCTCTGAGCATCTTTGTGACCTCATCCGGACTCCCTCCAACAGGGTCCACATCCTTCTTACACTGGAGGCCCCAGAGCTGGATGCAGCTCTGCAGGTGGGGTCTCACCAAGGCAGGGCAGAGAGGCTGAATCCCCTCCCTCGCCCTGCTGCCCACAGAGCTTTGGATGCAGCCCAGGATGCAGATTTATTTCTGGGCTGTGAGTGCACATTGCTGGGTCATGTTGAGCTTCTCATTCACCAGCACCCCCAAGTCCTTCTCCTCAGGGCTGCTCTCAATCCATCCTCCACCCAGCCTTTATTTGTGCTTGGAATTGCCACAACCCACGTGTTGGACTTTGCACTTGGCCTTGTTGAACTTGATGAAGTTCGCACAGGCCCATCTCTCCAGCCTATCCAGGTCCCTCTGGATGGCATCCCTTCCCTCTAGGGTGTTGACACAGCCTGATGTCTTTGGGAACTTGCTGACACTGTCCAGGCCGCTGACACAGATGTTAAACAGCACCAGTCCCACTATCAACCCCTGAGGAATCCCACTCATCCCTGCTCTGCACTTGGACTTTGAGCCATTGACCACAACTCTCTGAGAGCAACCATGCAGCCGATTCCTCATCCAGTGCTCCATCTGTCAAATCCAGCTTGGACACAAGGATATCGTGTGGGACAGTGTCAAATGCCTTGCATGAGTCCCTGGCAGTCGCTTTTCCCTTATGCACCAATGCTGTAACCCTGCTGTAGAGGGCTGTAGCCTCATTCAGCAATTCTGAGTTTTTGTTCTCTATTTTTGAATGAAATCCAGATTCTGACACGGATGGTTCACCTTTAGAATAAAAAACTACTGAGTTTCCTCCATAATGGCTGTATTACACACAACTGTAACAAGAAGACCTGACCCAAGTTCCTATTACAATAAAAATTAAAAAATGAAACTAAATCCCATTAGATTTATTTCATATAGAAATGTTTTTTATCCCTTGACACAGAAATGCAAAGGCATCTTTTAAAGTAGTACTGAGGATATTGATTTTGGAAAAAGAATCACTCAGAATTAAGAAGGTAGTACCTTGAAGAAAACAAGAAAAAAGTTCCAAATATTTCCATATTTCTACCTGAATAAACTTACAATCTTTCTTGTAAGCCACATAACCAGAAAATAAAAAATCACAGCTTCCTTCCTAAAGCTTATCCAGTCTCACAGTTTTATTGTTAATCAATGAGGATAAAAAGTCTTTAAGACATAATTTTTCCAGCAAGTGTGTACAACTAAGGTTGTTATAAGAGAACAAAAGATCAGAAAATATTGGCATAACATGCTGCGTTAGTAAGTCAGGATTTTGAAATACCTTAACAGCATTTTCCCAATTTCTTGGAAAACTATTTATGTGAACCACAGTGCAATTTCCACCATGGAAATAATGCCAGAAGCAGTAGGAGAATGCCTGGTGGAAGCAGGCACATGGAAGGGCGCTGGCTAAAGCCTGAGGACCACAAAGCGCCTCTGCCAGGCTTTTCCAGAAGACATTGCTCCATTAAAATGCAGCATCCCCTTTGGGAGAAGAAGTGAAACCCAAACTTTCAGAGACAAGCTAACCCTGAGAGCTGGCATTTCACTAAACTGCTTTTTCTCACAGAGCTCCTGCCCTTGATGCATCGACCCACCTGATAAATGATGGGATGAGCCAAATGCAGAAAATATGCCTTTCTCTATAAAAAATAAGAACAAGAATTCAAGCAGTTTTAACTATTTCTGCTGGGTGCAGCTCACACTGAAAGCAGAGATTCTGCCATCATTTCTGCAGCCTGGAGTGGACTTTACCATGCTGATGAGCCCAACAGTCCTGGTCTGCAGATGCACTTTGGTGTTTACTCTGAGACTGTGGGGATTTGGGACACAAAAGCCACCAGCTCTGAGCTGCAGCAGTGTCTGGTGCTTGCCTGGTTTTGTGTTGAGGCACCAAGGACAGATGAAGGGTCTCAGAGGAGCTTTGTGCTGAAGCAGTTTCTGCCAGCGTGGCATCTTCTGAAGCCTTGAATGAATCATCTGTTTTCTTTTGTCTTTTTTTTTCCTTGTTTTTTTTTTTTAATGCTGTTCTGCCACCAGGACAAAGCCTACAGAGAAAAGCACTAAGAAGAGTCACAGCCCTGCCTTATTTTGGCAAGAATTTCAGGGGCAAAGTGCATTAGAGTAAGAAAAGCAAATGTAATTTGCTTTGCAGTAGGAAAGAGAATGAGTCTCACTCTGCAGCTTAGATGTAATCACAACAATATCACTTCATTAAACTCTTGCCATCTTCCCCAAACATGAAGAAAAGATGGTAAATGAAAAAATGACAAATAATTTCATGTCGCATTTCAGGTGTTTTAAAAGACAGGCTCAATACACTTATAATAGAAAGATTGCATTCTTTCCAAAGCTCTTCATAGAGCTGGGCTTGCAACTGATATTAAGTACTACCTGCCCTGGGTTTGCAGTGTGCTATTTGAAGGGAAATTGCCCCAGCAAGCCTTCTGATTTTGTGATTAAGTGATTGTGTCCATTCCTTTCCAGCTGTTTTTGACTAATCCCATGGCCTAGATAGCAAGAGAGACCAAAAGACAGATCCACAAAGTGGCACAGGATAGTTCCAATCCATTTGCATAAGTACCTATCATTTTCATCCTTCATGTTCCCTTTACAATCCGCTGTGTTATGAGATCCTGTTGCTACAGTTCTTGTCTCAATGATTATGGTCACACAATTGCTTTCCCCGGTCAATATCTTTATTCATGAAAACATTGGCACTTCTTTTCAGAGTCACTGTAAAATGCCACTTTCAGAGGAATGCAGAATTCTGTCAGCTCTATGGATAACGGGCATTTTAAAAAGAGAGCAGCTTGTTAGCAATTACCCTGCTCAGAACAGGTGCAGGGTTTGGATATGGGAACAATCTGTCTTCATATTTTTATTTCTTTGGGCTGCACTGGTAAAACTAAGCCCTCCTTTTGCAGCGCCAAACTGAAAACAAACCCAGACCAAAACAATTAAAACAAACCCAAACCCACCCCTCCTCAGTAAAAATAAACTAAAATAAATGTGCACATATAAATCATTCTGAGAAGTGTTGATCACCCACACCGGTTATTACCCTTGCAAAACATTTTGTGCTTTCTTTCAGCTCGATCATTTTTGCTCTAAGCAGAGAGATCTTTTCCTTGGACCTACAAGTGCCCATTCATTAACTGAATTTTGGTAATTTGGGGTGTTTTGGAGCTGCTTTGTTAATACCCTTAGTTCCAACTACTCACAAAAAAAAAAAGGAATCAGAAACATTTATTAAATCTATTTAAAGCATTTTGGCCAGCATTAAGAATACATCCCACATCTTCCTACTCCTTTTGCAGTGTACCTTGTAGCATTTACTCAGAGAAAATGGTTTAGCTATTACACTAGACAAATAAGTAAAAGCTTAACTTCTGAAGCATTCTGCTGATACCCTTGTTCAAGGTCTAATCACAGCAAATGAGTTTAAACCTTAAGTCATTGCTCCTACATGTAATAAGTACAAAAGCAGAGAGATGGGTCAGCACAACTGATCAAAAAAACAGTGTGGCACTTGTGCAAGTGAAAATTTGTGGCCATCTGCTTTTTTTTTAGCTACCATAGTAGCATTCAAACAGGGAGGAGGGGAAGCAAACTATCCCAGTGCACAATATTAAAGAAACAATGGAAAATGCAGGTCATGGAAAATACTGCCGGAAGCAATGCTGAGTAGTTGAGGCAGAGGGAGACTTGAATAAAGCAACAATGGATGACAGAACTGGTTTGTATCTGAAAAAAAAAGCAGTCACAATGTAGAGACAAACTACAGCAGAAAAGGAACTCCTTAGGCGTCTGGGAGCTGAGCTGAATGCAATGCACTTCGATGAAGAGGTATAATGCCAGCATCAGAGGCAGCTTCACTGAGCCTCACGATTTCAGAGTTGCTATCCCTTTTCATCCTGTGTTCACAATCTTTTATAGTTTGTTTCTAACAAAGTTTCAGAAGTCAAAATACTGTTCTCTTTTTTTCCAGTCCAGCAGAAATACTTGGAGAGTTAGGGAGAATAACAAAGTTCTGACAAGACGTGAGTAGAGCATCTTGAGACTCAAAAGTATGTAGGGACATAAATGCTACAGGAAGCCACTTCCGGGGATTTCTGCAAGTTCCTAAGGAGAAGAGCTAATGAACAGCTGCTTTGTTAGATATGACTCCAACTTCCCCTGCAAATCTTACCTCTAGACAGAAGTTTGTCCAGAGGATTCTCACACCCTTTTGGGGGCCAATAGCTCTGCCGTGACTTCAGGGTATGTTCCTCGTGTCCTCATCAGACCAAAGCCCCAATATTCACACCATGCAATGTCTTCTTTTCCTCACACCAGTCTCATCTTGAAGCTAATGACATTTTTGTCTGATTATGGAAAGCTGTCTCTGTACCTTGAAGACTGCCTGCGAGATTACACGGAAATAAAGCAAGCGGCTTGTTCCCAGTGAGCCTATGCATCATCAGCATCTACAGGAAATCAACAGTTCATTTGCCGTAATTAAAGAAAATTCTTCGAAGTATTTTGCTAAAACAAGTAATGCCAAGGACAGAAAAAGATGACAAAGCAGCAGGCATAAACATGAGTATATCCAGGTTACTATGATGTAAGAGAAGAAGTCTATACAAATACTGGTACAGCCATTTATAGTCAAAAATGTATTTTCACACATTCCTATTGATCCTAACTTTAATGAAAGGTCACAAGACAGTAGCATGTCTCCCATTCTTATCACGTTAAAGAAAAATCCCCCAACCAAGTAAAATAACATATCTCAAGAAAAGAGAACATAAAAAATAAATAGATACAGGCTATACGTGTTGCATACCTACAGATCTTTCTACAGCTATAATAAAGTTGCTTGATGGAATTTGTCCTTTTCATCACTCAGAAACAAAGTTTTTCTTTGCCTGATTG
>VZRN01000521.1:357088-387021 GCA_013397935.1 Dasyornis broadbenti | reverse complement strand
TGCTTAAAAAAAAAAAAAAAAGGCTTTTAACACGTATTTTTATTTCCCAATATATTGGCACAGTCCCATAATAGATGATTTTTTAAAACCGACAACAATTTCAGCATTAATGAGCAGATCTATTTGACAACACAGCATTACAGTTCACTGAAGGTTAGATAAACAGCAAAGATTACCAAGCTGCAGCAATGTCACATAAGTCATATTCAAGTCTATACCGCGTAATTTTACAATTTAAATTAAATACAGTGCCCCTATTTTTAATGGTAAAAAAACTGCACTGCTGCATGACTTTCAAGTAAATTCACTGTTAGATTAGAAAAACCAAAATTGTGTTTTAGAGTTTCTCACTGTTCAGGTATTTGTACACTTGCTTAATTTTATGCCATTTAAGAGTCCTGGAGAATGGATTTGACAGAAACACTTTTTTTAGGTGAGTGAGATTAAATCAGGAATTATCAAACTATGGAACGCATTTGTAAAGGTTATTTTGCAAATTTACATCAATATTTTTCTATTTGTTTTCAGATTTACACATAAATTACATGGAAATAAAACAAGTAATTCAAATCCAAATGTGCCTTAATAAGACTCTGTGTGCACATACGTATGTACACACATGCACATAGCACTGAATATATATGCAGACAAATATTATTCGAGGCAAACTTCCTGTAAATAAATTAAAATGTAAATAAACCAAGGAGTGTCAGCACCAGAAAAGGGAACACAAACATCATCTCTGTGTTTAGAGGGATCTAAGGCAGCAGAAAGTTACATGAGTTTCCCAAGCTCAGGTGAGAGTGGGAAACCAGCAACTCTTCATGTAAATATATGTCAACAAAACTGTAGCAAGCAAAATTATTCTGTCAGTATCACTGGACTCTAATTAGAAATTTATTTTAGTTTTTTCCCAGCCTGCTTCATGATTAAATTACCTGTTTTTCCAGAAAATGGAATTCTATTTAAAGCCATGGAATACTACGAGTATGTGGTCAGAAATAAAGTTATGGGTTTCTCCTGCATTTTTTAGGGGAAAAAGACCCGAGAGATGATCAGGAAATTTGAAGGTTTAATGCAATATGCTATATTATATAGAGTTAATCTATATAATAACCCAGCAGAACCAAGATCACTTAAAAACAATATAAGTCCTCACAGCACTGAGGACATCACATTTTTCCCCACACATACACACACACACTGAGCTTATAAAAAAACATTTATAGAAAGACAACGGGTCATAAAACCATCTCCTCACATATATTCCACTCAATTAAAAAGCAAATTTAGTACTAGGAGGAAAAAAACTATCAGGAATTACTTGGCTGTTTTACCGGATTCATTGATTTTTTTCAGTATACTTCCAGATGAAGTAAAAATCCAGCTGTTTCCTCCCTGCAAACTCATTTTACCTAATGGCCAACCCTATCTACATAAAACACTTCAAAGGCCCTTTATCCATTATGTTTCTCTGGGAAATGTGAGCCACCTAATAGGAGTCAATGTGCTCCTACTGACAAACTTTTCCAGATGCTGTGTTTACTGGAAACCAAGGAAATGCATAGATACACTAAGGTCTGCTCCAGCAAAGCCTGCACATTCAGAAGCACAAAAGAACCTTTGATTGTGGGGATAAATAATCCCTTGTGACCGTCTGACTCCTGGAGGGCTCCTGCGGCAGCAACAACTGGGAAGTTCCAGCCCTTCAAGGGATGTACGGCATCAAGCACAGAAGGTGCCTGGATCTGGTATTTGTGGAGTTAATAGCAGTAAAGCAGGATGGAGAAGACAACCAGAGGATGACTCAGAAACAGACCCTTTGTCACTCCACACGGAGTTCCTACTTCACACAGAGCTCCTTGTTTTGCTTGGCTGCATGGGCAATACAGGAGAGCAATAAACTGAATTAGAGAAACTTAGAGAAGGGTGCCCAAAGCCTTTTCTGGCTGGGGATTAGGTGGTGTAATGTCCTGCTTTATGAAATAGCAACAGCTGATTTATTTCTTGTGTCTAATCTGCTATTCTTTGTTAAATAAAGAAGAGCACCTCTGCATTGCACATAAAGTAATAATCACTTGTGTTTCACTACATTTTCTGGGGGAAAAACGCGGATGATGAGCACGGGTAAAACAACGATGGAATTAGTAACTGCTGCAGCAATCACACCACCCTCTGAAGTGTACGTTTTTTTAACCAAAGTTAAATATATTGTAATAGACTCATTTCTTAATGACCCATGCAATTGTTATCACTGCCAGAAGAAAACTATTTGAGAAGCACATCCCTGCGTAGCTGTTAGTGTGGGCATGACGAGCAGAAACAACAGAAATCAAACAAAGCAGGTATGGGTTTGTTTTTTTTTTAATAGATGTAATTGAAGAGAACTATGATTACAAAGGAGACTGGGCAGTACTAAAGAATGTTTTAGAATATTTCCAGTCTTACTCTTAACAAGAGGATAATAGTGCCATGAAGAGCAGTGATGCTGTCAAGCACTCCATGCATGCTTTAATATTTGTACTAATAAAGGTGAAAGCATATCACTGAGTATCTTAGAAATTTTGGCAGAAATCCATCCAAACTCAGAGTTTTGACTTAGATAAAGAAATGAATGGTATCTTCCATTTCCTCCAGATTTTTCTTTCTGTCTGATTCCAATGACAAATAAGTGAAGGATGAATACTACAAAACACATAATATCTATTTCTTTTTGATTTCTTGCCATTTAAAAGTTAGAAGAGTCATAATTACAATTCAGATAAACAGAGATAGAAGACAAAGGTCTTACCAGTGCAGAAGTGGGTACCTGGCTCTTGGCAGAACTATTGCCCTAAAGTGGATGAAAGGTTCCAAACAGCCCTGCCACTGAATTTTCCATTAATGCACTGGAAGGTCATTTGTTTTCTACAGATCCAGTACTCACAACAGATACTCAGCTCAAAATCTCTCCTTGGCTCTGAGCTTTAATACAAGAGCCAAATAATTCCTTCAGATCCACTTCAATAGCTCCTACTGAAATGCCTGGAGGCAGAGGAAAATATTTGACTCAAATGAAGGTGTTGGGCTATGAGACAGGCTGTAATACCACGGCTTTCTTACACACACTTACACCATAGGCCTTAAATAAAACGGATTCTTGTGATACTCCATGATTCCACAGACTAATGATTTAAAAAACACCACCCTTCATTTCCTTTTTCTAAATACTTGCTTATTTTTTGACAAGAGTGAATAAACATATTTGGTCTGTCCTCAAAAACAAGCTACTAGAAGTCAGAATCCAGACCTATACGGACAACTAATCTGAATAACTTATTTAATAAGCTACAAAAGATGTTTTCCCAGATTCATGCCATGAAAAAAATAGGTTCACAGGTAATCTTGAATGTTCAGAAAATACAAACCACTTTCAGAGCAAAAACAGGAAAAAAAACAAAACTAAAGCAAACAAGCCACCCACAGAACAGAAGTTTGGATTTTATCACAGATAAGTGGCAGTGATTAACAAATGTATTTTCAAACTGATGGAAACTTGCCAATAATTAGTTTTTAGCAAATTTACAAAAAGGGAATTGTAACAAAAGTGTTGGTGTAGCTAATACCTGACTTTTGCAGGAAAATTTCCTTCTTCACATTTTGTGCTGATTTTACACCTGTGGGGTTTCTTCCTGTTTTCTACAGCTCATAGCACCGTATGCTCCTTATTCCCTCCTGAGTAACTGAATAATCTTTCACATCCTTGTCTCCATTGTGTAAACAACTTATGAAATTTTCTGGAAGCAGCTATATTATGATTTCTGAGATTGCAACTTTAGGCAGCTCGAGTTGTTCCCACAGGATCAAAATTTTGACTAATATTAAAACTAGCAAAGATCCTTGAAGCTGACCTAACACACACCAAGTGACAAAGCCAGCAGCTGGCTACAAGCTGCATACACTGATTTTTATTTTTTTTTTTTATGAAAACTGATGTCGGTAAAAAGCTCAGTTTCTAAAATCCAATCAGTCATATTTGATGATGGAATACTACTTCCATTAATGTTTTCTACAAAAGATTTCGAGGGAAAAAAACCATGGTTTTTCACACATTTGAAAGTGAAATGAAAGTATTAATGTCATCAGTTCACCAAGACTACCTGTCTGCAAGAGAATATTCTGTAAAATAACACGATGCTTTAATTACGTGATGTTTCAGCATGATGCAGCAAGAGAAATTGAAGCAATACATCTTACAGGAAAAGAATTCGAAGTTTCTAATCCAATACAACAACTGCATATCTACATTGTAGATATTGTTCTTAATTAAAATATATCAAAATGGCTGCTTATGTACCAGAGTTGGATTGTAGTAAACTGGGGCAGTGTTGTAGGAGTCATTCTCCTGACCTAGGAAAAAAAGAGTTGCTAGGAATTATTTCATTATTTCCCCGAGAAGAGGAGTATGCATACATTGTTTTATTTCTACTTCATGCTGCAGCAGAATTGAAGTAAGACATTTTGACTTGATAATTTTATTACCTGACTAATTTTATTCTGCACAGTTAGGAGGAGTGTTTACTTCTCACTGCAAGCAGAAAGCTGGATTGTTTTTTAAGAATGGGGAAAATGAATAAAAATAGCAGACATCTGAAAACATCCAAGAGAATAATGAAAAGTTTTGCAATGCACAACTGCAACAACAGTAATTGTGTAGATCAGCTTCTGAAAACAAGAAGCTACTAAAAATATACACAGTAGTTCTCCTGGGTGCCCTTACCAAAGAGGGAATCAAAAATTGCAGTTTATCCAAAAGCTGTCCATATACCACTCACTATCCACCCCAAAGTGTACCACCCATCTCTGAATATATCTGCATCAGTAGCCAACACACTGCAAGGCACTGCAATAAGAATGTTTTATTTTCTGTCTTTTATGCATTCCCTGTGGTGATTAGTTGCATATTTAGGTAACCTTGCAAGTGAGCAACGAAAGAAAGTCTTGGTGCTTTTGTCAATAATTTATTTTATAGCTGCAACTTCAAATATTTAAGCATACCAAGCAAGAAAAAGGCATAAACTGTTTTAAAAAAATGAGACCCATTCTAGTTCTTCCAGCCAACTCAGTAATTACTGTGTTAATGCGAAGGTTACAAAGAAAAGAAAAACATATGATTCAGATTACAAGTCGAGCTGTTCTTGCAGGACTAAGGAGAAGAATTAAATCAATGCCTCAGCTACAGGCACTTTGTCAGGAAGAGCCCACAGACAATCCTTGGCAGTTCCCTTCACGAGCACACACTCAGGCTGCACATCTTCAAAAGTCCTCCACTTGTGCTCTAAATTGAGGGTGCAATTAGGTGTGCTCTGACTGCAGCCAGGTTGATTTGCAGACTTCACCGGGTAATTAGGTAGGTGAGTGGAAGAAATCATCAGGACAACGAATTGTGGCTTAAATGCAGAACACAGTTTCTGAAATCCTTGTGAGGTAGGAGCGGAGGGGCATAAGGAAAAGTGGAAATTCACTCCGCTCAAATGGCACAAGCAACCACGAACAGCTCTAGCTCCCCTGTGATCCCTTCCTCTGTGACTGGGTTTCCAAAAGACTTGTTCTCATGAGAAAAATAAATTATAATAAGGCCATGCTCATCTCAGAGGAGAATATTTTCCTGGCCCATATCTATGCTGACCAGCCAGTCAATGACAGATGAATCAAGGGCAGATCTAGATACTGCCAGGTGGCACCAAGGCAGAAATGTGTATTTAAAGAAACAACGATCACATTTTCAATTATACATCTGATTTTCAATCATACACCTTTTATGGGTCATTGTCTTCTGAGATTACACAGTAATTTGCATACCTGAAAATTAGACTGATAATCACAGGATGGGTAAAACTTCATAAAGTCCTTTATCAGTTATAAGGGGCTCTGAACCTGTCTGCTGTTTAATGTACCAGGTGACACAGATGATACAAGGTCAAAGGAGAATAAAATACATGGAATACGGAAAATTTCCATCACAGAAGCACCATGACTATCTAAAAATGCAGAGATGCAAAATGTGACTGTGTAGCACATTTCAACTTTTTTTTACTGTTATTTACAACTTTTCCATCTTAACTGTTAGCTTTCCTTCCATGTCTATATCCAAGCTAGTATCATGGTGTTCTCATACCAAAAGAATGGAAAATTCAGGGAAGAAAAAAACCTATGAAAAAGCACATACACTCAGAAATTCAAACGTAAGACTGGTAAGTGTAGCTGCCTAAAGCTTCATGAAATCATAGCATTTTAGAAAGTTTTCAGCAGACTGAGAGCAGCAATCACCTTGTAGTGTACTTCAGAGTAGTCTAAGATTTTTACTTGAACACTGGGTACTTGTCCATCTCAGTGGAATAAAACTAATAGAATAAAATTAATTTGGCAGTATTTTAAGGGGTTTTTTGACTCATTTCCTAAGTCCTCAGAAGGTCTTTCATTTTGTCATTTTGCCACAGAAGTAACCATCCAGAAGAAAGGCAAAGGAACATCACAACCCTGGTCTACTCAGTTCTTCACAAATGAGGCGTTAAAAATGACCACCTGAGTTGCAATTACTACCAGTAGTTTTTAATCACTCTTAGATTCATGCATCTGTCTTGCTGCTATACAATACATTAGCCAAGTTCAGTCTTCAGGAGTATCTAATCAAACCTTTTGAACTTTGCCACTACCGTCTTAAGGCATCTCTTTAAATTAATAAAATCCTCACTAACACTCAATTCCTTCAGAAAGTCATTTTTCTTTTTCTGTTTGGTAAAACTGGAATAATACCCAGAGAACATTTGCTTTAGCAGGTGACTGAAATTTCATTCCCCTTCCCATTTAGCCCATTATTCTACACTTGCTCTTGGTTCTGTTACCCCTAACACTGATAGAAGAGAGTTTAAATTATCTCCTTTTCCTCAAAAGCTCTACATGGCCTTTCATCTTTACCTTGCCGTGTTTAACAGACACCATATAACTCTATCTCTTGCCTCCACAATTCTCATTTTCTATGCATTTGAGTTTTACTGCCTAGAGGTATAAGGAGTTCCGTTAACTACAGTGACCATCAAGAACTGGAAAGGTAAAGCCAAATCACTCTCCTTTATCAAATGTTTGTGGCCATAAGAATAACTTCTAATATTTCTAAACATATATAAGCACACAAAGCTTTCTTTGAAAAGAATAGTATTAAATAAGTTTCAAGTGAAAAACGCATTAACAAACAATGCTGTGGTGTGAAGCTAATTCATGGTCAAGTAACCACATTTTATGCAAACAAAAAAATCTTAATTAGTAAGATGTAGGCATCATTTTAATGATCTTCATAGCTATAATGCCTCATGAACCTGGTAACTTTGTTTTAGCTACTCCAGCAGAGAGGCACGGCTGAACCCTGGGGTTTGTTCAGCAGGGATGTGTCCTCGGTGCTCCCTGTGGGAATTACCCAGAGCTCTCACGGAGCCTTCAGCGCTTCCTGCACCTCTGCACTGCCTCGGGCACACAATGCACAATGCAAAGACAATTTACATCCTCTCCAAACACCTGGTAATCTCCAGGATTTAATGCTGCAACATTTATTAGATTGCATCCAAAAGGATTTGCTAAAAACAAGCAGTGCTGCCAATCAAATGAAATCCTCACAATTCTCAGCTGTTGTAGAACAGACTCCTTCCTATCAATCTGTTCTTCTGAGCTAACACTGTATTTTTTGAATGAAGGTAGCACATGATGTGTCTCTGCACTATTTACAAGGAAATACTACATTATACTAAAACTTTATTCATCCACAATGAACATCTGCATTACTAAAACACAGCACAACTAACCTGGAAGGATGACACTCCTTCACTTTCCCATAGCAACAAACAAAACTTCACAACGTGAAAAACAAAATCAAGGAGCTTTAAAAAGTGTAAATGAATTGTGGATTGATCTTGAGCAGATGCCACACGTTCAAGTCAAAGGTAAAAATTACACCTGAAGACAAGTCACTGGTTTGAAACTAATTTTGAGTATCAGGTTTGGTTGTGGACTGTGCTCTAATCCACTAAAGTAATCTAAGATTTTATAAATTTAAGACTTATTTTTAAGATGTAGATGGAAGGGAGAAAAATATTATTACGCCAGTTCTGAGTTGAGCATGAAGATGTTTTCAAATTTGTGTTTTAAGTATTCAAAATAATTCTTCCCCCCAAAAAAATGAGAGCTTCACAGAAATTTCAGAGGACCATCATTTTGTAATCATAAAAAAGGACATAAACAATTCACATTTATAGACAATGAGGTCTTTATTTTTTTAACACTAATTACTAATTTTGAGTGTGTACTCTGTAACCGTATTTGTAGGTACTTTGTAAGGGTTCACCCATGTTGAATGAATTATGCAGAACCATGGATGGAAATCAGATCTGAAGTCCTCAGCAGTTTCTCGGGGTGATGCTTTTTATAGCACCTGAATTAAGTCTCTTTATTTCAATGGAGATGACTTACTTTAAATCAGTACCAACAGTCCCACTCAAGCACTAATCAAGTTAAAGTACTACGAAAAGCACTGCATTTTAATTTTCCTGCACTTTGGTATTTGCACACAGAACCATGCAAACCTACCCTACACCACCTGGACATTATCCTTTCGGAAACAAGCAAACGTAAGCATCAGTTCAAATGTGGTTCAACCAATTCAAAGCTGGTTTTGAGCTAACACAGAAATTTCTGGGTGTATTATCCCACTGTATAATCAGAGAAGATCTGTCTATCTGCCTAGAATCATTCCTCATTTACAAAGCTTGGAAGCCTTAAAGGGAATTGGCCATTCTGCCCATCTGGGAATCAGTAATCAAGTCACAGCACAGAAAACTGAAGTGTTGCAGGGATGGACACAGCAATGGGATACAGCCTGAGAAAGGTTCACAGGGCCCCAAAACAGCCAGCAAGAGCTGTGTGCCCAAGTGATGAAGAAATGCTGATTCGTCCTGAAAATGGGCTCATGTGAAGAACAGCCACCCAGCTCAGAGACGAAAAGTGTCTTCTGACAGTGGAAAGTTATCTAAATATATAATCTCTCACACCAGAGGCAACATATTTTGTAATTTAGTGGATGTGACTTAATGGATGTATAAAGCACATTTTGCATATCAAAGCAAAATATATATTGTAAGTTCAAAAAAAAAAAAAAACAACAAACAAACCACCTTAAAACTGTGTGTAAAAGCACTGAAACGTAAAGTGAGTTCTGCAAGGATGCCATTTTGCTGAGAGACTTGAATCCAGAGTTTTAATGTATATAGCAGTTTTTCTTAGTAAACATTTTTCCAATGCAAAATCAATTCTACAGTCTGTGTCTTCCAAGTGATGCCTCTAATTTCTCACACGTGAACTTCCATCTTCCAGACATCCAGGTTTTAGAGATGATATTCTTTTTTTAGAAGAGTGGTTGGAGACACTCTGAGCCTACCCAGGTGGGAATTCTCTAAGTCCAGAAAGGAAGAAGTCCCAGGGTTGCTTCCATCAGTGCACATACTGTAGCAAGGCCATTTTGAGGGCAAAGCCTAATTATCATCTGGATACAATTTTACCTTGAAAACCAAACATGAAAGTAATAGCATAATATGCCTCAATTCCCTTGTCTATTTTTTCTATTTTAATTTTCCAATTTTAATGAACAAAGGCACTCCAGAAGCAGATTCTATACACGTAAAAATAGACTTCCGTCTTCAAATATGACCTTTTAATTAAAATACAACAGATCATTAAAAAAATTATTTCAACAGTTGAAAATGCTAGAAATAGAATTCTGTTAAAACAATATAAAAGAGAGAAGCAGTGACCAGAGTTACTTTTATTCTCAGGAGAAAACTGATACTGTTTGTACAGTGAGTGAGGGACACAATAGATCATAATTACACTAATATTCATTTTAAGCTGATCTAAGGCATTGAGGCACAACTGAAAGTGGCAGACAAAACCTTCAGTTCCGACCAGCACAAACCCACAGACATATGCCAGCCGCACTCTTGAAACAGCTGAGAAGGTCTTTTGGAAGAAAGAGCATGGCAGAAGAAAACAGTTGTAGTGTTTTCCTTTTTCCAGTCAGAGCATCATCCTAAACACAGGTACCATGGAGTGCTCTCTGTGCCTGGTTCAGAGCAGGGGCAGGAAACATTGCTCAGAAAATATTTAACTGAGGAGTCAAAGCTTCTTGGAGAGTAAGTTAGATAGAGCTCAGGGGCAAATCTGCTAATGCTGTTCATTTTGGCTCAAAGCAGAAGCTGTCACAGTAACCCTCCACAAAAGACAGATCAGTTGGAGGCACTTTGAAGGGATGTTGGTTTATAAGCAACAGGCGATGTCATGAATGGAGAGTTTGGGTGAACCACCCACATGACAGAGAGAACAAGTGAGGGGGAAGAAAACGGATATGTAACAGGTCAGAGTCTGGTTTAAGGGAAGACTCAACTAAAAAAATTTGTTCCTGAGGAAAGCCTTTGAAGAGGGGCTGAAGCCACCGGGGAGGAAAAGCCTGGAGGTTCATCCTCCCAGCTCCTGCATGAACAGAGCCGTGTAGTCTTGGATGAAACCAGAGGACATGCCTCTTCATCGATGCTGGAAGCCTTGTAAACACCATCTTCCTCCTGGAAACTTCCCTATTTCTGCCCTTCCTGACAGAAAGCAATACCTAGCAAGAACAAACAGAACAGCAGCAACTACAGACACAGGGGGTGAGCTCTGCTCCCTTCCAGTCACTGCCACCACGCAGAGCCAGATGAGAGGATGGGAAAGGAGAAACCCGTGCTTTTACAGCAGAGACTGAGGTGCACACATCCTGCATCCCCTAAGGAGCCTTGCAGAAAACCTCTCCACCAGCAGCTGACTTTGATGTCCACCCAGAGATGGGGCAATTTCCAGCATCTCTACACAGACATTGTCACCCTTTCCAATCCCAAACCTGTGTGTGCACTCAGCAGTCTACAAGGAATGATACCTCATCTTCCCCAAAGTTTAGAATGGAGGAAAGTCTCTGTTTTCTTTTTTCCTGTGCTTTTGATGGCAGCAGTGGAATAGACAATTCATAACTACAAATTTTCTTCTACAGCTAAGCCAGTAAAATTATCTACCTCTCATCATGCTCCTTTGCACATCACTGAAGACAGTGCAATAAAACTCAGCCCTCAAACCTTTCTGCCACTAAGAAAGCTCTTTTTACAAATACTTCTTTAATTTCAATTTAACAGGAGGTACTATTACTCATCCCTTTCACATCCATCATGACATATCTATCTGAACAGATATTTTCATTCATTCTTTTCCTCCATTAGTTCTTACTTAAAAGATACATTTTTCTTGGACTACTGGTGACAGAGATAAGATAATATGATGAGAACAGTCATGTATTGCTTTCCAAACATTTTGAATTGCCAAGTTTCAAGGAAACTTTCTGGGTGCTCTCCATGGCCATGGTTTCCAGGGCAAATAGGTGCCCAAGAGGGCTGTCTTTGCTAGAGTACACAGCATGTTTTAAAAAGAAGTATTTTTCAGTGGCTGCACACTGTCTCTCCAGCTTGCTAAATCCGGAGTTTTATTATTAGGCAGAAGGTAACAATTCACACGGCATTCAAGTTTCAGTATTTGCTTGATACCTCACTCTGTTACTCAGAGGAGTTCTGATCTCCATACTTCAGATGCCAACATGGATGAGAGCCAGTCTTAAAAATATGTAAATTTGAATTGCCAGAGAAGTAATGATTAATTAAATTCACAGGAAGTTGATTCAAAACATGTTTGAGGTAACATTAATTTTAAAACTGTCTCAGTTAGTATTCCACACATATGCCTAAGATTTTATATATTGCCAAACATTAAGAAGATGACTTTTGAGGATTATGAACAGTATGAGTTTTTCACAACAGTCTCCTTCATCTTCTGACTGCAGAAAAATGAGATCTACAAGACTTTCTTTTTTTCTTTCCTCATTTCAGCATCTGTAAATGTTCTTGCAATTTCCTGGAAATAATTCTCTTTTTACAAGTTACTGTGTATCAATCCCCTATTTCAGGGTTAACAGCCACTTCTTGACAGAAAATAAACACAAAAAGACAGAGCTGAAGTGCAAGGTTTGTCCTGCTTCAGAACGCTGAATGTTACAGTGAGCATCTTCACAGGATTAACCATGTTTGGGTTACTTTTTTATCACTTCTTAAACAACACGTTAGCCCAGATTCCAATTTCAGCTACAGCTCTGGAGCAGCAGGACCAAAATCACGGATGACTCCAGTGCAGGTGAGAGCCAGGCTGAGCCCGTTGTTTTCTCAGGCAGAGCTCAGTGATGCACTCTGTATCTCACCAGGTGAAGGCATGGGAGTCGCCCAAAGATAAATTTCCAAGAGAATGATCAGTTCCCCTCCAGCAGCACCTCACAAACCACATCAAGGATTTGTGCACTGACACCAGCACGTTTTAAAGAAAAGGCAGAAGGGCCCTACTGAAGGGATCATTACAAAAGGCTCCCCTCCTCAATGAGAGCTTTGCTGATAGTGAGACACCAACCACCTCAGGCACAGAAGATGGGGATTGAATCCTAAGGTAGGACTCGATATAAATCATCTTTTGAAGCTGCGCCCTTCATGATCCCTCAAAGCTGCTATTGCTGTGGTTGAGTAAGCCCTGAAACCTTCTAGGACTGCAGACCTTTACTTCTCTAAGCTCTTCTCATACAGTACTTTTAACAAAGAAAGTTTTTGAAGCAGACAATTCTTTATTGACTTCTTCACACAACCTGAAATTTTATCTCTTAAATTTTATGGATCTCTCAGCATAAATGAAGCACCCTTCTGGAATTTGGACAATAGAAAATGCCTTACAGTTTCTTTAAACCTGCTAAGAATTTATACATCCTTATTTGAACAAATAACTAATTGTGTGGTAAACCTGGATCTGGGTTATACGCGTCCATCACGACAATGAACCAAGCATTACTCAATACCAATAATCTATTTTCAGAATGTTGGCGTTTGCTTTCATTTGTTTTCTCATAAAGTTTGGTTAAGCTTCAGTGCTTCATCTGAATCCTTCCGCATTCAAACTTTGCTTAGGACATGAATACAGCTCCAAAGCTTCTTATTAAATGCTCATTCAATGATGCTCTCCATGCATGTACCACAAAGCTGAACCGTTACTTGCAACATTTACACTCACCACATTTTAGTAATTTTAAGTGATAATCTGCTATGCAGCATCCTACAAAGCTGCCCTGGTAATCACCTCTAATGGTTCCTACAGCTGCTATTTGGACTAAAAAGAACTCTCCTTTCCAAAACGAGCTGTTTGCAGGTAACATGCAGAGAAAGCCCTCTGACAATAATGTCTGTCTGCACTTCCTACACATTTTCTTATTCCAGCCTCTCCCCGCTCTCTCCCTATCCTTTAATAACTTTTTACATTTTCTCATATTTTAATACACTCCTGTGGCAAATTGTTGCTTTTCTTTTCCACCAAACACCCCTAAACCTGTGCTAAAGGACTGTCTAATCAAGTTAGCTTTTTTACGAATATGCCATATTCATCCAAATTCTTAAACACACTCTGGTTCCCAATTCAGGTTTTACCTTTCCTACTTACTTTAAGGGTTTTCTGCTCTCACGCTATCAGTGTTTATAAATAATAACAAACTCCTCCAGATCTTTATGATTTGTGGGTCATCTGCTGTGGATTCCACAGAGCAAAACAAGATTTTAAGAAAAATGCGAAGAACGATCATTCTCTGCTTTAAAGACCAGGCAAACGAGTACAACCAGCCTCCTGAACTGTTCCAGCTCAGCCTCCAGAGCACACAGGAAGCCAAACACTGCCTTACTCCTCTGCAGACATGCAATACTTTATAGGCAAAGCTAAGTGACAAGGATGCTTCTCAAACTCTTTTCTTCAGCTCTGTTATTTGTCCGTATTTTCTGGAATGAATTCTGTAACTGCATTCTGTAATGAATGTTTACCTTTTCCCTTCTCTACTGTTCTAGTATTGCATNGCATTCCCAGCCTTCAAACTAACAGAGAATACATGTTTCTCCAGCCCCAGATGAAGAGCCTTCCCCCGTTTTTCAGTGTCTGCATTGGGCATACTTATTCTGGAAGGCCCTGTTCAGGTCTGAATACTCAACCAAAATTGTACCTGCCAGTTTTATGAAGAATTGCAGCTTTCTAATAAGAAACACAAAACCAGAAAGGGAAAAAAAAAGGGAAAAAAGAAAAAAAAATCCAAACCACAAAAAAACCCCAAACCAGTACAATCCCAGTTTGTTGTTTTGCTTTTTTTTTTAATGGATTAAAACAAAACACAGTAAAAATTAAAAGCATCAACAGAGTAGCGCCAACTGTGAAGTTAATAAAACTCCTTTTATCGTCATGAACAATGAACTGGAAAAAATAGATATAGCTTATTCCTCTTCCACTTATGTAATGCACTAAATCACTCTAAGTGTTTAAAATGCATTAAATTATTGACCATACCAATCTCCCTAGTCCATAAAAAGTCCTGCAGAGAAAGGCTGTGCCCACACAGCTCTGCTGGCTGCATCCCTGCTGCTCAGCACTGGACACAGGTCCAGGTCCCACAGGGCATCTGTGGTGCCGTAAAACACATTTATTTACTTGTGAGGGACTTTTCTGGTTCAAGATGACCAAAATAAAGCGAGGCTGTGCTGTTTTGTTAAAAGCCTGTTTTAATAGCACACAGCACCAAGGAGATACAAACAAGTGCTGAAAGCCTATCCCCATGGTGTTTCTGGAGAATTGGAGAAGCATGTGGAGGCTGGGAAGGGATGGTATTGCAAGCCTTATATATTTCATTGCTATATGTCTTTATTTATAAAAAGTATTTATGTGCCTTTTAAACACCAATACTTATCTATATTTGCAGTCTGATATTTAAGATATTCAAATATCTTGAAAATAAACAATATATAACTATGGATATTTAGAACTTTGTTCATAAAAATCGTGTTGCGGTGGCTATGGACAAGCAGCAGCTAAAATTAGAGAATAATAATAGGTTTTATTCATGGGAATGGAACATGAAATATAATTCATATGTCAAAGATGCCGCTATCATTTCCTGAGGCAGATGACAAAAAGTATCATCAAAATAGCTTAGCTATATGAAAGTACTGTTTTCAGGACAGCAAAACAAATGATTTCACAAGTCCAGTGCAATGAGAGTAAGGGAACTTTGTGCTGTTTGCATCATGTTCTAGAATCAGGAAATAAGAACAGTAACAAGCAGCTTTGTTAAGGATTAAACACTGATACAGTGATATGGACAGAGATACTGAATAAATGAGTGTTCAGTAGGAGTTCATTACGCTTCCACAGCAAACTCGGCAGCCTTGTCTTTGAGATGGATGTATTTGCTTTCAGTTAAATGCTGTAAAGCAAAAAACCAAAGTTTAACCTATTCCAGAAGAATTTGAAGTCAGGGAAGGTAATCTGCATAATAGCAGCAATTTCCAAAAGTATTTACTATTAATTAATTACATGATTGAGAAAACTCGCTAGAAAACTCAATGAGATTTCAGTTACTCAAAAAAAAAAACCCACTAGCAATCTGCCTTTCTTTAACCTTAAAAGCTGCAAAAATCTACTCAAATTTGCCAAGGATATGACACAAAACAACAATATCTTCTGTCTTATAAATTTTTAATTATTTATTTTGCACAGTGCATCTACTGCATTGTTTCACAGCTGAACTAGACACATTCTTGGCAGATACCTAAATAGCTTTCAAAGGAAAACCTTTTCAAACTGAAAACAAGCTGCAGGTACCCCAATCAGCATCACACCTGCTGGAACTTGGGGCAAAATGGGGAGAAAAGACACTATGTGTATTAACAATGACTTTTAAAAGTCTGAACACTTGCTGAAATTATTCATTGTTAGCATTAGACATTATTATTATTATTATTATTTATAGGTATTCATTTGTTTAAACTACAGAATCTTAACTAAATATTTTTATATGAACTCTTACAGCACTAATTAATTTTCAAGCATGTTCTCAGACATGTCATTAAATAAGAAACACATCAAAATCACTGTCAGGACACGTACAAAAGGAACCTGGTGGTCTACAAGCCTGCACCTGCCAGGACACTTCTGCCCTTCTCGACCACAACAGACACTGTAGGGATTATGTCTGCATTGCAAATGCCAGGTTACAACAAGAAAAGAAAGTCTCGAGTCCCTGCTATTTGGCATAAATAACACTGAGTTAGGCCGCATTGTACTTTGCACTTTACACAATTCATGTGTTGGAGGAGAAGTTTGAGCATGACTTTACAAAATGAAAACAACTAATCTAGAGTAGGAGACTCTTTAGGCAACTGTCCAGAGTCCCCATTGTTTATAGGAAAAAATGAAATTTTTGTTTTGTTTTGTTTTAGCATTTCACTACTGGTTCATCTATTAAACCTTAATTTTGCAAAACTTTCCTCTAAGTTCCAGCTTAAAAGTTAGAAATAGATATGAAAATGATGCATCTGAAGTAGGTTCAGTAACTTCTTTCCTAAAGATCAAGACAATAATACTACATATGTGTAGAATTCCTTGCACCTTTTATGAAAGGGGGAAAGTACCAGCACACTGCATTATTTTTGCAAATGGTTTCCAGCTAGTGAGGTACAAATCATAAACAGCCTTATAAACAGCCTTACAGCACATGCTGCACAAACCTGTAATGAAATCCATCACTGACCCAACCTGCCTCAGACACTGTGGACCTGCTGCTGCTCCTATCTCAGCACAAAATGTGGCACCATGTAAGATGAGTACAATACCATTTAAACTGACACAATGTTCAGAATATTCACCGAGTTTGCCGAGATAAAAATAAGCGCCAGCTCTGCTGGCAGCAGTTGAACAGCAAATGTCTTCCCACTGGCTGATGAAAACGTCAAGAAGAGTGAGCTCTAGTAGGATAAATGAGGTCACTGTTTGCAATTCCCTGCCGACCTGCTGGTTGAAGAAAACACCATTCGTCAGTAAACCTAAAGCAAAACACACTATACCACAGAGCCATCCTTAAATCATTACTCATCCCATCCCAAAACAAACAAGCACCAAAAAATTGCTTTTAATTCCAAAAGACAGCCTGTACACCTCATACTCTTATAAGCGTGATATTTGTTTAAACACTGAATAAAAACTAAAATTTAAAAGTAATTTCATGGTAATCATGATCTACTAAAAAAAAAAAAAACCAAAAAAACCAAAATTAAATGCAAAGCAATGGCTGTAGCACTGCTTCTGAACCACTTCCCCAAAATCATGTTACAAACTCTTGGAGGTCCAATGTTTATAGGGGGCCCTGAATTCATATGCAGCACATTCATTGCGTTACTCAGCCTTAATAAACAGGTCCACTCCAGGGCTTTGGGCAATCCTTTGATTCTCAGCCTGCCTGCCTTGAGGAACAGCTCCAAAAAGTTATTTTAGGATTTTTAAACAGAATACATAGAGAAAAAGAAGCTGTGCTGAAAAGTTTAGGGGTGCTGCTCATGGAAATGGCATGTTCAGCCCATGGTTCTGGGGAATGCCCAGAGACCACAGACAATGGAATTGACGCACGGTTTAAATCCCCTTGTGTCACCACTAAAAGAACAGCTGCACAGGATAGTTCATTCCAGGACATCTGACTATCAACGAAAAAAAATCTTGATCCATTTTTAATTAGGCTTTGTCAATAAGAAAGCCTGGCTGAGCTTTACATAGGTCCCCGCTCCTGCCGTATGGAATGTGGGCACTGTTTATCCTCAGCAATTCTAATCTCGCTTTGAAAAACGAAGAGTCAGCATCAGGAATTAAATGCATTTAAAAATGAACACTGGAATGATCACACAGGACATTTGTTCCCTTTAAATACTGCTTATGCATAAATAGATAAAAGTGTTGCAAGATAGCTGAGGAAGCTTTGACAAGCCTTTGGGGAAAAGCATCTGCTACTGCTGGCACGGTGCAGGAGCACACCTCTTTCAGGAGCATCAAGCAGAGGAGCTACGGCACAAGGAGAAACTCTCACCCCTCCACAGGCCAGGAGTCAGAATGGGATGGAAATTTAGGAGCAGATACACCCTATGGCTTTGAAGCACACACCTCCAAAAGACACACAGGGACAGAGCCCTTGCTCCTCATTTCCCACCTCACATCAGGACCAAAAGGCACTGCCTGTTAGTGGGGAAAATGAACATCTCCCCTGGAAAATCCCATGGGTATAAGATGCACCACGGGACTCTTTTCTGGGGGTCACAGCTCTGCACCCCACTGTGGGAACAGGTGGGATTCCAGAGGTGAATGAAGCTCTGATGGGATACAGGATCAACTGCAGAAATGAACTCCATGACTTAGGTCACACACCTCTGCTACCTGCAAGATAACGCTCCCTACTCTCAGTACACAGCTTTGCTAATAAATTAAGCCACACAATTAATTCTTTAATATACAGTAATGATCCTTTTTCTTCTGTGATCTTGGGATGAAAGCACAGCATGTGAATACAGATTGCTGTGTTATGGCACTGGGACCTTCCAGGCAACCAGCACCCTGTGGATGTAGCTACACCCTGCCCAGCACTTCTGAAGGCAGGAGAGACCTCAGGGTGGTTTCCTTCTTTTAATAATGGAACAATATAATACAGGAGGCACTGACAAAAGAAATACACGAGGCACAATTCAATTATTTCCAACTGCTGATTTTACAGTTTCTTAAAATGCCATTTCCTAGATGGCTGCTCATGCTTCCTGAGGGAGGCTGTGCTTAGCCAGAGGAGAGGCTGCATTTCTGGGGGGTCTGTCCTTGCGCTCCTCTTGAGACACCCAGCTCCATCCTTGACCTGCAAATAGAGCCCACAGCTGACCTCAAAGGTCTCATGGTCTCAGACTCTCACCCCACCGGCTGCTCACACCCCCAGGATGGCTTCAGCACAAAGCCAGTGGGTTTTCCTGAGCAGCAGGGCCTGCTGGAAACATTTGCACCCAGAGGAGTTGGGCAAAGCTGCTCCCAGTCTATTCCCAGCAGTGCACAAAGGCATTTTCAAATAGAATGCCCCGGCACCCTCATTCTCAGTCACTCCTTGACAGAGAGTTAAAGACTCACAGAAATGGGCACATGTAGGGTCCCTGTCTGCCTTTCGGTGCTCGTGTAACTCTGAGACACTGAAGGAAAACGCTGCAATTGACAGGAGCCTGGGGGCTCTTGGCCACGCTGCCACAGCTGCCAGGAGCACATCCTGACAAGGGACTGGTGTGCAGAACCTGCAGGGACACGTGATCTGCACCACATCCAATCCACATCCAACAGCCTGCAGCTTCCCATCGGACTAAAAGGACATCTCAGCACCCTAAAACACACCGGAAGAGGCAATCGTACCGGCACCCGCCTTGGCACAGCAGAGCTGTGTCAGCAACAGGAGGATGGCAAAAACAAGAGAAAGATGACGAGGGCCATGGATGCAAAAATGGATCCTAAAATGTCCTGATTTTCAGTGGGACACTACCTGTGTCTTAGGGCTCTTGCCTTGATGAAGAAGGCTACATACAGCCTGAAGGAACATTAGTCAAGCTCGTCTTATAGCACCTGTAATCCTTGAGAGCCAGTTATGAGTGGAGGATCTGCTGCTGTCCACTTTCAAGAAGAAGAAAAAAAGAAAAATACTGGGGAAACCAAAACTGATGCATGGAGAAGATGGATTCCAGAGGCAAACAAAAAATAGATGAAACATGAGACACTTGAGAACATTTTATTTCCAAAACATAATAGCTCGTGCCTTTCATCTTCTTAGCACACTAATCCAGCAGACAGAAGAGTGGGAAGAAGCACATGGTTAGGACCTTGGAAAGAGTGGCTGGTGAAACAATATCCACTTGAACACAGCTTTGGTCAGAAACTCTACAAAGTGCTGCACCAGCTGAGAGTATCCTGCAGGCTCCACTTCTGAGAAAGGTTTTAGAAATGCACAAATTTTACAAATGTCTTTCATCGCTTTCATCTCTCATAACGATAAAAGCACTATTGTGCTGAAATGACTTTTGGTTTTACCAGCCAACATCTAGAGCTGTCTGTGAGATGTTTTTTCAAAAAAGTCCCACCAACATTATTATACAGAAAGACTTTACATGATTATTATTGCTCTTCATTAGGGAATTCTGTACTATGAAATTATTATTAATAATATAAATCATTAAGAGTAATCAAACATTTATCTGACATAAATCTTTTCGTTGTTCTTTTGTGGGGAAAAACATAGAGATTGCATCTTGAAGATGCACTCTCATCACAGATGAACAAAAATGAAAAAAAAAAACCATGTTGCTAGGAAGAAATCTCTCCTTAACCCCTTACTGCTGTCTACAGTATCTGAGCTACATTTCCTGATGGCTTTTATCCCATGGGATCCCTGCTCGGTCCACAAACCTTCATGTGGCAGAAATAGTCACCTTTACACTGCCCATACGTCTTGAAACACACCTGGATCGTGTGCAGGATGTGGGACAAGGATGTGGACAGCCCCTGGTGTGGGTGGCAGCAGTGCCCTGACATCCACCTGCGCCAGAGCACCAGGGAAGCAAGGCACACGCAGTTTCCCAGCACAACAAAATGCAGGGATGCAGTGTGGAAGGCAAGGGGAAGTCAGGAGGACTCTGCAATACAGCCTGTTCTCTTTGCTGTTCTTTCTCATTGAAAATGCTCTTTGATCACAGGTCAGAAATAACTCACCTCTGTCACCTCCTTGCTTTCAGGGCTGCAGCGATGCTCCTGGGCTGCGGGGCCAAACCAGAGCAGCTCAGCACAGCGGAGCCTGTGAGGTCTGAACAGCTCCAGTCAACACAGAGCTCACCCTGATGCCAACAAGGGAGGCCATTCAGTGTGAGAGCTCAGGGCAATGGGGTCGGCTCTCTTCTCAGATAAACAGGATTTTAATCCTCTTTCCTTCCTTGTTGGAGTTAGTTTTGCCGTGGTCTGTACAGAACAGTTTTCCTGACTTCAGCCACTGAAGGGCAAAACTGGCTTTGAACCCTAAGAGAATACACACAAATGTAATGGAGAAAAGCTTTTTAGTGCAACTTGATGAGAACACTTGGGAAAAAAAGCACTTGTCCTGCAGCTGATGCTTTCAGGAGAAAGGTAACACTTTTGTCTTTCCTTTCAAAAGCCACATAGTTGCTACAATGGTGATTTCCACTCTCTTCATGTGACAGCAAAAACATAAAACAAGTCTGTTAACAGCTTGAGCAATGCTACATAAGGAAAATATTATTCCTTTAAATTGCAGGGCGAAAAACATCTCAGAAGTGACAAATGTAATATTTGTACGACACTATTTAAGTGTGGACCTCAAAGCATGCTCAGGTCATCAGCTCAAGGCTCACAGATATCAGTATGCTGTCACGTACAGGACCAGTAAATAACTCAAAGTAAAGTGTAATTTTTACTTAACTCTAACTAAGGCTCTCATTACACAGAAAAGTGAGGTTTTATGCTGACCCACACTATACTTTTCTGAACAGCTTGCTGTTTGTTTTAAAAAAAATACACAGTACAAAGGTCTTCAGCATCCTCTAATGTTCCCAATTCCAGAACATTAATCTTTGTCAATCACCTTTGTCTAAGGTTTATATTTTGTGCCACCAGAACACTCTGACACAATGCCACTCTCTCTCCTGGGAACCAACAGCCCAAGACAACTCTGAAATCATGACATAACTCTAATAAATCCCCAGAATTATGGCAGCCCTGTTTGGGTACAAATGAGCCCTGAAGCAGGACCTGTGATTGTGATTCAGCAGCCTCACACCATCACGGCAGTGGTTCAAAGGCACTGCAGACCAAGTCCTCTTTCTTCACTGCTGGGATGGTCTTGCCTAGTTCCTCCTGGTTCTATTTGCTCTCCATTTCAAAAGGAAATGCAGGCAAACATCTGAAGAAAATCCAGCTCAGACATTGCTATGTTTTATGCAGAGGAAATGTTCATAAAAATTTACTCTGAGAACGCATTTTTAATAGCAATGAAGAAAAAAAAAATTATTTTTGCATTGGAGATTTAACCCTCCTGTACTAGGATCTGAAATCATTTCACCAGGCTAAGATCCAGACTCATTTCACCATCATTGCAGGCATCTAATTTAAGAGCAAAGTCACCCAGGCTTCCCTCTATAATTAACCGCAAAAGACTGATGACCTGAATTGTTCTGCTCAAATACCTAAAATTTGTCTCATCCTCCCCGCTGATTTAAGAACTTCATCTCAGGCTTAAAATCAGGTAAGAGGACTTTCAAATTAAAAAGAAATGAAAAAAAATAAAAAATAAATTAAAAAGGAGAAAAGGCAACACAGAAATCTAGAACAGAAGATTAAGTTTGCTTTAAAAATATAACAGCCAGACAGCTATTCAAGGTCCACAAAATATTTAATGCCCATGCATTAAAATGTTACAAAATTAAACTGCATTTACAGTTTAATGAAGCAGATGGACAGAGCATGTGCTGTGTTCTCTGCACAAAAGCCCAGTCAAAGTAAAACAGCATCCCTTCTGATGTCCACATGTTGGTAAACTCAAGGGATTAATAACGATGCAGTCAGAGTTGCAGTGCTTTGCTTCAAAGAAATTTGCAAATGAAGATTAATCTTAACAACTTGATGCATATCTGATAAAAAGCCCTAGAAATACAGAAAATACATGTTTCAAAGTTGTCTTTTCATGCAATTATTTGAAAAGGCTCTGTCACAGTGGCATGAAAATTGGTTACTGTCTACTGGTTTGTAATCATTTCTGCCTTAAAGTGGTTTTCAGAACCCCAACTACCTCAGGCTGGATGTTGCGAGTGTTTGGCATCTCTGAATGTTGATCAGTCACACTCCAGAGCAATGCATTTGCATTGTCTGGGATTTTGCAGTCTGGGATTTTCTTCCCGGGTTTGCCAATGGCCAGGAGAGCTGAGAGCACATCAGCATCTACAGCTCCAAAGGGTGGCAAATCACCGTGAAAGGTATGGAATGACCACACCGGACAAGATTCCACTGCGCAGACTGCGGGAAAAGCATCGACACAACAACGGTAAGATGCCAGGCCTGGTGAGGCAGATCTGGGTAACCAATTCAGACAAAAAACAAGAACTCCCACCACGGCAAACTTTGGGAAAGGAAGAAACTGCTTACACACGTACACCATCCCAAGGTGTGTGAACGCTTCTGGATACCCAAGACTTGACTGTATAAAAGTGGTGCCTCTAGAAGAACACATGGGGACCCCCAGCAGCACGAAGACCAGAAGAGAAGGGCCAGCTGGACACTGCAGGAACACATGCGGTGGTGACTATAATCTCTCTCTCTCTCTTTCCCTTTCTTCCCCCTCTCTCTTCCAATTTCTACCTTCCTTCCTTCCTTCCTTCCTTCCTTCCTTCCTTCCTTCCTTTCTTTCTTTCTTTCTTTCTTTCTTTCTTTCTTTCTTTTTTCCTTCTTTCCTTCTTTCTTTCTTTCTTTCTTTCTTTCTTTCTTTCTTTCTTTCTCTCAGTCTCTCAGTCTCTCATTCCTTGCTGTTAAATAAAATCTGTACTATTGACTTTAGCATACGATCTTGTTTTCACTTTAATTCAGACCCTAATATTACTTCAGAAGTGGGATCCTAACGTGATTCCAGCAGATCTTAACATTAATTGATGTCAGAGATGGGATCATAACATTAAATTGGTGTCAGAAGCAGGACCATAACATGCTGGTACAACCCCAGTTTCCTAGAACCTGGCACACTTTTTGTGCACTGGTCTGTGCCATGGTGCACAGTGGATGGCCTGCCCATGCCATACCCCTCCTCCCAGCCTTTAACCTATCAACACCTTGTCTAAAATCTGTCATTATAAAAATATTAAAGTATCACAAACTGTTGCAATATTCTTTTGTATGTATTTCATGGGTGTGTCATGATCCAATCCGCTGCAGGAGCCCTTCACCCTGATGAGCAGCACAGCAGCGAGAGGCAGATTACATCCAGAGAACTGGTGGCTTTATTATGTAACATATCTGAACAGGAAAATGGGATTCGGTGGTTTAGCTTCATGTTCTGGGATTGGGGATGACTGGATTAAAGCTTTTTACTCACTGTCCTGTTACTCCTCCCAAGACTGGTTTATACAGCAGAGGACAAAGGGTACTGCTTAGAGGAAAGGGTTACTTGCTCTAGAAGCAAAGGTTAATATGGATCACATCCAGCTTTACCAGTTCAGTATCCTGTAAGAGACTCCTCTAAGGCTGATTTCTGCAAAGCCATGGCAGAGGGAATTAGAACACAGCTATTCTCTGAGCAGCAGGGCTACCTGTAAGCTTCATTAATATCCAAGAAAAATATCGATAAAATCTCCAACTGAACTTACACAACACGTATCCCAAGATGAACACTGAAGTAGCTCTCAACAGTAGCAGCTACGTGTTTATGAGCACTTCCAGTGTTGTGGGGAACATTTTCAAAGCACCTACCATTGTATCATTTCAAACTGCATCACAAATGTTCACTCCCCAAAATCTAAACCCTCCTGGGAAGCAGGCATGGTTACATTCAACTACAGCTTGCTTTAGTATCACAAGTAATTTGATGCTTCCAAACTTCAAATTTTACTGCAAGCACTAGGACAACTTTTAGGGGCGTGAGTGTATTTTGAAAGAAAAATATGAATAATCCATGGGGTAAGGGCAGACAACAGCTTTTATACATGTCCACAAATCATAAATCAAGGCAAAAAAAGGCTCCCCTTGGTCAGTGGCAAAATAATAAAACCCAAAATAAACCATTATGTTTCTTCCAGAATTAGATTCTTTGCAAGTTCATGAAAGATCCTTTAAGCATGGACCCAAAAAGGGGGAGAAAAGTCAGTGTCAGAGATTTGAAAAGGGATGAATGCACTCACAATCCCAGAAGCACTTACTGATTTAACTTCCAGTTACTGTTTCCAGAGGTTTTTTGCAGCCTCCACCTTTACTGGTCCATGCTCAGGGTCTGACCCCCAATGTTTTGGGGCACTACAGCAAAGCAGGACCGCAGCAACTCAGCATTTGGCATGGCCTGGACAACAGGAACTTACCCTGGGGTTCAAGACACCAACAGTGGAGTCAGAATGAACTCTCTAAGTCACTCCATACAAACAATTATAACACAGACTGCAGCAGATTGAAGTTATCACTATATGGTATGCCAAAGACATTCAATTAAATGAATTCCTTATATGCATAAAATTATTAATATTCACCAAGAGTCCTTGAGCAAGAAAGGTCACCATGAAAATAACCCTAAAGTTCTAGTTAAATGTTTCCAGCCAAACCACGTGGATACCCTCAGCTACCTTTTTTCCTAATTCACAAACTTGCTGACTCTTTTTGCAATTTGCTGGTATTGTTTGCCAATATTCTGTTTATGTAGTGATTTTTTTTTTAAATCTGATCACTTCAAGAGAATGAAATATTCTTCCCTCCCTTCTCCTCTGTATGGAAAGAAGCTCTCCCCATTTCAGAGATAGCCAATGCAAACTGCTGGTAGGTTTGTCAAATCACAGCAATTCACGGCTATTTTAGAAAAAACTGAAACAGAAAAATGGAAAATGGAGATAACAATATTAATTTTCATCCACTTGATACTTATCCTATCTATTTAGACTCCAGAAAAATGCTTTTATTTCCCTCAATGTTCCAATTGCAATTCAGTCTTGGGTGAGGATTGAAGCCCTGTCACAATATAAATAAAACTTTCAGAAACACTTAGAATTGAACTGAAACTACTGAAGTACAAAACCAACAAAACAAAGTCTTTGGTGCCATGTAGCTGAAGAATTGAGCCCTCAAAAAAACTAGTAGCTGCTTTAAAGAGAAATAATGAAGGGTCCCATAACCTTGTACACCAGAAAAGATGGGATATTTCAGCGACTCTGACAGATTCAGAGCTGTGTGCCTCTGTACCAAGAGCCCTGGTCAGAGATCCATAAGGGAACAGGCTTTTCTTGGTGAAAACACCTCACTCTCACCCAGATTAATCTCCTGGTAGCCTCCAAATCCTGCTTTTACTTAGAAGTTTTATACTTGAGATGAACTTCTGGAGACTCTCAAATTTCATGCTTCACCAACATTAGAGAAGGCTGCATACTGAATGCATTGCCTTTGGGCAATGCCTTAAAAGCCAGCTAACTTCTGATTTTTCCCAAATGATGGTAAATCTTGATAACTGAGAGCTATTTTCAAATACTTCAAGGTAAGGTACAGACACCTCCAAGTCTCAGAAGACTGTAGAATAATCAGAAAGTAGATGTATTTTTCATTAGTATTACTAAAAAACTTAATCCGTAAATGCATGAAGGGCTCATATGATAACGGGTAAGGGATTTATTTTTGGTAGCAAAAGAGTCACAGGGACAGGAATAACAATGAAATTCAGAGCAGAACAAAACAAAAAGAAAAAAGCCAGAAAGGGCGTTGCGGTGTCGCTGGTTCGTCAAGGTCGACTTGCAGGAGACTTACTACTGAAAACACTTTCATAACATGAAAATATTCTCTCCATCACAACAATCCCTTTCTCTGATGTGACCTGATTAAAAAAAAAACAAATACAACTTTATGTAAAGCGGGGCAAAAACAAAGGGAGAATCTCTTCCCATATGGAAAAAAATCTGTTAATATCACCTGGAAGTTTCCATCTCAGTAGAACAAATATGTGAAACCTTTGCTGATTAAGAAACATCTTTTACTGTGCTTTCTCCAGGACCAGTGAAAACTGATGAAGGGTCCCTTAACATGTTTCACAGAGCTCACTAGTTTATTTCATGGATTTGCCTCAAATGTCCATGAAATTTAAAGGATTTACACTCTTGAAATGTCCCTCTTCAGCAATCAGGACTCTTCTAACCTACATAGTCTATTTTAAGCTTTGCACAGATAATTTTGAGCAACTTTAGTTTCTTTTTTTTTTTCACAGGAATTCTTAGCAGCAGCCCCAGACCTCCCTGGATGCTGTGAAAGAGAGAAACTGGAGGAATCATAGACAAAGGGATGAGCTGTTACAGTGCATGATATAAGCTGATGAGTACAGGAATGAAAATGCAAGACATGCAGGACAATGTATCTGTGCCTGTGTGTGTGCGCATATAAAATATGCAAAAGTTATAGACAAAAAATTATGGACAAAAAAAAATTATGGACAAAATATGCCTCCAGATCTTCATAATGACCAAGGAACGCTATCAGAAGAGTATAAAATCTCAGTATAATTGTGGAAGTAGCTCTTTAAAAAGCACAATAGAAAATGGACTCAGAATAATCAACAAATTCTTGGACAGGTAAGGTATCTCACACTGACACAGCACACGGGGGATATTCTAAATTTGCCTCTTAGGTGTTTCTTTGTTCTTTTCTATTTCCTTGTAGGAAAAAGAATAACAAGAAAATATTGCAACTTGAGAAGGTTCCACAGCAGTACTAGAACCCGTAACAGTGAGATCTGATTTACTGTTAGATTTCAAAGACCATTCACTGATTCCTGAACAGCAAGTATATGTATCTAAAGGAAAAGGTACGCAACCCAGAGGAGATAAGAAGGGTAAAGTTTTTAAAGGGCTGAAGGAGTTCATTCATTGAAACTGTCAGTGACTGGGGAAAAAAGAACAAAAAGAAAAAAAGAAAGTATGAAGGAGTTACTGTAGCCCAGAACTCTGCAGAAATGCATGCACAGATAATTTATGTAACGTATGTGTTTCACACTCCTACTGTTCTGCACCACTCTGTAAAACCTGTTGTTATTACATGCTATACTGGCATGTCTATTATTTTCCAACGAGAAAATCATTACTTCGGCCTGCCTCCTGGTCTTGTTTTGTATAGCTCACCTGGCCATTTCAAAAGCACAAGCTGAAAAATTGTCTATAAATCAGACACTTGACAGAAAAAAGAAATATTCTGCACTACTTAGCACAGCCGGGCTGTACTGCATCAAATTCTACTGCTTGCTTTTTAACAATGCTATCACTTAGAAAAAACGGCACTAATATAATGGTTCAATATTCAATGTAATGAAGTGGGTTCAACAGCATTCCACCAGTCACAAAAGAGACATTACCGTCTGTCGTTTGTGAATAAACTTCCCTTTGTCATGGTTTAATCAACCTTAATTTTCAACCTGCATACATAAAACATTAAATGCTAGAAGCCTTAATTACTTTGAAAAACACCTGAATAATTTAATCTCAAAGCACAGCTTTCTCCATACCAAGAACCTCAAGAAACTCCTTAAGGGCAGAAGCCTCCCAGTAATCCATCAGCTAAATCCAAGAGGCTTTGTAGAACCAGTTCACTCATTTTTAGTGATGAAACATTGCTTCTATAAATATTTTTAAACACAGACTTTGTCTACCTATCATGTGCAGTATCAGGAGGAAAGATACAATGCAGGAAAACAGTGGTTTAGATTTGGCTAGGTCTCAAGAGCAAGTCCTAAAATACCAGATGTAAAATAAGACTTGTTGGGAGGAAAACACCTCCGTGAGGTACAGGACAAGTAATCCACCAAACAGATGGAGTCGCTCCACTAGACCTGGGTGGACGTTACTCATCTGCACAGCCAAACATGGACCTGCTCAAGCCGCCAAACAAGCGATAATGTGGTTTTTGTGCCTGCTTGATCTGAACCATCATCCTGCACACTGACAGGAAGACACGCATCAAGTTGCTTTCACTGCAATAGTCCATGTGACAAAAAGAAAAGAGAAAAAACCACCAGAAAAAGTACTTTCTTTCAAATTTTGATAGCAAGTGAGATGCAGTAAAATTAAAATTCTTGATCTCTCAGGGAGAAAAAAAAGGAAAAAAGAAAAAGTTTGCATAGTTCTGACAACCAGATCAAGGTCCTGGAATGAGAGTTAATGCCAGGGCATGGATGAATGCTCACCACACCCAGCCAAAGCGCAGCCTTTGAAATCCTTTCCATAGTCACAGCTGCAGCTTTCAGACCCCGAAGTAAGTTTTATCAAGAGCTGCATGGAAATCAGTAGAATTTCCTATTTCAGTCTGCAGCTCTTCAGAAAAAGTTCTCTTTAGCTCTGATATAAGATAACGTATTATTTCTTTCCTATTACAACAAAGATTTACAGTAGCACATAAAAAGGAATGGAGGAACTTTCTATCATTGTCAAGCAGCAGAAAGGGGAAAAAAAGGGAGATGATTGTAATAAAAGTGTTTTTTTCTTTTCTCGTAGGAGTTTATTTGTATCGACTATCAACAATAGTAAAACTACCAGTAATTCACTGATTCACCAAGGCATCCCCATGATTCTGTCTCCTGTAGGTTGCAACCCATTACATTTCCCTGGGATACTGCCTTTTTCCAAGAGCCAAAAAGTTTTGCCTGGGCACCTGACTGGAAACCATTTTTCATTTAAAGACATCAAAAGGCAAAGAGTTCAAAACTTACGTCAGCATTTCTATTCCAAGGGTTAAATTGCCTGACTTAAAAAATATGCTCCTTATTTCACTTTCCTTTTTTCCTTTTTTTCTCATTTTATGTACCTATTGTTTCTTGTTATGATTTGTGCAAGATCAGACACCCGGCTGCAACACAGACCAGCACGTGGAAGTGATTTCTTACAGCGTCTGTTTTCTCCCTTAGCTGTCCCAGCCAGAGATTTCCTTCTCACCCATCCTTCCTATTTATGTACCTTGTTTCCACCAAGTTCGTCCCAGCACACATTTTAGATGGTGGATGTGCTGAAGTCCTGCTTTTAATGGAAATCCACTACAGTAAAACAGATAACGCCATTCCTCTCATTAAGGGAAGTGGTTTCCATGTAAATGTGACTATGGCTCATTACTCCATACTCTACTTGAGCACACTAAGCACAACACAGACAGGCAAAAAAAAAAAA
>VZRN01000521.1:298843-347146 GCA_013397935.1 Dasyornis broadbenti | reverse complement strand
ACAGCCGCTCCCGCCGGCCCGGGAGAGACCATCCGCGCCCCCGCCACGGGGGCGTCGCTGCCGGCTGCGGCGGGGCCGCGCTGCCGAGACCGCCCCGAGACCGCCCCGTGGAGACCGGCCCCCGCCGCTGCTGCCCCGCCGCCGACGGCAGAAACCGAGAGAGCGGGGGGAAAGGGAAGGAAAGGGTGAAGGCAGCCCAGCTACGCAGTTTGCTGCCTGTAACGCTTCTGGTGCCCCGCCGCTGCCGACTTGCCGGGCAGGGCAGGAGCTGTCCCGCCGCTGTCCAGCCCCGCCGCTGTCCAGCCCGGCCACGGCGTTTCAGCAGCCAGCGGCCAAGGGCGCATCTCCCCAGCTGCGCCGGAACGTGCCCCGGTCGGGAAAACTTGGCATTGGGGCGTCACAACCCTCGTTTGCACCAAGGCCCTCTTTTTGGGAAGCCCGAGGCTTTGAAAGGGGTCCCAGGTAGCCGTTGTAACTGAACTCGGCACAGGAGGCCCTGATATGGAGCTAGGAAAAAGGAGAACGTCAGGGAAGATCATAGGGACGCAGCTTACCCTGGGTCCCAAAGCCGTATCATCAGTTCCATCATCCATCAGGTAGCTTCAAGGGGTGTTTTATGTAAGGATAAATAAAGGACACCATCTCAAATGTGATTCTAAGCAGCCATAGTTGAACTGTGAAGACAGATGCTGACTCAAGGCACAGTAAACACGAGCCTTTGCGAGGGAAAAGAACCTCAAACTCAAGCAGGTGAAACACCTAGGCTTGGGCTGGGCTGCTTCTTAGTTCAGGTTGGCTTCATGCCCCAGCACTCAGGAGGATCAAGAACACAGCACTGTCTCCATGCAGGAGATGGAGCACTGGGATGGGAATGAGTGGCTGGCAGGAGAGAGAGCCCCAGCACTGTCTTAGTCTGAGTCTCGGGAGGCTCCAAGGTAGAAGGAAAGCTGCCAGCACATAGTGAGAGGATCTTTTGATCATTTTTAATATATTTTGCATCAAACCTCACAAGGAAGGTCAATTCTGACTGGATTGTAAGCATAATTAATAGCAGTGACAAAGATCTAAGATTTCAGACTATGCTGGAAACTGTTTAAAAAGGGACAGGGAGATGACATGGGACTGAGGAACGACACACCAGGCAGCCACAGATTAGAGAGCACTGAGTGTTTCCACCTTCCACTATCACCCATCACTGTGTTGACTCCACCAGTCAAGAGGCTCAAAGAACCCCAAGCAAATGAACTTTGCTAGCACCTAAACAAAAACTAGATGGTGACTAATAGCCACCATTAATTTATCAAGAGCTTATCATATCAAACAAACCTAATTTCTTTCTTTAATAGGCTAACAAGTAGAAGAGCAGTGAATGTCATCTAGATTGACTCACAAGGGCTTCCAAGACTGTCTTCCAGGACAGTCTCATCTGGTATAAAAAAAATATTGTCTGAATAGAACTAAAACAAGTATCTACCAGTTTCTCCAGCATCATTTCCATTTGCTACTGCCAGTACTGGCAGGGCAGCTGTTGAATACAGGAGCCAAAGTCAGGGAATGCACAGCGACACAGACATGTAGCAGGGAGAACCAGAAGTGTTGCAAGCATGTGCTCTGAAGGGAAACTGAAAATAACCTGGATCAGTTAGTCTTAAGGAAAGAAAACTGGGAGCTGATATGGAAACTATGTTCAAATGCTTAAAAAGCGCTACCAAAGAATGAAAATAGCCTCTTTATTGATGTCTAAATGTCTGTCTGGAGCACTATGAGTACAGTTGGTGCTGCCTAGAGTAGCAGAAATATCTAAATTAACTGGCTCATTTTCCTTTTATGCTGACTTTATGATCCCTTTCCAGCACGACACAGAGGACCACCCACAGCCCCCAGCACCAGACCCAGCTACAGGATTGTTCTCACCTGCACAGTTGCTTTCTCTTAGATCAGGAATCAGCAGTTCCTGCGCATCTCTTCACACCATCTCTTCCCTTACCTCTCCATTTTACATATCTATAATTCATTATTTCCCACCCCCGCTGCTGTCAGCCCTGTCCCTTTACTTCCTTGCCCTCTGCTGCTGTCTCCTTTTATTTAATATTTGCACTATGCAAAGAAAAAGCAAAAAGGGCAGCAAAGATGGCATCTTGCGCCCTCCCATACCTATTGCTCTGCTTTACTTCCACAGAGCAGCCGTCACTGCCAACCCTGCCTTTGTTTTGGCTGCAGTCTGTAGGACTCGGGCTCTTGTTTTCACTGAGCAATGTGTAACACAGGGAGACTCAGATTTTGCCTGTGGCCTCTAGGTGCTACAGTAATACAAATAATAAGTCTTAGAAGCAGACATGTTCTGATTCATGCTGTTTATGGCACAGGTCTGTTGCAACTCAACTAATTATTGGGCCCTCATCAAAGCTGAAGAATTCTAATGATTTAGGGTTTGAATAGACATGTTTCAATCGAGATTACTTTCAGCTTGTTTTCAATGAGATCCACTGTCATGGAGTTCCACTATTAATCAAGAAGGAAAAAGACATTAGCAGCCCATTTAGCTGAAGTTTGGTTATTCATTAACAATAGATTTACTGTGAGGTTTTATCACTCTAATGGACAGATATGCAGCATAAGTTTCACAAAGGTTGTGCATTCTGGTTGTTGGGTGTTCATAAATCAATTAGAATTATGGGAAATGAGTCTTTTTGGGGTAGGACTTTGGGAATTGGCTCTATACACACTGATTCATGTCTAAAGCTTCTTAAAATCAAGGCAAAGGCTTATTTACAGCACTCAATCTCACCTTTTATCATTATTTTTGAATGCTAGTTCATTGGTTTATGGTATGGATGCTTTGGGGATATTAAATTAATTCACCAGTTTTCACTAATGCCCACACCAACTTTTATTTAGGTCTTTTTTAATAAATTACTGTTTAAAAGTTCTTTGACTGGGCTGTTTAAAGGAACAGACATTTTACAGCCTTTAATAGGATGGATCATTGAAACTGGTGCCTGGTATGAAAACTGATGCCATATGGATGAAGCAATTAGGTTGTATGGTGTTTATGGTGGATCCTTGTACCATTTTAACCCAAATACCTCATGGTATCACCAGGGAAAGCACCCCAGGCTTGGCTGAAACAGCTGCGGAAAGCAATAGAATCATGCTCTCGATCAGTTCTTTTACACTGATCTACCTTTCAATGGAAATGTTGTGTTACAGGCTCCTTGTAGCTTCCTCCTTCTTCCTCCTCACACACAAGATCTGGGTGCATGAGTCAACACATAACATGATTATTTGATCTTGCACATAAGCTGAATATCAGCTCCATCAGAGTATTGTTCCATCGTCACACCTCGCGTGGCACGATGACTCAATTACACGTATGTCGTGTCGACACAGCAGACTAATATGCAGTAAAAATTTGGGACAGGCAGCCAGCAAGCCAGGAAACTGAAAAGTAAAAGGGCCGGACATAGGTGCAAAAAGAATACAGCAGAAGATGCCAGATGTAAGGGGAATTCTCCTTTTTCTTCCTGAAGAAACCCTGGTGGGTTTATCACTCTCCTGGCCTATCACCCCTTCAGGCCAGAGCAAGCGTTGGGAGCATCCCCAGGTGCCAAAGGCTGAATGTGTGCCACGTGTTGACCACTCCAGAGCCCTGGGACATGGCCTGGGAGCTGCAAGGTCTGAGCTAAAGTACAGATAGAAAACCCGGTTTTAAATAAAGTCCTGGTGATCGAGTGATTTCACTGCCGTGTGTCACTGAGATGCTGCTCTGCATAGGGCACAGCATTACCGGCACGGTGACACTCCTGGCCCTTGCTTTGGCAGTGAGTTTTATGTTCCATAAGTCTGCTGCTGCTCCAGTGGTAGAGTTTCAAAGAAGAAAGCTGCATCAATTTTGTTTGCTGTAAATTTTATATGGCCCCCTTGTAAAGTGTAATTACAGTGAAGATGTAAATACTGCCTATTTATAAGCATTCCCATAAAAGTAAGAAGCCTCTTATGACTTTTACACCTATTTGACCAATTCCTGCGAAGAGTGTCTGGGGGTTTTTTTTGTGGTGAAGTCAATAGGTCACAGCACCAAGTCTGACAGAGCTCAAGAAGAGTTTGGACAGTACCCTCAGGTGTGATTCGTGATTTTCAGGGATGGTCCTGTGCAGGGCCAGGAGTTGGACTCAATGATCCTTGTGGATCCCTTCCAACCCAGCTTATTCTGTGATTCTGTAGCTGAGATCAAAAAACTGTCAATCAGCTCTAGCCAAGAACTTGAGAAACTGTACCCCTCAGGCTCTTAAAACTGAGGGGAAAAAGGCTCTCGTCCTATCACCCACAGCCTCTGTGTAGCCCAGGTGATGACTTTATGAAAGCTGCAAGGTCATGGCTTGAGAGCTTGTCGATGGCTTTTTCAAATCAAATCTTATGAATGTACTCTGATTATGGATTTCTGATTCCTTTTAAAGCTCTGGCAACTGGGCTTAAAAAAAAAAAAAAAATCCTTGAAATGAAAAAGGTGAACTTAAAAATCAAACTAACGTCACCAAAACCTGAGAAAAGTTAGGATGATTGTTCCTCGCTTGTGTTTTAAGTGGATCTGTGGGTTTGCAAAAACTAAAAATAATTCTCCAGAAGAAAAACACTGAGTCACATAAAGCTGAAAAACAGATTGAATGTGGTTTTGTACAGAATACTTTTCAAATTATGGCTTTAAATAACTGAATATTTGAACTTTGCTTCTTAAGAAACTCTTTGATAGAGGGAAAATTCCAGGCACCTTCTGCATTCAGAAACACGTTGCGTTCTAATGCCTGCTTCAGTGAAAAGCTTTTTCTTTGTGCATAAATTGTTCTCATGTTTTCTCTCCTTGCCTTGTTTTAGATAAAACAATCAATGCAAACACTGAGTTAATACAAATAAATGCAAATATATTCCATCAAGAAAGATATATTCCATCAAGAAAGTTACAAGACTTATTAAAATACACATGCAAATATTTCAGCGAAAGTATAGAGAACAAGACCAAGTATAGACAAAAATAACTCTGATTATCCAACAACAAGCAAATTCTAACAATAGTTCAAAGTTCAAAGGGAAGGCCTGCCCTACTCACAAAGTATCTACAGAGCAGCTGGACACAAATGTTTTAGTGGAATCTAAATCCTAAAGGCAGCTTCCAGCAAAAGATCCTGATCTCACAAGCAGCTCACTAATTTAAAACAGCTATAATATAAATTATAATATAATATAATAAATATAATGTAATACTCGTGCTTATTAGTAACACTATTTTCACTCAAGAAAGCAGTTATAACAGTTACGGAATAGGCTGGGAAGAGGCAAGACTAGATCTTAGATTTTGAAACATGCATTTCCCCTGCTCAGGCCATTGCACTGTGTCTTCAATCTGGCAAAAGTTACTCTAACAGCTCCTGGCCCATGAAAATCTGTTACAGCAGAGTTTGGATATAAAAACTTTTGGCTTACTTTGTAACTCTTAAGAAGACACACCTGAAGCTGAGGGAGAAAACAGTACACTTTGTACAGAGGATGGATCGGTATAGCAAAAAAAAATTAAGGTTCAGACCTTTAAAATTCTCTTGAGGAATATTTGTAGTAAAATATATGAATCCAGAAATATAGATGTAGTGTAATCATATATTTGCAAATCTGTCAGCATTTTACAGATGAAATCAGTTTAAATTTGGCCAACAGATGAGTGGTCTGGGAACAAAGAAATCTCATATTGACATAGGTATAAATCAGAAATATGTCCAGAAAAAGTAAAAAGATTACTAGAGTAGTCTCACAGTTAAAACCACAAGGGGAAAGGCTGATTTTTTTTTTTCCTCCTTGATGATTGTCATGCAGCTGTTTCTCAAAGAACTTCATACAGCACGGATTTACAGTAACAGCAAAAGCATCACTGAGGGTCTCCTGTCAGTGGTAAATAACTGACAAAGAATTGACACTAAAATGCAGACCCAGATTACGACCTAAACCACAGTTTACAAAAATGTAGTTGTTATACTCAAGAAACCAAGATCTGCTTGCTGCTCCTGGAAGACTTGTCAGATCCATAGATATTTAACCATGAGGAATGCAGCTAGGAAGTCAGGGGGATGTTTAAAAGAGCCTCAATAGATTAGGCACTTACTACTAAAAATTGCCCAGATTGAATGCTTAAATTAACCGAGCAGTTTTGAAAATGTTGGCCTTGTACATTACATAAATAAATAGGGATGGATTAGGAAGAGCAAATTCCATTTGATAATTTGGGGGGTGGGAAGGATGAAGAGTTGAATGACAAAAGAAAAAAAATTGAGAGAATGAGGGGAGTTAAAAATAAGAACAGAATCATAATAAATTGCCATAAACTACAATAAAATTAAATTTAGGGAAAAAAATAAGTGAAATGTTTTGGTAACATTGGATTACTTACACTTCTTACTACTAAGCAAAAATACACATTTTCCCTTCTATGTTATTTAACTTAGTTTTATTTCAAAGAAGTAATGCTATGTTAATTTTGCTACATTGCAAAAGTCAAAATTAATTTCAGCCAGAAAGAAAACATTCCAATACCAATACAAATTATTCTCTTCACCTATTCTAAAATGTTGTAAAAATCTATATAATCCCCCAGAGTCTTTTGATCAAACTTCGTTTTTGCAGGACAATTTTCCTCTGAAATATTTTCCATCCAGCTCTAATTCACTCTACAAATAAACCAACAAGCCTTATGAGATTGGCAGTGATTAAAGCCCAAATTTCTATTGAGAATTAAGTTTTCCTTTGAAACAGAGAAATGATTACATGTACTTGCATTATACTGAAAATTACAAAAATCTTTTAACACCGCACAGTTTGGGTTTAAAAATAGTAACTACTGGCCACCATAGTTCTAGGATCCCTCAAAATATTGAGGAGAAACAGTGAAGAACAGCAGTGCCTGTTCTCTGTTCAATACCCTTAATTCTGATTAGCAGTCACTGGATAGAGCAGATCTTAGCATCCCAAAAGAATTGTGACTACATCAAAGGGAAGGAGAAGAGATTTTGTGTAAAATTGTACTACTGAGCTTTTTCCCATGCTGTTATTACAATATGGAATGGAGCTGTCACAGAACTGTGTGCTAAGAGCCTGTTCATCCATAGCAGATGTTATGTAATGAAAGGTATCAAACATTTGTACAATAATACACGCATCTATTATCCAAGATTTGTGTAATACCTTTTCTTTCCCAAAGGATCTGAGAATGTTTTACAAACTGATATACAAATTATCCACGCAGAAAGCTATTCATCCATCAAGGAAACACAACTACAGCCCAAGGCAAAGCAGAACAACTATATGAATACACACACACACAGAAAAAACTTTAGTAAATGAAGGAAGTATTCTCCAGTCAAGACCGTGAGGAAAATGTTAAGCATATAGTACATGAGTATACAGGATTTAGGAAGAATTTTGCTTTTATAATCTAAATTCTTCAATAAAACACAGTAGGGTGTCTCTTGGACATTGGCAGTCACAAAATTAACTGAAATAAGCAAATACTTAAGAATATTAAGTACAGTGGTAAGTTCTGAGACTAGTTTATTGCAATGTCTTCCATCATGCTTCCAAACATCGGTGCCACATTTAAAAAAAAAAAAAATCTGATGTAGTCTATCCCAGAAACGGAAGTATCTAGGAAAATAAGGAGGGAATAATTAGATGAAGACAGCCCCTTACTCAGCAATAGCCTACCCCATTCCTATCAGCACAAGTCAATACAACCAAGCATTTCCAAAATGAAAAACATCACCCCAAATGAACTCTGCATTTAGACTGCATTATGGCTGAACTCTCATTTCAGTCCTAGCTCTGATTATGGTGACCAGACATTTCATTTGGATCTTATTCTGTGACTTTTCAATTTGGCAGCTGCTTCAGCACTTCTGCTCGATAAAGAAGGTGGCAGAGATACTTAAGGGTACTTGAAGTCACAGACTGTGATTTGAGGCAAAAGACAGCTCTTTCTCTTCCAGTACTGTTACCAAGAATCTCTAATTAGAAGCAAAATGTGTAAGAAAAAAATGCAGATAGTAGGAAAATAACAGTTGAAGACTTAGAAGGAAGCATTGAGAAGTGTTACAGAAAGTTTAGGACTATTTTTAACCTTGAGAACCGGACACAAACCTCAGACTTCCCAAGTGTGTTGACAGTGTTCTCTCAGGGGACTTACACAGGACCACATAGTGACACACAGGTACTTTGATTCCAAATAACTACCCAACACCCAGCCTCAGCATCGTTACTCATCTGGGAGCTACTTTCAGAAACCCTCTTGAGGATTTCGACAGGTTACTGGGCAGGAGACGCAGATAAAGAATTGCTGATGCTTCTCACCCTGCAGAATCCAGTAGGTTTGAGGAAAGAAATTGCTATTAAGGAGAAGAGCTATCCTTCACATCACACCCCTAAGCTAGGCTGATACAGTGAAAAAAATCACGGAGATGGGCAAAAAAGTGAATATTATGAAAGTCTGAAACTCTCAGGCCAGCTATTTGGTTGGGAACTTGAAGCAGAATTATAGGAAAGGAACAAAGGGAGCCCCCAACTAAGAATCAAAGGTAGTGATACGTAAATGCTATGAAAATGAAAAACAGCTGCAAGAGGCTGAAATTTTAGCTCACAGTCAACAAAATAAGCAGCACTAGAACATTAATAGGATGTGTTGTGGAATTGGGATTTTGCTTTACAAGGGCAATAAATTGTTCAAGAGCAGGACAAGGGAAAAGGGAAGCGTTGCCTCTGTATCAACAACACGACTGCTGGTTCTGAAAGCCGCGGTTCAACAAGCCAGAGGGAATTAATGTCTCCTTGAATGACTGCATAAAGATAAAAGGAACCACGAGGAAAGGTGCTGTACTGCAGGGAGTTGTTCTTTCCCTCTTTAACCTTGAAAATCAAGCAGAAGCCTCAGGCTTCACAAACATCCTGAGATTCATGGCTACGTATTGAGGGGAGTAATGTGCAGACACGTCCTCAGGATGGATCAGGTGGCAGGAAGGGTTTCTATTACACAATTTATGCCAACTTTCTGAATACACTGGGGACAGTATTTTGGATCCAAAAGAAAGGAGGGGAACCACTAGGGAAATAGAAGGAACATAAGAGAACGGGTTAAGAATCTAAAGTTATTCCGATGAGAAGACTAGGAAAAATGAGAGAAGGGTGAAAGATAAAGTCTTCTGCAAAAGCAAACTTCAAAAGAAGAAGAAGAAAAGGAATAAGGCTGATGTTCCGAATACTTTTGTCATACACAAAAAACTGAGATCAGATACTTAGTTAACAATGTGCTCACAGATTATGAAGACCAGAACATGCAAATAAATATATAAAGGAAACAAATAATTGGATAAATCAACAAACCAATCAACAAATCAATCTCACTCAGGTATATTTGAGGCTTCAGCCATCTCAGAACTATTTAAGAAAAATCTCTGAGAAGTTCAAAGAGACAGGGTAATTCTGGTGGATTGGAGAATGGCAAAAACTCTATTTTTAACAAGGAAGGGGAGAATAAAGTACAAACAAGCAGCTCCTGAGAGTTGTTAGCTCTCAGAAAAAAAAAAAATTATATATACAAAACTTAGGTTTATAGACAATAGGATGATAAAAAATAGCCAGTATTAATTTATCCAGACAAGAGAATATCCAGCCCATCTAGTTTCACTCAACTGACAAACTGGGGATAATCAGGACAAAGTGCTGCAAGACTTCAAGAACAATACCACATGATTTTCTTGTAAGAAAATGAGATTTAGATGAAATTTTTATTGCACAGCTGTTTGACAAGCTGTGTGAAATGTCAATTCTTAATATTGAATTACCAAAAGGGGAAGTATTTTCAATTAGGAACTCTCAGGGACTTCTTGTGTAAGTCCATCACTATTCATCACTATTTCAGCTATTAAGAATGTTCTTACAGACAGTTAAGAACAGGATCAGAATTGGAAACAGGAGGGAAAAATGATCCAAAATCAACAATGTGAAATTCAATCAAGAAGTGTGTGAAGTGCTACCCACGCAGAGCTGGAAACTGTGCAGAAAAGCAACAAGAGGATGAACGGCAGCACAGAAGTATCACAGAAACATTGTCCCATGCTCTGTCTTGCAGTGGGAATCATAAAATCATGGAATGTCCTGAGTTAAAAAGGACCAACAAAGATTGAGTCCAGGAACAATGAGCTAAACAGGACTCAGCAATCTGATGCCATTGCACAAAAAACACTTGTCAGTCCTGAGAGAGGTGAAGAGTAGGGCTTATATACATCCATATATGCCAGCAAAACCAATATTTGATCCGCTTGATACTGATCTTGTGGGTCTGCAGTTAATTTTGGTCACTGCACTACAAAAAAAAAATAGAAAAAAGGAAGGTGGGAAGCAGCAAGATGAGTAATTAAGAAAAGCAATTAAGAAAAGTCTGAGATCTGAGGAGCAGTTAAAGAAATTTAATTTTTTTTTAATCTGGAGTAAACATTATAAGATTTAACTTCCCTGAATCTGGTAAATCTCCCAGTGTGTGAAAAAGTGTTAAACGAGGGTGGATACCCAAGTTTTTTTCAAAAGCCTGTTCTGGAGAAAGACAAGCGTTTTCAGAACAGAAACCACAGGAATGCTTCAGGAGCATGTTTCTTTCTGATGATAAGGAGTTTCCCTCATTACCAACAGGACCTGAATTGTCCAGATGCTGTCAGAGGTGGTTTACAGGCACTTCAAGAATGGACAAGAGGAATTTGGTGATTTCCTTCAAACCCTCAGTTTCCATGGTGCCTGGCATTCCCTTCCCTTTCTGTCCCACATTCCCTGCATGGCAGCAGGATTCAGTCCTGAGTTCACTTTTCAGCCACCCAGATTGCTGTATAAATAAATCCAGTGACACTTTACCGCGTACCTGAAATTAAGCACATGCTTAAGTGCTTTGCTCAACAGCAATATACTTTAAGCACTTACTTTAAAACTCTGCAAACTGTGTCTTTATAGCTTTCCAAAGTCATTACAACGGTGACATGGGTCTAAATTATTGCTACAGGGGAATGTAATGGCCTGCTGTTAGAAAGAGACCTAGAAAAGGGGAGAATGCAAAAGAAGACTACTAATCTTCATTTTCAGAGCAAACTGATGAAAATGATAGCTTTCTGCGTAGTCCTGTTCTTGGAGAAATCAATTGTGATGCCTATTTTAGGTTCAATCATGTTCATCCAAATATAGCTGACTACAGTACACAAATGTGAATTTAAGAAAAATGTCTGCACACCTGATCAAAGAAGCTCCATGCAATGTACTCAAATGTGATTTTAGAGTAGAATGAAAGGGAGGACTTTCTAAAGACTTGATGGTTTTCAGAAAAAAAAAAAAAAAAAAAGAATTAGATGGTTGCTACCAAATATGACTGGTCTAATAACAATTTTTTCTTGCAGAGAAGAAAAATATCTACGATAGTCCACATGCTTTTATATTTATTTTCTGGATCCCTTTTTCACTCCTACAAAACAAACCCTTATTTTGACCCTTGGGTTCACACACTGACAGATATTTCAATTTGGTCAACATCTAGCTGTCTGATCAAAAGACCTTCAACAAAAGACAATCTCTGTTTGCTTACACAGTAGCAGGCAAAAGACATAGCAGGACTGTAATTTACTATATTACCTGTCAGTGTGCACAGTCTTTCTTTTTTTTTTTTTTCTTAATTGCATATTTTATGGTATGCTTAAACAGTGTTTAATTACTTGCTGCAGAGTGAAGTCTTCACAAGGTTATTCTGTATTGCACCTTTCAACGTGACGTTATTTAAAGGAGATGTCTTAGTATCTTCCTCATCTTGAAGCACAGTCTACCATGTAAGGAAAATCATATTTAAAACACAAAGATTTAGACACTATTTTTCCGAAAATCTGTCACCATTGGATTTTCATGGAAAGAAAGATAGGAAAGGAAAGTCTTTATCTAAAAAACAGACTGTCAGAAAATTATAAGTAATTCTTAGTGTTCATACAGTCACTGTTGAAAGTGACATTATCAGTGACGTGTCATCAAGAAGAAGAATTGCAAAGCCACAAAGAAGACAAAGTAATTTGCAAAAGCACAGTAGGCCATCACAATGATGCCAAGATAGCTTTAAGTGATAGAAATTCTATGTACGTTCATGCAGTAAAGAGTCTAAAATGGCACTGGGGTCAGGTCAAAACTTGACATCTTTTTTAATACGTTAATGACATTTAATGACCAAAAAGAAGTGTTTGATAACACATCCAAAATTGCTTATTTCTCAGTGAGGATTTGTCCTTGTTTACCATTTCTGTCCCTATAATTAAAAAAAATTCACAGTTCTAACAGAAGTAACTATCCACTGCTTCATTAAACATTAACAGCTTGAAGTCACATTTTGGAGGTGGTTAATGAAACAGTTTCAACAGGGTTTACACCACCTTATCCAGCACTCACAATGTTCTACAACATTTACCCCTTAAAGAAGAAAGAAATAATTCTGAATAATTCTGAATAATTTCGTTCCTAGTGTCTACTCTGGACAACAATCACCAAGGTTAAAGCTTTTCCCTGCTTCCTGCATTTGTTCAGGGTAACTCCGTTAGCTCCAGCCTCAGCCAGCATGACTTGGGAAGCAACAGGTAAATATTCAGACACTGACACACAAAGGCAATCTCCAAATCCCGCCAGCAACAGGTATTTTGCTGCATCGGTGCTTATCTCAGCTTTCCAATGCAGAATTGGGTACCTCATTACAGCAGAAATTGTAAGGCTATGAATGCTAATTGACTGAAACTATTCAGATTAAAGGGGCCTCCAGCTCTGCACAGGTTTTGGTTAAACAATTCACCGTTTCCAAGTGCGTTACTGAAACGCTCACTTGCAGTGCTCGATCTGGAACCGCCTGACATGAAGAATGTGGTAAATGTGCAATATGTGGATCGTTTAAAGCAGAATTATCAGATTTGAGGCTCAGCCTTGAGTGCAGCTCAGCAGCCAGTGAGTCTGGGAGCTGGACCTGGCTTCACGTCCTCTTGCAGCGCTGGCATCTCGGGGACACTGCGAGGGTTTCACAGCCTTAACATCCTGTTGAACTTATAAAACTGTTGCCAAACAGCCACCTCTTTGCTCCTAATTGTTGACTTTCATACCAAAGGACAGAATAGGTGTGAAGCTGTTTTGTCTTCTTAATCTTAATATAAAATAATCCACCCTTGATAACAAAAATAGGAAAAAAATGGGAACAAAACATTCTGAATTTCCGTCTTTTCCTCCTGTTAGTGCTTCCGAAAGAACACTACATTTATTCAATCTGTCTTAAGAGCTTGTCAACGATCACATAAGAAAATAGCCTGCACATTTCAGGAGCAATTGTGCAAGTTTTGTTAGTTTTATTCTGTTCCAACATGTCAAGTTGTCTCCTGGATTGGCCTCTGTAGCACTAAAAGGTGCCCACTTTTGCTACAGCTCAGTTATTTCTCATTTCCAGAGAATAAAGAGAACAAACTGTGTTAGCCCTTCCCACTATCTATCTCTCTAGTGACTGTTCCAGTGGATTAATGCTTCTGATCTTTTTGTGATTACAAATGCCAAATATTGAGCCTACTTTGCAGTTCTGTATTTTTTGCAATCATTGGCATGTCTGTAAAACAACAACATAGCCCTTTATGGCAACTCTTCCTGTGAATTCTGAAAGGTGTAAATCAGGGGATAACCAAGCCCACAACTTACAGTTATTATTTTTCCAAATTGCTCTATTAACTTCTAGCTTCTTTCTGTCCTTGAAAATTACTGCTTGCTGGCAGAGAATTCCATTTCAAATAAAAAAAATGAGAACAAAGGAGAAGAAAGCCAGTCTTTTGGTAGCATGTAAAAAAATACTCACAATTTTATATTTCCATATAAAGATCTGATTAACACAGCTCAAGCTTTATGAAAGATCAGAGATAAAAGACACTGGGGAAACCCATCTTTACCACAAGAACAGTAAATCCTAATATTGAGAGCAGCAACTAACTTGCGGTACAGGACATATTAAAGGGTGTAAAAAAGGAACATTTATTTTCTAAGCAACTTCCAGGCCTAAAGGCAACAGGAAAGCAGCATCACCCGGATGCAGCCCTTCCACATCATTGTAAAAAACAGATTATATCTGCTCACTGACAGCAGCCACAATGGATGGCCATACAGCAGTAATGACATGGTCCAGGTAAACCCAGCCCTCCATGAAAGATATATGCCATGGATTTTTATCTCCATGGAAAGCAATGTGCAACAAATGAATTAAATTCATAAATCTCCAAAGACCCTGAAAACTTGGAAAGCATCAACATGGGCAATGTGTAGAAACAACGAAAGAATGAGTCAATATGAGTCACTCGTTACAGCAGAACATTACAACGCCATTAAATCCCGAGAAAGGGTGACAGCACCAAAATACTTCATTTGAAAGCAATTCTAACTTCCTAAAGAAGATTTAATAAATGGCCATTTGACAGTACGATGAAGTTAGTACCATGTACCACAGCCTTTAAACAAACCTGCCAAAAAATCATAAGGTTCAGGTACTACTGCATGAAGGAATACCTTTAGAGATTCAAATAGTGAGCAGTATCTTTTTGCCCTGACCTTAGTGGAAACAGCACTCTCTGTGGACGTTGTTATGGACAAAGATGTGTTACACGTTAGTCCATGAAATGGTGTGGGGTTTAACCTTCATTTCAGTTCTGAAAAAAAGGTTAATATTCCCACATTTTCATGACCAGTCTCAACAGAGTGGGGCAAAACAGAGAAAACAGAAATTGGAAGCTAGAACATGAGATAAAACAATGTATCTGATGAACCATGATTTCATTTCAAAATATTGACAATAGTAGACTTCTGATCAATGACACTACTGCAAGAAATCAGCCTATAACTACCAGAGTTGGCTAACAGAGCTTGTCTACAGCCAAGATAAAAAAAATTCTGCATTTATTTATAGTAATCCTTAAATTAGTTACTGAATGTTGAAATCATGGGAAAAGAAATAAAAAGATGGATTTTGTTTTCTTGTTCTAAGGTCTGAAGACATAGCATGTCACGTGGGATGCATGTGATGTCCATCATACAGTCATGCCACTAGATTTTCCTTTATGAAATAAAATGCTGTTTCATAACTCTAAACCAACAGATACATTCCACAATTTTCTAGCAATTGGCAAAATCCACCATTAATAGAACCAGATTATAGAATAAATAGTTCCAGAGCGTTTTTTAGACTAAGGGAGTAAAAAATGTCGTAACACATTGTACTTCTTGAGACACAGCCAAAAATATTTGTAAAAGTTTTGTTGCATCTCTGCTGTATCATCTGCTCAGTGAAATGATGGGTTGACAGGTAAAGCTTCTCACAGATGGCAAACTTCATTCCCCTCAGAGGAAATCTCAGGTAATCACACCAAAACACCAAAAGAGAGTAGAAAAAGCCCACACCTTGATCGTTGTAGATGTGAGAATGACGAAAATGATGAAAGCACCTGAGCTAAACGTTGTGCATTTTGTGCATGAACACGACGTGGTGACTTCACAAAGCTTTGCTTTTGCTTTTACTCTGAGCCAGCCCCTCCAGGACTCGTGGCACTGCTCACCAGTACATGTGAGGGCTTCTTATGAAAGAGAAGAGGAAAGCAGCTATTTCCCCCTAAATTATTGCTTGGTCATAAACACACTGCAATTCTTCGGCAAAATGTAATGCTCTTATTAAAGTTACAGGAAATGGCTAATTGTGTGTATAATGTTTTTAGTTTTGTTTCATTAAATAATGCTCAGTATTTATCTCCACATGGGTTAGGTGAGCACACAAACAAATCACAGTAATTTATATCATCCCAATGTGAAAAGAAAGAAGACATCAGAGTCATTAAATAAGACAGAAGATCCCCGTGAACCCGGAATCACAACTAAAGCTGCTTTCACACCTTTTACATCAGATACGGTGCTGATGCCATATGGTGAAGACAAAGACTCAAAAAAGAGCCTGAAACACTCTATTCACAAAGTCATTTTGAAGTAACCATTAATGATATAAAATACTTATTCCCTTTTCAGTTGTAATAATTTCAATCAGCTGATTATAGTTTCTTGCTTCAGAACAGGTTGATTTATCCAAGGGGACGCTACAGAAATTAATAAATATTTCGCAAATTTTAGTTTCCAAGGGAAAATTTTAGAGCAAATACGAGGATAACTCATCAAAACTTTATTTTTCAAAACAAATTGTGACATCAAAACAGAGGTCACAGCCTTGAAACCACGTAGACACCCTTCAGAAACCAAATCCTGATTTGCACCTCTTTCCATCCTGTTCCCTCTCGTCTTTTCTCTCTCCTCTGATACAGCACAAGCTCTCACACACTTTTTTTTGGAAGGGGTAGGATTTTTTAAAACCAAGAATTTAAAAACAACTATAACATGAAAATTCAGAGCCAACATTTTACAGAACAGGACAACATGAGGTAATAGAGACGGGCACAAAGCTCACCATCCTGTCTGCATCTTCTGTGCTGAGAGCGTTTCACTCATAGTTACTGTAATGGGCTTCAAACTGCATTAAAAAAAAATTTGCCAAAAGCTCTTTTGATTTTGGAACTAATTTGCCATACACATTCATTCCTAGGAATATTTTGATCCTCCCTAAGATTTTGTTAGACTAATGGAAAAAGGTACTATTACTGATAGAGATCTCCCATTAAAATATAAGGATCACTTAAAAGAATGACAAGATGCAATCTTACTATGATTTTTTTAAAGTAAGAAATATAATGGGACTCTCTAAATGTAAAACCAAAAAAAGCTAAAGAAGTCAAAATAAAAACATTATCTTAGCAATTTACTTTTACTTGACTGGAGTGAATAAATAATTTCATTTGAGAAAAAATGACTCTAGAATTGCTACTGAAAGGGACATATTCCTATTGATTTTTTTTGGTTCCAACAAAACTGAATTTTTTTATTAAAAATTGTCATTTAGAAACATCTCAGTCAATCATTCCTAATTCAAAACCAGCAGCCTTTACTTCACAATCTCCTAAATGTTTAGTTTACTTATTGAGCTAAGGGACAATTTTATTGATCAAAATTTATCCTGGAAATATTCTAAAGAAATAAATAGGGATTTCATTTATCACGCTGTTTATAAAGCCAAAGTGTGGGTATTTGTGCCAATATCGCCTACACATTTCTGGTTGTAGAACCTTAGTTATAGCTAATACGTATTGAAAATATGCCATTGATCAGTCTTGGATATCTTCCATTAGTATAAACGTTTTATTCTCTGATTTAAAAAAAAAAACTCTTATAGCATTACACTTGCACAAAGCAACTGCCTGCTTAAACTATTTCTCAATCTTATTTAATATCTTTTATTATTAGGAACTCATTATGGAAAGTATCCCACAAAGTTTAAAACTTCTTTAATGTTTAATTGCATTTTTGATCATTAATTACATCTGCAGATAGACAGAACTTTTTAAATCTTAATTTTCTCATTTAAGTTTGAAATAGAGTTTGCTGCCCAATAAATTTTATTTTAGTGCAAAGGCAAGGTTCATGTATTGATGAACCTTTTAAAAGAAACCCACAGCTCAATCAGAATAAAATTCTATTTATCTACCATTTCATAATACAAGAATGAAAAAGTCATCTGTGCAGCTGAAATGTTGAGTTCACCAGAAACCATCTTTAAGATTTATTATTTATACGTTTTATAATAGAAGCTATGACATGGAGACTTTTATTTAGAAATATCCGCTACAGACGTACAGCCCCTGATCTTGTTGGTGAAGGGAGAGAAGTTCTTGTCCTTTACAGCCACTACAGAAAAACCAACAGTAAGGGGTACAACACTGACATGTGACTGATGGTTGGGCTTGATGATCCTGGAGGCTTTTTCCAAGCTTAACCATTCCAGTTTTCAGTGAGATCTCATGGTTTGTGAGTTAGAAGCACCTGGTGCAAAGCCCTTCCCACCCTCCAGGTCCTGCAAGACAGGGGCTCCTGTGCAGCTCTGGTGTCTGTGAAGATTTACAGGGCTCGTTATCTAACGGTAAACACCAGCATCCTGCATCTCCTTGGCTGAGATAAACACCCTTCTCTTCTGGCTTAAATTATCTACCCTGTGCCTTCACAGACATGCTGGGACTGAAGAAAAATGTTCCTGATGTTATTAGGTCCTGGCAGGGTGAGAGCCTGACTGATCTGACTGAGTGGCAGAGCAAGCTCATGAGCCCTCTGCCCATGGGAACATAACTCATTCTGCTATGGATTGTTTAAACCATAACGTGGGAACGTTTCTGAGATAACAAACAGCATTTTGCTCAGTTCAGCAACAAACAAAAATGTGTTTTATTCTTCGCAAGTAACATTTACCATAGACCCTTTTTTTAACCAGTATCACTCATAAGAAACTCCTTCTTCACTTCCTTTTCCCTCCTTACCTTTATCTTTTACAGTGTAAGTAATTTGAGTTATCCTATCTGATACTCAATTAGTTATGTTCCTTTACTTGCAAAACTGTGTTATTTTCCAGTATAGCTTATTTAGGAAGTTTAGGCTTATAAGTAACAGATCTGAAAAGAATAAAAGTCATGTGACTTTAAATATTATTATTTTAAAATATATAATTAACAAATACTATTTATGACAGAAAAAATTCTGTCTACTAAGCTTGGATGTTTATATGAAAGGTGCAGATAGAAGAAGTTTAGCTGGAAGGAGATGAAGAAAGGGAAACCAATTTGCCCATGATATTTCTAGAAATGGAACTGGTGATGAAGAGGGGGGTCTCTTCAGCACCTCAGATCTCCCAGGGTTGTAGTATTATTTGCAGTGTTCCTGCTACTGTTAGGCTGTGAAGATAGAAAACTCTGGAATAAAAAAAAACATCCTTCATTGAGAATTCCTCTAGCTGTTGCTTTACTTTTTAAATAAAATAATGAAGTTGTATGGCCAACTCCAAGGGACTCTATTACATTTCATTTATAAATATAAAAATTTTTGTCCATTTTTGCCAAAATGTATTTGGGAAAACAGTTGCCCCAAGTCAGGCAAACATAGAGCTGAGGCTTCAGTTTTGACATAAATTAGTCCAAAACCAGAGAATTATTTAGGTAAAGCATTAAAAAATTCTTCAGGATTAGATAAAAATAACATGAACAAATCATTTCTGATGTGTAGCTTTGAGAATATTTTTGTCACAGATATATATATGCAGCAAAAAGCTCCATGGCTGATAAGCAAAATTAAGGCAGCTTAGTCACATCTTAGTCACAAGCTTTTTCCTCCTGCTACGAGTACCTCTAAGAACATTTCCTATTACTTATCAAAAAGTTTTTAGGCAATTTCACATATTTTGGCAAGTCTAATACTTTCACATATTTTTTGTGGTGTCAGAGCTCAGCTCAAACTTACTGCATTTTAAGAGGAGTATTAAATGATTGACTGAAAAACACCAAAATCTTTGCTTATTTGTTTTCAGTTGCTAAATCCCTCTTGCTCTTGAAGCTCTTATGTCTGCAGAATCAGGGCTCAGCACTGCCCTTCCTTCACTCCCTCACACCACACACCTGAGGGCTCTACAGCACGAAGGCTGTGATTTATGTGCCCAGCCCTCCCCCCCCGTACTCTAATTTCAGTCCTTTTATGAATCCTGTGCGTTGTTTTCTCCTTGACCTCACTTTTCAAGTGAGAAAAACTGCTTATCAACAGCTTCCAAGCTGCTGATTTCCCTGTCTCTGACAGTCAGCCTCACACCACTCGTATCATTTATCCACAGGCATTAAACCACAGAGTTTCCAGCTGGTGCAGCAGCACTTTGTCCTGAAGAAATAAACAATCTGTTTTCAAACTCAGCGATGGCTGGGACCTGTCCTGACTAACAAATAGCATTTCCTAGGAGGTGGCATCTGACAATTAAATAGGGCTAATTTCTGAAGATCTTGCTTCATTAAGGATTATTAAGAGATTAACATATAATCCATCCTAGTACATAAATGATGAGGGTGCAGATAAAATATTGAATCTCATTCCTTTGGGCACAATTCTCTTTCAGTACTTAGGGAGAATAATTGCTGGTAAAACGGATAGGTTAATGGTGCACCTGCCTGCTTATTTGTTTGGTTTTAAATAGAAAACAAAACAAAACAAAAATTTAAAAATCGGTCTCAACTGAATCGAAGTCTAGAGTTTACGAACAAACAAAATCTCAAGGGTTTCTGATCTTTTTCACACTGTAATGTTTATGGAGGTTTTGAATCCTCTTATGATCTTCCTGCCTCTGCCTTTCCTTAGGAACATATCCTACCCCTAATATAACTAATGATTTGGCTATCTAAAGCCATCTTTCCTTGGTTTTGAGCTTGAACAGACAGGTTGGGCAGTGGAAAAACTGGTAGGAATAAGTTTTACTGCTCTCCTTGTGAAAGTAAAAAGAAATACTGAAGTAATGCTTGTGCCCTTGATTCTTTTCCAAATGAGGCTTTAAGGGAAGAATAATGAGAGCTGGATCCTTTCTGATGGCCTTGTTCAGCATTTTGGCACACAGAGATAACACTTTAAAGAGAGGATGCAATGGTAATGATTCAGTTTGCTGAGGAGCCTTAATGTTATTTGAAAGCACGACTCCTGTGTTTGTAAATACACTCTGACGGTGATTCTGTGCTCACACCCAGCAGTTCTGTAGTTATGCTTTGTTTCAATACTCCTTTCCAGAATTGTTCCACAGCCTTTCCTGACTATCTGTCCTCCTTATTTTAAATAACATGCAGTACAGGATGAAACAAGCCCCAAATAAATAAATAATAAAACTCAGGTGGATACTCACTAAACACCTCGTATCCAGAGAAATGTAGGTGCACTTGCAGCTCCAGTATCAGGACACAGTTTGATAGAGGCAGTGCAAGCACCAATGCCTGTGAAGACCTCCTGGCATTGCTGGGTAATGAAATCCAGGAGCTCCAGCCACCTGTACAGACACAGATAAAATCCGTACCACCATATCTGCATTACTGATACCCTTCTAACTGGGTTAAGAAACCCAGCACTGCTGTGCCTTTCATTGCTACATGGGCAAAGAAAGGCACATGGCTTGAGGGAATGTCTTGGGCTGCTTCTCGTGGGAAGGACACCCAGGAGTGAAGGATTCCTAGCCCTGTTCCTTGAGAATAAGGTAGAATTTGGTTACTTAGCCTGGGGAAAAGGAAACTCAGGGAAGAGCTCATTGCTCTCTACAACTCCCTGACAGGAACTATAGCAAGGTGAGGGTTGGTCTCTGCTTCCAAGTAGCAAGAGAAGGAGCAAGAGGAAACAGCCTCAAGTTGTGCCAGGGGAATTTGGGGTTGGATATTAGGAAAAATTTATTCACTTAAAAGGGTTGTCAGGCATTGGAACAGACTGCCCAGGGCAGTGGTGCAGTCATCATCTCTGGAGAATTGAAAAGATGTAGATGTGGTGCTTAGGGATATGGGTAGCGGCAGAGGAATGCTTGGACTCAATGATCTTAGACACCTTTCCCAACCTAAACAACTCCATGATTCTATTCTAGGATACGATCAGGAAGAATCATTAGGCCCAGAATGAGTACACTCATAATCCAATTTCTTGATCTGTAGGGTTTGTGTTGCATTTTATTGTAATAATTCTCTTTTCCTTAGTTCCTGGCCACCAGTAAATGTTATTGCCCAGTTTCTCACCAGAGCTGGGTTTCAGCCACAAACTTTCACTGCCTAATGTGCCAACTCCTGAGAACTGGGAACCCACCTAAAACCCAACGTCGAATGCAGCAAGTGGGGAATGCCAACACCCGGCACCAAAGTAATTTAGACACAAAACAATTCAATACAATGTTATCTTACTTAGATTTAGGAAGACTTTTAGAATCTTCTAATGCTTTTAATACATATAGGTTTTATCCATAACTGGAAACTCAGTGGAAAAGACAGAAGTTTAGCAGACACTTAAAAGAGAGAGAAGGAAAGACTTCTTTCAAATATAAAAACAGAATAGCTATTCCTGTATTCCAAGGACTAACAGTTGGACACAAATGTACTGGAAAATGACAGAAAATTCTTTATTCCTCAAACACAATGCCAAATTAGTTTTCTTCCAATATAATTTGCATTTTGAGTAAGCCAACCAGGTGGTTCCCATTGCCTGATATAAAGGTGATTGAATACTAAAAATGCTCAATTTCAGCCAGAAACACAAGGAGGGATTTGAAAAACAGAGTCACAAGAATACTGAGAACATCTTCATACAAACACACCACTTGAGCTGCCGTATTTCAATGGTGAAGGAATATTATCCCTCTTCAAGTATTAGAAAAGGTGTGGGAGCAGGGAAGAAGAAGGGAAGAGGCCTTTCAAACAGAACACTCTTAGTGAGTCGCTGCTATGGTAAGGGGTAGGAAATATCCCACTCCTGTTCAAAGACTTCAGAAAGGCATTTGTGTGTTCTGGGTTCTTTTATCTGCTTGTGGGGTCCCGGGAAAGATGAGAATTTGGGGGGGAAAGAAAAATTAATGGACTTTCAGGGCATTTTCTTACCACCCACTCTTGTACAGCTCACAATACTCGGAACATTCTTTACTACACGCTCTTCCTATCTCTTTTGCCAGTGCCAGCTCATAAACCTCAGTCATTTCCTTAGCTCACTACCTGGCAAGATGGAGAGCGGTAAAAGCCTGCACAGGCACTGTCAGACTCTGACTGAATAGGTGGGAAAATGGTAATTTTTTTTTTCTCAGAATTGAATTTAAGCTTCTAGCAAATCTGAAACCTCAGTTGAGACGCTGGGATGATTTTCTGAAGTCCTTTTTCTTGAGCACCCACCTCCCACTCAGTTATGCTGAGCAGGTAATAAACCCCTGTCAGTCTGTACAGCCTCTGTAACACTAAGGACCTTCTGCATATCTACACAGAGCTCTCTCATGCAAGGCTAGACAGGAAAATAATTTAGTATTCCAAATAATTTGGTAGGCCTTTTAATTATCTGATTTCTCTCCTCTGTTGCTTTTCCCCTGATGGGAACTGGATATTCCTCAAATAACTTAACTGGTATTTCTTAGGCTTTTAAGAGACTAAATCAGGTTGAAGCAACATAAAGTATCAGAAAATAAACAAAGAAACTCCATTTAGTTGAAAGAGATTTTGTCTCAAATTCATCTGCTCAGATACTCACACCCTCAGTATGCCCAAATTCATCATATACTTTGGAATTTCTTATGCTTTTTTTCTATTATATACGGACCTCATATGGGCTGTAATTCAACTCTGGGCAGCTGCTCAAGATTATTTTTGAGATCTTCTGAAGCACTTTTTAGCTCAAAGACACCATCATCCTGTCTATTTTAGACACATATATAGGGTACTCTAAATACTTCCACAGGAAGAAGGAACTGACACAAAAAATAGTGGTTGGTGCAAAGGCCAAGGTATAAAAATTGTATAAACTTATCAGCAGATCATAACAGCATTCTCTTATCAATATAAAAGAAAAAAAAAATAAACAACAAAAGAAACAAACCAAAGAAGAAATTCTTTCAGTTATAAGTACTGTTAAGAAAAAATAATGTACTTCAAGAGATAATAAGCTTTAAATCATGAAATGCTGAAATATAAGGTAAACTACGAACCAAGTTGTGCTTTATTAAAATATATAATTATAGCTCCATTTTAGCTGTCCTTTATGGCACTGATTACAGCAAGCCGTTAGCAAAGAAGGGCTGCTATCTTGTAAAGATACACAAACAGCATATTGCAATTTTAGAACACTTCCCGAACAAAACAAAGCACTAATTGAATGTTAAATTTCTGGATTTGGCACTCGGAGGCTTTTGACAGGACTGGAATGAACAGCAACCCACTGGGAAGCAGGAAAATAACAGCTATGGTGATGCTGCTAAGTGCACTGCAGTCTGCTGATTCAAGGGTGTCTGCAGCAGTCAGGAGAATTTACAGGCACTATATTTACATCTGTACACAGCAGGAATCATGCACAGCAGTGGAGTAGGGAATGTCTCTGTGAAAAAAGTACGATACAGGGCTGTTTCTTAAGGAAAGGGAACCATGTATGCTGTGGTGTGAAACACCGGGGGACTGGGCACCGCCCATGTGCTGTGTGAGCCAACGCCTTTGCTCTTCCAGCTCTGTGCAGCTGCTGCCCAGGTTGGGGGTGTTTAAAGCAGACAGTACAGCCTGGCTGAGGTGTAGCTGGAAGAGCAGGATCACTGGATGTACAAAACCCTGCTCCTGGAATCAGGCTGCAAGCTGTGGACAAGGACAGGCCGCAGCTCGAACTCACACGGAGATTTCCAGTGCTCCCTCACCTCACTGAAGCCAGTCCTGTTGCCCTGTGTTCCACCATCCCACTAATTTACCCTAAAAGTTGCCTCAGTGTTGGTGATGCTCTTCCATTTGTGGGGGAACTGACTCAGAGGGCTCTGATCTGGAGTCCCTGCATGTTTTGGGACAAACTGAAAAAAAATGCCCACGTTCAAAATGACTTTTGCTGGCTCAGTGGAGCCGCTGAAGGGCAGCTGTGCAAGGCAGAGCCTGGGGGTGGCCAGAGAGCTCTGCAGTGCCACCGACATGGAAGCGAACTGGAATATCCCACAGGAATGGGATGACTGGATACAGAAGCAATGGGTACTCGAGGTAAGTCAGTGCTACTGAGTACAAGGTCATGCAGTTCGTTGCAAGAACTTAGCCGAACTGAGCATCCTAAAGTTAGAACCTGCACAGAACAGGAGGGGTCAAGCACTTGCCAGCTCTGAAGGACGGGAAAAGGTAAAGAAGCAATTTCTTCTGTGGGCAGAGAGATATCACCAAGACGTGGCAAGTATTAACCAGAGTCGTACACGGTGCCAGTTCATACCCTGAAGGCTCTAAACAATTCTGTTTATCTATGTTAAAATATAAAGAATTTAAACCTGATGAGAGCAGAGAGGCATCAAAATCAGGGGAAATCTTCACTCCAAAGAGACAAGGTTAAACAACGCGGCCTGTTCAGCCTAACTAAACAAGAGCTGAAGTGAAGTATGACTGCTCTCAGAAAACACTTCAGAGACACTGCAGGAAAGGAAAAGACATTTTTTAAGCTAAAATATTGGCAAAACAACAAACAGGTAATAAACTGCCTTGAATATATTTAGACAGTAAGTAGATGATAATTTCTGATCAGGAGAAGGCAATTCTCAAACAGCCTCCCGTGAGAAGTACCTAGAGAAACATTTCATAGATGGGGTATATTTTAGTTTATTCAAGGATTACATGATATATTCCCACACCACAGCAGAGGACTGGTTTTGATGACCCAGAAACTCTGGGAATACTGCCTTTCCTGTACACCAGCAACTGTATTTGAAATCAGGAATTAAATTTAACCAAAGTCTATTTAGTCTTAAGAAACTTCATGTCTGATTCTCTACCAGACCATTACGTCTGGCCATGTAAATTTTAATGTAAAAAGAATAGGACAACATATATTTACTATAGCTAAAAATACTACCACAGGCTACCCTTAAATGCATTGTGTCTTGTTGAATCTCATTAAATGAAAGATGTGAATGTTAGTTCTTCCTTATGCCAATCTACAGGCACTTCAGTAATTGTGCTATTAATAAGATAAATATGGATAAACAATTTTAGAAATTATGAACCAACCCTGCCACGCATCCTTACAATTTAAAGCTTTTTACATAGTTTAGCACACATTAAAAAAAAATTATTGTCACCATAAATAAGTAAATTTGAATTAAGAATGAATACTTGCATTTCATTCTAAGCATTGATCAAAGATCAATGTATTTTCATGGAAAAATTTTGTATTTTCATGGAAAAATGCTAAAGCATAGCATTGAAGTTCATGTTTCCTTACGGTGACTGAAGATCAGACATTTACAAAAAGTGAATAATATTTGCATAGCAAATGAGCATCTAATAACATGCAGTAAGACACGTTGAATTTGCATGAGATATTAGCTTTTATAAACAGCTAATGTCTCTGTCATTATCCCCTTTACGAGTCTGTTGTTGAGGGGTTTTTAAGAGCCTCGTAATTTTCATTTGATGGGTTATAAAAATAACAACTTGATTCGGGTATTAGCTTAAAATGTTAATCACATTTCCTACTGCAAGAAACAGAAATCAGTACTATCAGCGTTTATACACACTACACGAAGGTGTGTCCAGTTTTAAAGCATCCATGACATCAACTTTATGTAGTATGAAAAAGTTTGATCTAAAACTGGCCATGCGGGGAGGAATACACGCTACCAAGTGTGCTTAATCCATGAAAATTGCACCTGTGCTGTAGGGAAACTTCTGGATACCTGTTCCTGGTCAGGAGGAGCAGCAGGTGTCCAGCCCTGCATCATCTGTTCCTGTGTACTTCACAGTGTTGTTAAAAAACACTGTGAAAAGATTTAACTTTTAATGAGAGCTTCTGGTACCTACTATTTGTTACTCACTTTTACATCAGACAGAATGATTTGTCTGTGATTAACGCTAATTAACGTGATGCTCCGGCTTAGTTTTCCTGTACACCAATGAGCAGTCGTGTTTTTTCTTGAATTCCTGGATTTACGTTCACTGGAGTTTTATCTCATCTGACAGAGCAAACAGAAACTGGCGGTTTTCACTTCATATGTTTTTGCAGATTCAGAGTGAACAGAGCATTTTTCTTCCTCTGTTTGAAAGCAGAGCAAGATCCTTGCTCACATTCACGAGGCATGAGTGAACAGAGAGGGCTCTATTCTGTCCACCCTCGCCAGGTTCAGCCTGGTGTAACTTGGCACTAGCACAGTAACTTCTAACTCGCCCTTTTGTAATGCAAGCAGGGTACCAAGTTCTGGGATTTCCCTCAGCTGAAGCTGGATGAAGGGCACACAAACCAGTTTGTAATACAATGGATGGTTTCAGCAGTCAGCCCTCATTGCTGCCTGGACACTGAAAGAACCTACCACAGTTGTTTACTGTATTTCAGATATTTCCTACAGTAAATATAAAAAGTTCAGATGGTGTTGTACTGATCTAACCTTCTTTATCTATTTATTGTAATCTAAGCAGCTGCTAAAAGCATGCATTAAACTCTTGCACATTTACAAGTAGCCAGCTGCAATAGAAGGTGAATTGTGTGTTACTATGTTTTATTGCTAATTTTGAATTGATTTACAGCTAAAACAATGCTTTCTTTCTAAGAATCCCACTTCTGTTCTCACACTAGTTGCACACTGATGTAATTTAAAAGATTTTGGTACAGACTTCCCTGGAGTAACTATGAGACAGCAGATTCTAATCTGAGGCAGAAAAAGAGCGTGGAAAATTCATAGCTTTACACTTATTCGTAACTATATACTTCTATAACTTATATATATGTGTATATATCTATATATATATATATATTTTTTTTTTAGGCTGTCCAGCTGACTCTCCAACCTCACAGGCAAGTTTGCTACTTTAGCAGTGATCTGTCAGCTTTAGGGTATTTGGAAATGTGAACTCTCAAGTGCAAATTGTCTCAACACTGAGTTTACTCCAGTCCATCCCACCTTGAACACTTCAGCTCCAGCAGGTGCACAGCCCAGCTGCGTGTGGCAGAACAAGCTCTGTGCTTCTCAGGCACAGACCACTGGCTGATGGAAGCTTGCACAGAGGGATGTGCATCATTTTATGCCTCAGTTTTACCATTCATAAAACAGATTCCCCCAGTGCAAACCCCTGTTCAGAAACTGTGAAACTTTCTTTTCGTTTAAACCATATAAATTCCCATTCATGCAATACTTCAGTGAACGATTTCTTATAACCACCAGAAATCAAGAATTCATTGAATTAGTTTTATTCCTTCATTTTCAAACTCCAGCTGAAGAGTACGAAAGCAGAGGCTGGTACAGCTGTTTAAGGTAATACAGGTATTTGTCACTGGTTTCTATTTCAGTCATTTTACCTTGTCATTGCTGCCTGAGGTGCCCAGATCATTCAGGTACCAAATCATCATAACACAGGCCAGAATGCATTTTATGAAGCTGGGAAGCCCTCAAGGATGGTGCCAGGGTTAAATGACAGCTTTTGTTCAGCTCTCTGCTCTGGTGTGCTGGGGATGTGTCCACGGGCTCTGGCAGCAGGTGATGCACATGTCTCTGAGAGAGCCTTACTTAGTGATTTGGAAGAAAGCACCAACATTTCATCCTGCCTGCTGAATTTAACTTAGATGGATAGACAGAAACTGAATACCAATAATGGTAGAGGAAGAGAAGAAATAACTCTATGTCCCTGCCAGCTGAGCTTTCCTAATTTCTGGCCCCAAATTTGGAAGTTAGAGCAGAGCTGAGTTTTGTGAGCTGCTGTGACTGCTACTCTAAAGGAAATCCCTTCTCTGCAGAAGAGTTTCTTTCTCTCCTTCACAGAGCAAGCGATGCTATGGGTCACTAAACAAGGAGGACAAAAATATTTTGACATTTGGCAGTCAGAACTGGTATTTCTTGTACAAAGAAGCCGGCTGGAGTTGGAGGCAGCTCGAAGAAAGACTTTTCTGAAGCTGAAAGTAAAGGATAGAGACTTTTGACATCTGGTGCATGAGAAGTGAGTCCTTTTCACCTCCACCATGCTCTTCACATCCCCCAGTGACGTCCTCTCTGTTAAGCACTTACACTCAAGGTGTCATACACATCCTTGCACGAGAGCTGGTTATACCAGTGGGAAAAACAGGTGTGCAACAACAGCAAAAGGCAGAATGATCAGAAAGAGACAGTTGACTCAGGTCAAGAAATTTGCTGCCAAATAATATTTCAAAGTAAACTGATAAATTGGCCCCACCAGTCATCCCCACTCTTTGCTGATATGAAAACTGGCATAACCACAGCCCACTGATTACATGAGGCTGAAAGGCAAAGCACTGGCTTTGCTCATGGTCTTCTCCAGAGGTTGGAGAAGTCAGATCTCTCTGGAGACTCACAGAAGTTTTCACAGGGACTGTACAGGTGCAGCAGAGGCTCCTGAGGAATGCTGGTGCCGCCTGGGCAAAGTTACAGAGCTGCCCCACCGGGCACTTCATAGAATTTCCAAGGGCGTATCTGGAGATGGAGGTAAAACTCCACAGCTTTACCTTCATCCCACTTCCTCTGAGTTTTACAAAAATGTGCGTGACTGAGGTGCACACTTGTTAACAACTCGGAAGACTAAACCAAATAATATTTATTACGTACAGCCATGGTGTATTTTACGGTCTGCTGGAACCATCTCACAAAATGTTAATTTTGAGAGCTATCTCCCTTCAACGAAAATGGGACAAACAACAAAAAATGACATCAAGAGAGACCTGAAGTATACAAAGAGACAGGAATAGCTTTCACATTCCAAAGCTTTGGTAGATCTACTTTTATTTCAAGTTAATGATAGTTCTGCATGTATTGCAGGCGAAATGAGGAAAGGAAGAGAACGTCAATATTTATTCTGACTCTCTAAGTATTCCTAGTTATTCAAGTTGCTACTGCAGTTGTGGATATACAGACCTCACCTCGGTAAAAATGTTCTGTGTTGTAGAGAAGCTCCTACTGAAATTTCTCACTGATCCTCAGAGTCTCCAGATTAAGCTAAATCCTTATTCATGTTTATGTCACAGCAGCACATTTTCAGGCTCTTTTTCTTTTATGCAGGAGATTTTTTTCCCCCTCCACAGAAGAACATTTGGCCCAAATGCCTGTAATGATTGCCCTTGCACCAAGCCTCAATCATTCACACGAGGGGATACATTCAAACGGCAAAGTTAATACTTTTGGTATTTGTTTGGAATTTTACACTCTCTATTTTTATTTAAAAGTTTTAAAAGGCATTTATTAACTACAGAGAGAAGAGAAAGAAAACTGCATTAGCAAGACAGTGCAATTACATCATTGCTGAGTTCACAATAAACTGCTGTCAGCTCTTCAAGCACACACAAAATAGAAGGGGGTTTTACAACCTGTCACCATCTCCTGACAGGCAGGTAAGTCACTGCTAATAATCAAAACAAAGCTCCTTTCTGGGTCTAACTTCTCCCAGGAATACTCTGCAAGATGACAGTCTTTAGTTAAGTCACAACTAGAACACGTTTCTGCTTCCAATGTGAAAATTTTGCTGCTTTCCCAGACACAACCAGAGAGCTGAGCTCTCCCCTTTAAATTCCTTTTTGCACCTGAGCCCTGTCTGACACAGCAAAGGCACATCCCACATGGATTTTTACCAGCAAATGTCGCTGGAAGCAGCTACTTCCCTACTATTTGTGTTTTAAGAAGCACCCATTAGACAACCCAGCAGGGTCCTTTTTAGGTCATTGTATTTGATAACATTTCTGAAATGTTGGATGTTTCTAATTATGCTGAATAGAATTTTGGAAACGCCACCATAGTTTAGCCCCAGATTCTTATTCCAGGAACAGCCAAATGGAACCAAAACACAAAGATGGAGATGGGTGCAGGAGATGCTTTCCTCAAGTTTGGAGCACACGTTTAAACTGCTGGTAAACAACAGGTGAAAACAACAGACCCCCCTAACTCCAGTCCTAAATGAGGCAGATTGAAAGTGAGGGCTTCAGACACATTTAATGAGTGAATGTTGATGCTTCCAGACCTACAGGCCAGATGGTCCTATTTCTACAAAGCCCAAGGATGGAAAAAAGCAAAACCCTCCAGGTGTCTACTGTACATTTCAATCTGTGATAATAGTCAAGAAATGACAAGTCTGATAAATTAAAACCCCAGGAGGCAAAGCCCAAACCAGAGAGAATTTATAGAGAAAATACAATTTATGCAGCAACTTATGGGAACAAAATAGGAATTAAACCAACTTCCTACAAAAGAACTGTAATAATTTTATTTAATCCGAAGCATGTAATGTTTCTTTTTTAAAAAATTGTTAATCTGGAAGAAGCTGCTCTTTGGTAGCCTCCAACTCTAGTAAAGTGTTTTTTCTCGTTCAGACTAACACAGCTTGTCCAGCCCCACTGTTAGTGCCTGTCATGTTGCATACTAGTGTATTATTTATACTTTGTACCAACATTATGTGTGGCCTTGCTGCTGCAGTCAGGCTCAAGTGGGTGGATCCCGTGCTTCTGAAAAACCCTGTCACAACGGGAAAGGGATGGTGCATAACTGCCAGGCTGACAGAAAACAACCTGTTGCAGAATGATGATCTGGGTGAACCTGGATTTGTGCGTACAACATCTCAAACACCACTTGAGACAGGTGTGATTTGCTGGTTTCAGTCGAGCTGCACACGCTGTCGTGGGGAATGCTTTTACATCAGTAATTTAAGGGGGGGGAAAGGCTATTGCTTCCTTGACTGAAGATAATGTTGCCTGAGCTATGACATTCCTTATTCCAAGTAATGTAAGCAAGATGCTACAAAAGTAAAAAATTTGTTTTCTCAAACAAGCAGGAAAACACACCATTGAATTTATTAAAAATATCCATATGGATAATTTTATTCCAGCTTTGGTGTTCTCTGGTTTCAGTACAGCAAGGATTTTACCGCACATTGTGTTTTTACCAGTCTTTCATTAAAATTCCGAGTTCTTAGAAAATGGGAGGTTCACTATTTTTCACATTTACTTATATTTCAATATGCTGAAATCATTTATCACCCGAAAGCAGAGGTGTTACTGTGCAAATATTCACTAAGTGCCCATGTCATTACCTCATCCAGGTAAGATGTTTGAAGCAGAAGCCCACTGAATTTGGTCAATGCTGCTGAAAAATCAAGGTGAAGCACAAAAACTCCTGATGCTCACTGAGCAGATGTGGACTCATATCCTGACTTGTGCTATTCTATATATGAATTTAGAAAGGTGTGCATAAACAAGAAAGGTGTTGTTTGAAAATAACACAATGTTGCACAACTTTACTTAAAACAAATGAACTTTAACTCGCATTATACAGAATCCACTTGTTCATTTCAGAAATCTGGGCCTCATTTTGTTTGATGCCACCATACAAAATCTTAAAAGTTATTGATTTTTGAGAATCATAAACCTTTTCATATTAAAAATGTTAACAATATCTTACATCCGTATTCTTGGAAAGTAGCATAGCTTGGCTAGACAGGATAAAACTCTTATTTCTCTTATCTTTGCTGAAAACCACCTCACAATTTACTCCACGGTTGCCAGATTAGTTACACTTTTAACTTGCTCACTGTCTTCTTGAAACGAAATGCAAACAAAAAAAATTCTTTGGTCCCAAACAGAATGAGAAGTGGAAGCTGGTATGTATTTTGAGGAGTTTATGTAGACTGCAGATTTTCAACTGCTGCTAATGCTTACACATCCATTTGCTTCTCCTTGATGTACCTGCAATCTTTGTAGACTAAAAACTTCTACATTGGCATTTCCTAATGAGCAGAAGCATCTGTATGAGAATCTTGTAAACAAACTTCTAAAATGCTTCCTTAAATCTCATTTTTTACTAAAACACCACTAGTAGATTTTTTTAAAAAAATTTAGAGCTCTGCTGTGTTTTTCCTGGAGACTTTCCAATCCAAGAGTGTAATCCCTGCAGATGTATCTACACGCATTTGGCAACAATATGAAACGACAGCTGATGTGATCTTTCAGAGGCAGGTATCTCCCATATCTCTGATAATTATTTAAACAAAAACATCATCAGATAATCCACTGCATGTCAAGGCACAGAAACATCACTTAGTTCCTTATTAAATAATCTAACAGTCTGCTCACAGCCAAATATAATAAATACAATAAAGTCCAAACAACCTATAAACCTTACCCTAAGAACATTCTAAACTAGAAAGAGAGGCATTTAAGAGCCTTTCTGGGCTCCAAAGCACTTTGCAAGCTTTCTACTGGTTAAACTCCACCATACATGTATGTATACAGTGATCTGACATGATGCCTTTGTTTGATCTGCTACTAATCAATGAAAAGTGAAATACAGCTTCCAGTATTGTGTTCCAATTGCCCATCTTCCAGCTAAGGCAGGTACGGAAAAAGCCTTTGGGGATCCCAAGTATTTGCAACATGCACGGAGAACTACTGACCATGGAAAATATTTCTATATGTTGGCCACACGTGCTCAGGTAAGTTTTCACTTCATGAAATCTTTTGACTTCACGATCATGGCAGCTGCGAAAGAGCCAGAATGGAATGTTTAGGCACATCATCTCCAAATGAGCTAATAAATCCAAGTGAACTAACAAATCACTACAGATTTTATGCAACCCCTCTGCTCTTCCAGCCTTGACCATCTCAGGAAAACAAGCGCAGTTCTCTGGCAGGACAACCTTGACTTTGCATATGGTTTGAGGAAAGTAAATGTTTCATGTCTATAAATACATTTCACTAGCACAACTTAGCCTTCTCAACATATGCATATCATTGACATTAGACAGTAAGAATTTAGGGTACTTGCTAAGGACAGAGCAAATCAGTGTTGGTGCTGTGAACTAAAAGTGTCTCCACCTGCAGTGAGAATAGAGAGAAGGAAGACCAGGGCTTGGCATCCCTCAACAATGAATTATGGGGTTATATGGCAATAAACTTAACACTTAGGTTGTAAAAGGAACCATAAATGGAACCACAAGGCCCTGATTTATGTACTAGACAGATCCTGCTTTGAGATCTAGATTAATTCTTTAATAAAGATGCTATCCATCACTGGGAAAGGCTTGCCTTGGTTGTTTATTTGCCTATCATGAACAAGGAGTGTTAATTATGTTGTTTCAGATATAGTAGGTCTTCCCTGATACTTACAGCCTGCCACAGAGCAATATGTCTTATGCAGGAATGCATTATATTTTCAATTGAAAACGACTTACCAAATTGAAAACATAATTTTTTGTCATTGTAAACCATATAAAGTATTACAGCTTACACTGCTACAAGATAGCAACAGAAGAAAAAATCATATCTGCACCTATTTTTACTGTAGCAAATAGAGTTGTGTATTATTTCAATTAGTAGTTTAAAAAAGGGTCAGTAGGGATGAAATAAAGCTAAGGATTAGTTTCAGGAATGTCAAAATGTCAGTAACAGTTCTGAAAACATTTCTGCTTACAGTACTATGAATGTCATAAGTTGAGGCATTCTGGCCACTTTTCTATCCCCTTGAACAGAAATGTCATCAGGACAGCAGCTCGTACACAATCTCAACTGTTATTTATTTTGGGGTAGGTCCCCTTCTCGGATAAATTCAAACCCCAGGAAAATTAAATCAAGGAAAGAGGATTGGTCTGACCACAGCCATGGTGGAAGGTGAGGCGGTACTTGGTTGGCCTCAGTTTCACTCTTTATTTTTACTTTTGACTTTTCCCACACAGAAGCTGAATGCCACAAAATAAAAACTTCCCCAAACCTAAAGCACCCAGGCCAAACAGAGACAGAACAAAACCTCCACGGATTTACCAACTCCAGACTAGCAAGGAACTTTAAAACAATTACAATTGTCTCATTATTACCCACTGGAAAAAATAATTTAGATCTACTATAGTTATGAAATTTAAAGGTATGAAATGTAGGCTCAAATCAATGGCAGTTAATCTAACATAGTTTTAATATCCAAATTGTATGAAAATTGTGTTTGATGTGAAAATAAATAAATAAATGCCAAACACTAGCTGCTACAGTGCCATTCAGAAGTGGAAGGATGAATAGGTTTTGATCCTAAAAATAGATATTTCTGATTTGAAATGTAGATTAAGCCTATTGTGAAGGCACAGCTGTTTTTACTTCAACACTTTGTTTTAAATCTCTGTACTGTTCCAACAATGAAACATCAGTACCATTTGTTGGGTCAAATAAGTAATCAGGAGCTTAATTAGGAAACATCAGCTCAAGCTCTTGAGCCTTACTCAAATATCACTGAAGCCAACAAGTATCTTCCATTGATTTCAGCAAGTTTTGCTTCAGATCCATACTCATTTCCTTCCAGCCAATATAGTGTTGCCATTTTCTCAATATCCTTTTACAGGTCTCCTTATTTTTTTCCCCTGCAATCACTGCCATCTCTAAAAAAAAAAAAAAAAAAAAAAAAAAAAAAAAAGGATTTAACTTTATTTTTTAATTGAAAACAAAGGAAGGAAGGCAATATTTTTCCAATGCTTCTATATCCTTTAATCCAACTTCTGACAATTATCTCCACAGCCACTTTATTCTTGTGCTGGAATTAAAGTAGCCAGTTGTTAGGGTTTCTTTATCTGTAGCCTCTGGATTAAAATTCCTGTGGTGACAAAAGTAATAATTGTAGCAGTTCTTGAGCTGAAAAAAAGTAATATTTGGAAACTTTTCTTGTATTCCATCTGCAATCACAAAATGCAAGCACTCGGTCTGATTAAAAATCACATTACTGGAACCTGAAGTTTTTTCAGTCTCAGCAGTTCAGTTTGGGCTTAAAAAGTATTTTGGACAAATGTTCAGATAACGTGGTGGGTTTTTCCTAATTCTATCTCGTAATCCTGAGAGCTACATTTCTTTATCACTGTGTTGCTGGTTTAATCTAAACATTTTTATTCCTGTTCCTTCCCAGGTTGTCAAGATTATGTGCCTATTTACATTTTCATTCTTTTGGCTTCAAACCCAGAGCTCAAATTTGTTCATGTTTTTTTGGTAAGCTGGGAAAGCAATATCTGGAAGTTTTAGTAAATCCCACTTTATAGGAAATGAATTATACTTTAGATTTACAATTTTAAAGCTGTAAAAGTTTTCTGAATATATTGCAATGTCCATTATAATTTGTCTTCTTCAAGAACTTCAATTCCCTTTAGAGTCCCCCACTTTCTCTGAAAGAAATTCCAGTCAGTGGCCATGTACTCCCGATTGAAACAAGCACCAGTCTGACCTTTTAATTTTGTTTTCATTTACTTTAGAGATAACAGAAGAGTGATGTTAATGTTTTGTAGTTGGGACACCTGTGTGTTGTCAAATTTCCTCTAATACATGGTGGTAAAAACTGCATGTCTGATGCTCAGCCTGTACTCGCACTACCCAAAATGTTTTTCCTCCTGATTTACATGATTAACTTATTTAATGAGGCAGAAAGAAGGTCTCATCCATTGTAGTTAGTCACCAGCAATGCAGTACTGAATAAACAGCAACAGCACATTAATCTCTCTGACTTTTCATTATTATCCACTAACAGGAATACATTTGTACCTGCTTTCATGGTTAAATGCACTTGTTTGCTGGTTTTAAAAAGAGAAGAAAAAAGCAAGCCCAAAATATAACACAGTATATTAAGAAATGCATTTCGGATACTGCAGGAAGTGCAGCAGAGGCCAGAAGAGGCAGTTTGTGCACAGCCACCTGGTAAGAGGCCATGGCAACATCTGACACACCGGGAAGAGTTTAGGAAAGGAAAGCACATGGAATAATTCACCCACAAGGATGGCAGCCAGCACAGGAGGGCTCGCTCTCTTCTCCTTTCAGCAGGAGTGAAATAACCAGAGATCAATAGAAGATCCTGGTCTTCCATGTGTGACACATGGAAATCCACAGTCCTTTCACACACACAAATGCATGGGGGCCTTTCTGTCCCCTGCAGCTGCTGGCCTATGCTGAGGTCCCCCCACATAGAATCTGTTTCTTCAGAGGCAGGAAACGTGATTACATATCATTTCTTGTCATTTGTATATAATGTATTGCCTTTTCCTACCATTTGCTCTCCAAAGAGGTAAATAAAAAGTGGCATTTGGTGCGCTCTATAGCGTGGTTCAACCTGATGACATTACTGGGTGACAGCATTGCCAAGCACAGCCCTCTTCCCAGCCAAATGACCACTTAGAATGGCTGGTTATTTGTAGGTTTTGTCTGAACAGCCATTGCCCAGCACAGAGTTCATGTGTTCCACAGAGAAGTGTGATGATAACAATAAGAGCCCTTCATTACAGTTTCGGCTGGGGTTTTTTGGTCATATGACACCTCAGCTCTGGGGCTGCTCTGTGCCAGCAGAACTGGTGGGCCAACATTAAAAGTTGTGCACTGGGAACAGGATCTGACTCAGCAAGACACGGTGGACACACAGAACAAGAAATTCCAGCAGCACGCTCAAAACGTGAACCATTGCAACTCATCCTCTCAGTTAAACCACCAGACACTTGAACCACTACTCATCTTGTGGGAAAAAAACACCTTTTTTTCCACTCCCAGAATGCTTGGAGAAAATGAAGATGATGGAAAATGCTCCTTTACAATCATGTCCACCAATGACCAGGTTGCTCAAAGTCCCATCCAGGTTGCCCAGGGAAGCTGTGGATGCCCCATCCCTGGAAGTGATGGGGCATCCACAACTTCCCTGGGCAGCCTGTTCCAGTGCCTCACTGCCCTCACAGTAAACAATTTCTTCATAGTGTCTAATCTAAACCTGCAGTCTTTCAGTTTAAAACCATCAACCCTTGTCCTATCACTACAAGCCCTTACAAAAAGTCCCTCTCCAGCTGTCTTCCCCTTTTAGGTGCTCAAGGGTGCTATAAGGGAAGATATTAATATCATAAGCAATACATTCATCTTATCCATTATGCAGAAGTCTTTGTATTCTAGGAATTAAATATTAGATAGATCTATCCATGTCTGCATGAAAAAGTCAGTACCATTGATCAGAAGTACTTTGAAGATTCCAACAACTTTAGATCAGAATCTTTCCACATGAAGGTCCTTTTGTTGGGTTTTTTTGTACTTTTTTCTAATGAACCCACAGACAAACTTTGAAGGAAGGAGTATAAAAGGCAGTGAACAAAGCAAGGTTCCTGTCCATTTTTGTCTTTGTGGAGAAAAAAAAACCTGTCTGGAAATCAAGATTTTGTAATGGGCTGAGCTGCCATTGATGCTGTTTGTTCAGTCCCAACGCACCAGAGCAGAGCCACAATCCTCCTCATCCAGAAGACTGATGTAAAGAAAATAGCCATTTTTAAAATAATGTGCTGTTTAAGACAAAAAGAGGTGGTGATCAATAGGAAATAGACATTTCTACGTGTAGAAAACCAAAAGAGAAACTAGAAAGCAGAGCTGGGGGGAGAGCAGTAGGACAATGCAGAGACAGGGAAGGTGGGACTTGCTTTTGCTGGTTTTCTGAACATGTTGCAACAACATGAGACTACGTCAAGGCAGGACAGTAACATTTCTAGTGCTACCAAAGACAGGGAAGAGCAGTTCTGCAATTGTTTCCCAGCCATATGTGAAAAGAAGATGTGCAGACCTCTCCCTTCACCAGTAATCAAAGTCCTTAGCAGACTACATCTACTACATCTTGTACCCAAGATTTGTGGCTTAGTAAATCTTGGGGCTTCACATATGCTCCGGAAGACTGCAAAATTATGTAGTTGTACTGGAGTGTTGTGAAGTATTTGACCTGAGAGGGGCAGGGGTTATAGTTCCTAACTATCCTAAATAAAGATTTATATTTGGTATTTCCTAACCAGCATTAATCAAGTCAGGGATTGCACTGTATGCGAATGTCCCCTAAGCTGAGCATAGGACTGTTTATAAAAAAAACCCAGTGGATCTAGTAAAATAAAACATTCAAAAACATATAAAAAGATGTGCCTTATAACCTCGATGCAGAAGATAACAACCAGCTAGTATTACAGCTTACACAACTGCTCTTTTACTTTAACCAATAAAAAATAAGCCTGTATCCTGAACTTCTAAACTCATTCCCTACGGATGACCTGAGGAAATGTGTACTCAGGAAATGAACAAAGAAAAGAACCACACGCATTGCACAATAACCCTAACCACATTACATAACAATAAATCTAAATTAAGCTTAGCTTTATGGTATTCCAACAGAATTTTGTATTAATTTCTGATTTGGAAGAGCTTTGCCTGTCACTTTATATATCTCATACATTCTTCCTCAACCATTCTAAACAAAACTATTTTCTAGCTCTAGTATCCCATCATATTAAAACAATATTAGAGACAGAAGAGATTTCGTATTCTGGAGTTTTTCAATATTTTTGCAGTATTCATAGGTGAAACCAGAGTTAGGAAAAAAATGAACGGAATAATTTTCCATAAAAGAATTTGATCAAATCTGACCAAATAAAAAACATCTTGCAGTGGGAATGTATAAAATGACTATTTTTAGAAGGCAGAAATGTTCTATTCCAACTTTCATTTTGAATTATTTAATTTCCATTCAATTTCCATTTACATTTACATATAAGCAGAATAAACATAAATGAAAGAAATTAACATATAAAATTAAAGCTATTTGACCACAAAAAGCTTCTAAGTGTCTTTTTACTTCCAAAGGCATTTGAGGACAACAATCTGCTATATTCACAGGACTTCTGTAGAAGCAAGAAAAAAAAATTGCAAAATATTTGTAGAAAACACAGCACAAATGATGTTCATATCAAACAAAAGGTTATCATATTTCACTCATATCTCCTATCCCATCTCTACTGGTCTGATCAGGGGATGTCACTACAGTGGCCTTATAAATCTTCTTTTAAAAATATCTCTCTTTGTGATTTGATCAGATAAAAATTACAACTTCAGAGCACAGAAGAAAACAAATTCTGGACCATCCACTTGTCTCAACTGGGAGATCACCCATGAGCCAATTTGACACGGGGATTTTCAGGTGCCTAAACACAGGGGATCTTTTGTCTCTCATACTAACATTCACCAGCCCCTGGCAATGGCAAATAATCCGCTACAACTAGAGGTGCCGACATGCAATGCACACCTGCAGTGGTGGGTTAGACATCTCCCCTGCTGAAATCATGTAGTTCTTAGAAAATTGCAAAAATAGTGTAAGAAAAGGAAAGCAGTACAAGAAAGACTCTTCAGAAGCTGATGGATAGTTGTACCAGTGTTGAGCAGAGCTTTGGTACAGTGCTGCTGATCTCTGCCTTTGTTATATTTATTAAAAGTTACTAAGTAATGGTGGGATTGTGAATTCACCATTAATATAAAACAGATGAGGTTTCACCATTATTCCCTGAGACACAATTTCACAATCGCGTACCTTCACTTTGCCCTCTGACAGCCACAGACACAGATCAATCTACAGAAACCTCTGTAATCCAACTATTTGGTGCTACACATTCAGTGAAAGGAAAGCCCTGCACATGCTCTCTACTTTGTACCAATACAAAAGGATAAGGAAGAGTTTGTGTCAAAATCATTGATATCAGTTGGAAAAAAAAAAAAATAGACATGGGAAAGAAAGACAAAGCAGGTAACGTGTAACACAGCAAGGTACAATCAATAGAAATAAGAATAGAGACTATGACAAAGCACCAAAGTTAGGAATAAAACAATCCACAAGTCCCGTTTCCTTAGCCCGCAGCTGGTTCTTTTGTTGCTACAAGCTGTGTTTATGGAAACCTGAGCACCCTGCAGCCTGATAAACTGCTGCATCAACCTGCAGCTCTGCTGAGCTGGGGAAGACATTACCCTGTTGCTCATGTCTCTAATTAACCTCTTAACTTGCTTAAGTTGTACTTGCTTCTTGTTTGTTTTACAGAACCGGGATATAAGGACAGAACCAGAGATGTGAATAAACAGGTTAAAATAGACACACAAAACTCCCCTGTCACACAGGTGAGTGAAGCCATCTCTGCCTCACAGCTCTTCCCAGTGCCAGCCCAGAGGGTTCTCTCTGCCCACAACATCTCCAACACCCCAGCACTGGAGCCCCAAGAAAGTTACAGGCACTGATCAGGTACTTCTAAATTTTACAGTTATTTACAGCATTCCAATTCCCAGTATAGAGCAAGGAAACTATTTCTTTTAACTGTCCACCACAGCCGGCCAGGTCCATCTCAATCATTTTTCATTTGGTATTTTGGATTAAATTTCTCAAGACTTGAAACACAAAAAACATTCCTAAAAAAAATTAAAATAAAATAAATCAATTAACAGTAACAACAACAAAACTTTATGATACTTATTGGGGGTGTAATATTCCACTTCTTCATGAATATGTTAGTATTCAAGCAAAGAACGTGAACTATACAAGACAAATCAAAATTTATCCCAGCTCTGCATTAGACACAGAGTATCCAGACATGATACAGTCATTATGTGCATCCATTGCAATTACAAAGACTGCTAAAGCATGTAATTTGACAGCCACTTCATCCAGTATCTCTTCAGCTGATCTGGCAAGAAGGATCAGGACTTGCAGATTAAGTGTCAGCCTCCCAGTTGCCTGTGAATGTTACCATTTCCTTAAAAATCTATTTTCTCATTTTGATTGCATTGTGCCCACATGCTAAATCAGAGGTTTTTTCCATGACAAGCATCATAACCCAAAAGTGTTGCTTGAAGGAGTCGAGTTACTTAAAATATACACTATTACAAAGTCGTTTGAGCTGTATTTATGTTTATTACAACACCAGATCATCTTTTCATGTTACAACATGCTGTATATTGCTTAAAAATTAATTAATATTATGGCAACAGAAGTGCTATCATGAGAATTGTTTACTCTTTGGAATTTTAAGAATATTCAACAGCCTGGTTAGCAGTAGCTTCTGGCAATTAATTTTGAAATCTGATAGCAATAGTTAAGGTCTGTAGCAGAAGGGTTCTCATGATGTGACACCTATTTACAATACAATTTAAACACTCAGGCGGATAAAAGCGGTGTCAGTGATCCCAACAAATGTGTCTAATTAAATGCCTCCAAAGGGAAAATGCAATCACTTACTAGGCTTAATTTTAAATTACAAAAAAAAAAAACTGGAAAAAAAAAAAGAAAAAAAGAAAAATTGAGGTTTTTTTCACCCCATAGTTTCACATATATGTATCTACGTTGCTTTGAGATATATGGAGTATTCCAGTGGACCAGTGACAGGAGCAGCCTGAAATATCCATCTATTGCCCATGGAAACCACATTCCCAAAAAGAAATCATAGAATGCAACATTTTATTTTCAAAAATAAATTTTAAGATGACTTCACAGGATTTTCAGCAGAAAACTTTCATCTCATCAGTTTCTCAACATCAGACTTTTTTTTTCCATGTATTTAATGAGAAAATAGAGCTGTTTGTAACTGTTGTAACTGAGGTAACATTTAGCAAGTCAAATTCCTTGGCATAAGCAAGACAAATTATTGTAGTCACAAAACAGCTATTCCATCTCTATTTCGCCTCTAGCATCTTTTTAACAACAGTATATGGTGCAGTCTTATCTATTGACCTTTGATAATACTGCAGGTATGAAAGGAGGACTAGTGTATTTTTATTTCATTTTTATTTCCTGATTTTAACACATGGTGAGAAAGCACTATCAAGAGTGAGAAACAATTCATAGCAAGTGAATCGTTGTGTGGACAAAATATCAAGATGAAAATTAAGCTTCGTGTTTGTATAATTATGAAATGCTTTTTGCACTGGTAACTAATGGGAATTTAGGCATCGATTGGATGAAATAAATACTTGGATCCTAGAACAAAGAGCAAATATAATGCAGTAAATTAAATTAATGTTTTGTTCAAGTTCTGTGTGAAGAGAGCACAGTGTGAGGACAGGACCAGATATAGGGTCTGCACTTTCCTGAGATTTCTTGAAAGCTGCTGCCCAGAGACCCTCAATCAGGTAACTGAGGAATTTGTACTTATGCAAGTAATAATTTACAGCGAGCCATGCCATCATGCCCATCACTAGGAAACAGAACACACACTATCACCTGAACACAGTCTACTGGCCATAATTACAGTACAATGAAGCATTTCCCTGGGCTAATTCTTCTGTCTCTAAAATGGACCTTTTCCTGGAAATTCCTCACTGTTCAGACTTCCCTTGGTCTGGCTTTCACCTCATTGTGCATTCCTCTTCTCCATCTCAACAGTCCATTAATGTTTAGTGCTGTCTCCCACCTTGCCTGGAGTCTGTTCTAATATCCTGCAGTGTTCAATGTTCCATACTTCACCCCTCTGCACTCGGTAACTTTATTCACACACAGGTTTTTATTTACAGTGGTATCTTAACACAGCAAACTCTGAGTCCTTCTCTCTACTTGGGCACTTGCTGTTTGATCCCAGGTATCCTCCACTCTCCACGTCACTGTCTCCAGCTTGTTTATCAGCATGTCAAAACCTCAATATTTTCCAATATCTTCTTTTAAAAGCTTCCTTGCTCTCTCTCTCTCCTTTATCACAGTTGGAAATTATGTGTTTTTCGCTGCTGTTCAAGTTTGTAATCTCAGGTTTGTTTCTGATGTCTCACCTTGCCCAGGTGCTTTCTCTCCTCAGCTGTGGTAGTCCACATTACCCAAACAAAGGTGAGAAGGGCTGAGCTGTTTTCACCTGGTCCCCAGGCACCCAGCAACAAGAGCAGATGGGAGCCATAGGAGGCAGCTCCGCTGGCTCTCCACCAGCTGAAAGCCCTGCTCCTATTTCCAGCCATTTACACCTTGCAGAACTACAAAAATCATTTCATCACCCCTACCAGAAAGAACTCCGGGCTATACAAGCTACTCCAACCCAAGGCGCTGCCCAGTTAAAAAGCTCAGAGGTGTTTGTGGCTACTATTAAACACTGAGGATTTGTCTGCAGCAGCATTTGTCAGGGGATTGCTGGCACCTGCCTTGTCCCACTGAAGGCACCAGTTATTATTTATGTGATGGGGAAAAGAGGGCAACAGTAATAACTGTGCTGTTCTCAGCTTTCACTGGTTATGAATACTGCCCCATTTCATGGGAATATTGGGGATCTGAGTGCAAAAGACCACATTCTTTGGCAGGTTGGTTAACAGCTTTCAAGTCAAGTCTCCCTGATTCAGTGATTTTCACTTGTACTCAGTTTTGTTTCCAGCAAAGGACAATGAGATCCTTTTTTAGCTCCACTCTATTGCTTGGCTAAAGACACTGGAGTGAGTAACTTGCTGTGGTGTGGAATATCCATGCCAGTAAAAATGATGTTTGTGATGGTTATGGTGGTTTTTTCCCTTTACTGAACTGGCATTCACATTTTACACTATCAAGCCAAAAAATTCTCATTTTGGCCAAATAATTAATTATCCAACGTCTCACCTTTTAAAGAAACTTCCCCAAAACAATCCCCATTCTCACTAAACTTTTATTTGCAATTATCATAATTGCAATTACTATTGTCTTTCCTAATCACTTTCACAATCAGAATATTGTCTGTGGTGCTCCACTATTTCCATCTGAGCCTAAATTTCCCAAAATATCTTCTCTCCCAGCTTGCTCTGGCAACACATGAAGCAATACAGTCCAGCTATTTTAACACTGCTAAACCCATCCTTTTCATTCCAGCAAAGTCACTTGAAACTTACTGCTTCAGTTTTCCACCCATTTATAAATCTCTTTCAAAAAAGATTTGGAACAATATAAGCCAACATTATGTTGTTGGCTCCCTCTTCTTTAACATCCCAGCTAATGTTGTGCCTGACTGCTCCCTTGCAGATGTTTTATTTCCTTACAAAAAGGGACAGCCACAAATAACTGCTTCTCACTCATTGTGAGAATTTGGAAAATGAAGTTATAGGCAGGTGATCCAACTTCTTATCTTACAGCTACATGCAGACCACTTATGGATATGTTATGGATATTTCTTAGTGAATATTCCCATAAATTCATTGCTTAAAACAGAGATAAACAGATAGATTTTTCTTTTTTTTTTTTTTTAAATGACCCTGTCCAACTTTATTTTCTGCAGCAAACCTAATACAGTTTGTGCAGTCAAGAAGAGAACACCTCCATCCACCTGTTTTTTGCCTCTGCTTCCCATGAACACTATTAAGTGTTTAATGGAGCTTGCTTTGCATGGAAGCAAGGCAGGGAGAGTGTAGTTAATGAGACCGAGCACTGCACAATTTATCTGGAAATAGTGAATTATGTATGTTTGGGGATACATGGGTAAAAAACCCTCACAATACTCAAAGGTTATATGCCAAATGCATAAATGCCTATCGTGTATAGACCTCATATTTCATTACTGCTTGCTGATCCTACTTGTTGCAGGCTGATGGTACAGACCATCCCTGTGGCGTAAATGGTTTTAGAAGTCAATTGAAATACATTAAAAAAGAAATCCAGATTTTGCCACCACTGGGAAGTCCTGGGTACCTGCACATTGCAGCTCTCAAAGGATGCTTTTGTTGCTTCACTACACAGAACTCACTTTGTGAAACAGCAGCTATGCAGCCATGCCGTAACCTGAGCTAAGCACCACCTTGGAAGTCTCTGAGCATTCATTCTTCCATCCTCCTTGGTGGCAGCTCCGCAGGAAGACTAAGGATGCAGTCAGAAAAGTCTAAGTTTCTTTATCAGCAAAAGGAGACGGCCCACACGAGTGAGATGGGACACTCACCTCACCATCACTGAGTGGGAAAATCCAGGACAGAGAAGTTTGCATTCTACAAGGCCAGAGTTACTACTGCATTTCCATGAAAATACTCAAATACAAAAAGCCAAGTCTAATACTTGCATCCCTCCTACAGAATAACAGTCCCTTTTTTGTCCTTTCAATAGCAATAATTTGTTGTCAGTCATACTCCCTTTGGAAAAGCTGAAGTTTCTAGAGAGTTTCTGCAGCCAAAATGCCTGGTAAGGAATGATGTTTATGCAAATGACTTTAGGTCCATGACACTGTTGGAAAGCTCAGAATGCACTTTCTAACACTGGCCCTAGGTACTCCCATGTACTTCCAAAGATGTTTACAGACCTTTACTGTTAATATACATTTAATTGACAATGATATATTTATTTCTCAGATATTACTAGGGTACTACACATACATTCCTAGAGATCTCAGATCATATCAATGTGTAGCAATTATGTATATAGCTTTTATCATGCATTTCAATTTTTAAAATTATAGTCTAGCTGGGCAAAATGTTTTCAAAACAGAAAGATGAAAGGATCCAAATATCTCCACTGAAATGTTTCTACAAAACTATTTTCATGAGACAAAAACCCCATAAGCTGTATAGCTAACAAACATTTTTGCACCCTCTCCTCAATCTCTATTATTTCTAGGAATGGGGTAGAGACAAAAGGGAAAGGTAGCACAAGTGAAAAAGTACTGCTAGGAAACAAAGTCAAAGCCATACATTACAGTAAAACATAATTTGAGAAAAATTTTGAAAATTACATGGGAAAATTATCATTTTTGTAGAACATGAATGGGGAGAGTTTAGGTATGAACAACTAATTGAAACATTATCATAATTTTTAAAAATGTAATATATATATGTAATAATATATACTTTTGCTAATTAGAATATTTACATTTTCATATAACCCCTCCTAGTCTGGTCTGGTGAAGGTTTTCACATTTTCTTGCTATTCAGTTCAAGAGGTAATGATCTGCAATCTAATATAAAATTCTTATATTTAAATGTTTTTTAAATGGGATCAGTATTCTTTCAGTCATTGCTGCCAAACTGAAGTCCAATACCGTCTAAATATTTTCAGTAAAACAAGATGTAGATGACAGATGAAGCGAGGTTATCAGTGCTGTTGCTGAGGAAAAGACAAGCAGCAGTTGCAGAAGGCATCTGTACTGCTCAGGTAGCAATTACAATAAATTCTATTCCTTTCCCCAGTCCCCAGCAGCCCTGTCCCCACAGCACAGAGATCCTGTGTGTTCTGCTCGCTCCCCATGGGCTGCATCGCTGAAATACACTCTGGCAGTTACATCAGAATAAAATGGAGATATTTCACTTCCCTAAAAGTTTCCTCCAAATCCCTCCATCCTAGCAGGCTCCACTGTGATGTAATGCACAACCCCGGTCCACAGGTGACTTCATGTGTGAATGCACAACCTCAACTGATTTGAAGAATAAGAACTGAAGAAATGAGAACATAAATAATAAATGTCTGAACAATCTATCTGTGTTGTTATTTTCTAAATATCCTTTGTACTTCTTGATGTTCTAGTGTCGTTTGAATCCCAACCGAATTATTAATCTCCTGACAAACTGATATAAAATTAATATTAACTGCAAAACTGCATCTCTTACCTCCTCTCTTGCATTTTAAATCAATGACTAATTCAGTTCTCCTAAAAAAAACCACAGAAAAAACGCCTTAAAACATAATAAAACCTCAAGTGACTGCCAAACTTAGCAGGGTACTGCAAGGTACAAGACATTCACATTTATATTCATCTGTGCAAACGGAAGGTATAATACTGGGACACAACGACTGTTCTTTCTAGATAATTATATTTTGGAATTGCAATGAAGCAAACAGAATTTCTTCTGCACAAAGCAGAATTTCTTACAGCTGAAGATACTACATCTTACCGGTGTGAGCAGATCACATGGACAGGGAGTTAGAAAAGCTGTGAAAAACAGATTTTTGAACATCGCCCAGTGCTGCTTCTCGTGCATGGAGTGATCATCCTGAAGAGATCCATAACGCTGACCCTGATGCTCTCTGCAAAGAACTGGTTTGCTTTCAAGACTGAATATCCTGATTCCTACACGAAAACACACCTCTGTCTCAAAAGTCACCATCTCAGACGTAGAGACAGCCTAGAAACAGCACACAGAGCCCTTCGTGAGCAGGGAGAGAGCTGGAATGACCTCTGTTCTGCCTCTTCCAGTACAGCGAGGGGAGGCTGTGACAGACAGGAGGAGGTTTTGCCCTTGGTGCAGGTGTGGTCGTGCTGGCCAAGTCCTTGCCACAGGACACGGCAGGTGCTGATGCTTTATAGTGGCTCACAGAGAAGGTGGCCAGGTCAGGAACAGAAAACCTCCAAGGCTTCTAAAGACATAAAAGCAGCCCCTGCTTCAGGAAGCCACTGCTTTTAGAGGCTCAGAGATCTGGGAAGGAGCAGCCAGGATTGTACATTTTATGGTTTTTAACACATTTGCTCTGGGCTACCTGTAAAAATACAACTGATTAAAAAAAAGTGTAGGAGTAAAAAAAAAAAAGAATAAAGAATAAATTAGTCTGTTTATTCTTTCCAGCAATGACTGTCCTGGTTCTTGACCTTGTGCAGATGTTTCTTTTTAGTTGCTATGTACTAAAAGAGTATTTCACACCTCTCCCTCTAAAATATTGTTGTCTTAATTCAAAAGCAACCACACACAAAGGATGCATTAGCTTTATACAATCCCAGAAGGCAGTAAATACATGGATTAAAACAATTTGTAGAAAAAGCAGGGATTTTTAACTGCTAAGATGACTTTATCTGTTGGGAATAGTCAAGGAGAAGTGGGAGAAAGTAAAACATAATTAGTGGATATTCAGCTACCAGACTTCCTTGTGCCTTTAACTGTACAGATTAAATGCTTAGGTATGTTCCTAAATGAAAAAAA
>VZRN01000521.1:150043-298800 GCA_013397935.1 Dasyornis broadbenti | reverse complement strand
AAAAAAAAAAAAAATCCCAAGTTTCTTCATTCTGAGTTTGGGCAAAAACACTCATGAAAGCATCTGGGAGAGTAGAAGGTATCAGCTTGTCTGTTGCTAAGGTGAGGGTTAAAAATTAAAATGGAACGTGTACTTGTTGCTTGTAACAGAGTAACAAACAGCACAAGAAATCCTGCTGAGAAGCAGGTAAAGTGATGAACAAATTGCTAAGAACAATTAAAAATAAGGGTCCTATGCATGGGGAATTAAAGCAGGTATGGGCACTGCTTATGCCCCACACCCACCACCGCAGTGTGAGACAAATCTCTAAGTACGAAAGAAGGCATTGGGCACAAACAATACTTTGCACTAATAATTATTCCTCAAGAAAGTACAAAACTGGGATTTTTTTTTCAATAAGTACTTCTTCTCCCTGCCCAGCAATGTAGGCTTTCAATGGATACACCTGTAACCCAAATTCAGAAAATAGTGTAATAGTAACAAGATTTTATTCAGAAAAGAAAATCTGTTTCATATTTCTAGATTTCCAGTCTTTGATTTCAAAATGCCCTTTTGGCCCAAAAGGGAAAATAATTTTTTTTTAAAAGTTGGTAAAGGAAAGACACAAAAGAGGATGGAGATGATCTTAAATTACCAGAAGTTTCTCTTACTTTGTTCTTCATCCTTTTGTAACACCCCTGTGTTCTATACTTTCCCCATGTTTCTTGTCAAGACTCTTCATCTAATTTTACTGATGAAGAAAAACCAAAGTATGTCAAACATAAAGACCCAAAAAACACTACAGACCCCACATTTACTGCAGAAAATTGAAAGCAATCATGAAAAAAAGAAAACTGGATTTACATTCAATGCTCTTCGAGCCTGAAAATGCAGGGTCTTATGGGTTTTTATTTAAAAATAGAAGAGAAATAAAATTCTCAAATAAGCTTTGAAGAATATAGTAATTTTTGGTTCATTTCTTTACTGAAAAACATAACTGACTTTACTCATTAGCAGAAGTCTTAATTTTGAGTTGTATCTGGAGGGTATTTTGCAAGATTTGCCTGTATGTGCAGTACAGTAATTACTTTTTTGAAGTGCACTGGAAAAGGAAATGAAGTCAGCAGGTTTATGATCTCAAAGCTTTTTGATTTAATTAAAAGTCATTAGCAGCAACGCTCACTATTCAGTGGCTGAACATGCCCAAATAGAGATCTTAAAGCAGAAGCTATAAAGCTGCAGGTTTTACAGCTTGCTCAGGTTGGATAGATGGCAAAATTCAAGGTTTTACCTGCGTTACAATGGACTGACAACAGAAGGAGCATCACTATAAACAATTAAAAGTTGTGCCTAATGTGATTAAAGGTTAAAGTCAGTAGAAGTAAAGCCTGGTAATTGATATCATATTCCCTCCATGAATGTGTTGTGTATCAGCTCTGTTCTTGATTTATGGCATTGGAAACTTTTGTGAGTCGCACGCTTTAATGCACACACTGGGTCACAGCTGAATTGCTCACTAATGTGCTGTATTCCCTGATGAGCTGGCCAATTTAATACCCAGCCTGGTGACAGAATCTCTGCACAATGAGAGCCCCTTCATTGACATTCTGCTCTAATACCTATTAACAATTAGGTTCCTTTTGCTTGCTATTGTATCTTGCTATTGTCATTCCAACAACAGATGCTTTTCTTATAAACCACTGAATTTACTCAAATTTAAATGTCAGGCGGACCAAGTGAATGCACAGTCTATGAACCTGCACTGGGGAAAATGAGCTCACATCTGTCTCATTATAATATATTGTATTTCCATTTCACTTACTTTCTATTCTTAGCAGAGTTTCAAGTAATTTTTCAATTTCCAAACCAAGCAGCATCTTAGAAAAAGTGAGGTGTTTTTTTTTCCTTGCTATGGCAGAAAATAAATTGTTTGTTGGTATATTTTCATGGCATCACACAACAACCCAGCTCAATGCTGCTCTCACAAATACACTGTTTAGCCAAACAAAACAACATGGGAAAACACTGTGTAAAAGTTACCAAGGCAGAAATTCTATGAACAAGTTTCCTGATGAACACTACTGCCTAATTCCAGGTATCATGGACATAATGAGTATAAATTTTGTGCACTGAATAATTAAATGAAGGGGATTGCACAGGGGAAAGTAAGAACACAGGCTCCAGCAATCTGCAATCATATGGGTTATAGTGCTGGAGTTCTACAGATATTTAGTGATGCAGGTAATGTCTCAAGGAGTTTCTAAAGTACTTCACTATTTAGGGAATTAGTTCCTTTGATGTTTTCTGATAGATCTCATTAGTTGCACCTTAAGGTACGTCAATATGTAAAAAGAAAAACCCCAATCTTGTTACTGAATTCGGTATCTGCAGATTTAAATATGAGTTGTAGGTGGCTCAGTCTCTGTATAAATCATTTAACGTAAGCAATATTACATTTTAAGAGCAAGATGAACAATTGACTTGTCTGATATGATTAAAGACATGAAGAAGGAAAAAAAACCCAGCAGTAAATTCTGAAATTCTAAAGTTAAGCTAACAGGTGTGAAGGGTAACTCAACTTGGCCTAAAATACAAAGCAATCTTGGTTGCTATAGTTTTATCAATATCTCAAAATGATCATCACTCTCTTGTATACTTGCAAATATAGAATTTTCAGACTGATTCATCCAAAGATAATCCAGTTATTCTCAGTTTTTCAATATTTTTTTTTATTGTTAGAAATTTTAAATGAACATTTTATTGTTGAGTTCCCTGGCAGAAGTCCACGTGAGTTGTGTCTGTACTTAGAATACAAATGAGAAAATTAATTAGGTGGTGACAGTTTGGAATACTAGTTTTCAGCTGCCACTTTTTATTAGGTCTCTTTTTCTGGATGTTCATGAAGTGATTGACAGCAAATGTCAGAAATATATAGGATGTTCTCAAAAAAATTAATACTGGAGAACAATATATTCCTACTCACTCTTTTGGGGGGAGCAAAAACCCAAAATGCCACATTGTATTTAAGCTGGATAAGTACACCGCACGGAAATGCAGGAGTTTGTCCTCTGTTCTGACAGATTCCGTCAGAAATCCCAACCCTCACACACTGCAAGGAGTTTTTAAGACTATAAAAGAATAAATGTCTTGTTCTTTCCCTGGAAAGGTCAGCTGCTATAGAGCGTTACTGTCCGAATGCTGGCCGACAGATGTGCTTTGTATCTCAATGGCGCTGCTCAAACTCTGTGGTTCTGTGGACCACTGCAAAGTTTGCATTAAAAGTGGAGTTCATTACCTCAGGAATAAGAGTTTTATGAAAGAAAAGAAAAAAAAAAAAAAAAAAGAGACAAGTTTAATTACTTTGAAGAACACATTTAGTGTAAAAATCGTGGTTTTTTTCAAAACTAGATGAATATTTTAGCCTTGTAGAGCTTAACTCCAGTCAACGTAATGTAAATATGGCATCATGAAAGCATTCTCAGCGCTGTGCTTCCACTTAATATTTTTTATTATTTAACTTTGTCATTTTAATTTCTTTTCCCTCTCATTTATATTCTCCTGACCTACAACAAACTCAAATTTTAGATCTTTATAGAGCTTTTGTAGCTCCACTACATTACTGCCCAAATACAGGCACGGAGATCTCTCACTAAAATGTCCCTGTTTCAGAGACGTCTTTGGTGCAAATGTTGTTATTTAGATGAAAACAGATTATCACAACAGCAGAGGCTCTTTTTCCATAAAATTTCATTTTAGTCCAGCCTGTTTTAGAAGTCTACAGCTGTCAGGCCTCATATCTTTCTCTCTGATCCCTCAAGCTGAGGAACTTTGTTTGTTCCTCTAACGAAATGTGTGTCTGTCCTTTAGCTGATTAGTGCTTCAACGAGAACATAACAAGATATTCACTGTTTCCAAAGGTTTGCACATCAAAGACAACTTTAAGCAGCTTTGTGAAATGAATTCGATTCATTAAACTCTCAAAACTGCAGAAGGATGGAGCTGGAGGAGTTTGGTGATTCTTTGCATCTTGCATAATTAGTACATACAGGTGGTCCAGATACGCATCTTTGTCTACAAAATACTTGTATGCCAAAATTTAGCCATCCTGCCTTTTCTAAATAACTGCTACTAGAAATCTAAAAATACTTTACTTAAAATTTACAAAACCACTGAACTTTATAATAATTATACAAAGGGCATTACATCAAACTGCACAGCAGTGGCTTCCTGCCACACAGATCTCTTCAGAGATCACAGCCACGTGTAAAACCACACGTTTTCAGAAGTACTCAAAATAGTGCTCCTACTCTGCTAAGACTACTTCAGTAGCTAGACTTACCTATAACAAAGTGAATTATTGCTGCTCAGCTGAGAAAAGGACCTAGATTTCTTCTGCCAAGCAGAGTTGAGAATAATTATTCTGAAATGAGAATACAGCTGTGATAAAACAGGAGATCAGAATCAAAGCGAAAGTCAGAGCAAAAGATTATTTTTTAAAATGAACTCTAAATGTCATTTTCATTTATTAAATTGATTTCTATAAGCTTCTATAAATTCCATAACACAGAAGACTAAGTTAAGCAATTACTCTTAAAAATATTATCTATTCCTCTGCAGTATTGCCAAAAAAAAAAAAAAACAAACCATAAAACACACAGAGCAGATAGTCTAAATATTCATGATAATGAAATGTTGAAATTTATCTCGTGGGTGTAATAACAATATTGGGTAAAATTATGGTTATAACAGCTACAACAGCGGGGAGGTGAACAGGCAGGGAGCTCTGCAGGCATATCTCTCTGGGGAATTAGCAGCCTCCCCTCCACAGTCAGCAAAGTTCACTGTGCTCTTGTGAAATGTAGGGCAGTAGGTAAGGTAAAAGAAGAGAGACATGACGATACCTTTCCTATCTCCATTCCCTACTCAGACTGCATATGTAGATATTCATGAATGTAAAAGTCAGTCTAACACACTTTTTACATTATTTATCTTATAGTGCTGAAGCAAATCTACTGGAACAACAGCGGGCTCCTGCTATCATTTGGTCTAAGCCAGCAGGATAGAAATACTGTTGTAAAAGGACCTGTGGAAACAGTTAAGAAATACTTAGAAGAGCAAGCAGAAAAATCAAAGGAACAGGCCTCACTGAGATGAGAAAATGCATATAAATGTCAACAAAAACCAGCACCTTCAATAGCAGCCACTCAACCCATCATCTCACAATAGACTAAAAGTTCAACAGGTCCTCGTGGATTCTCCTCACTACCAAAACTAGGAGAATTTTATTTTAAAAATAACCAGGAGTAATAACATTTAGATCTACATTTGTGCCTAAATATAAGAGAAGGTATTCTATAAATTCAAATTCGCAGCAGTCAGACATGTAAAGTTTCATGTCACAAGGCTCCCCAGTCTCCTCTCAGTGCTGTTGCATCCCAGCAGCCACACGGTCGCTGAACCTGATCACAGACACAAGCTGGCTAAAAGCACACTCTGAGCTCTCTGCAGGGAACAGAGGGCTTACATTACCAGGTCAACAATGTTAATTCTCTGTAAATATCTTTTGCTCAAACATGGATTTTTAAGTAATTCATGTTTCAGGACCACCTCCTTCTTTTCCTAAAATTCTTGCCCTACTTTTAAGGTGAAAATTAGACCTTGTCATTGAGCAGTTTGGTTGGTATGGATCTCTGAAGTTTGCTCAGGGACTTTGTAGGCTGAGAAGCCAATACAGCCAATGCAGCCACAGGAGAAACAAAAAACACCAACAAAACCCTGATGTAAACCCAGTCCATGTATCTGGTCTCTGTAAATCCAAAGACACCCCGCTGCCAGCTCCTTCTCCATGTCAAAGGCCCTGGTAAGGCATCATCTAAGGCACTCCCAAAGCCTCTGTTAGTGATCTAAGCCTTTTAACAATAAATATGATCTGCATGGCATTTACCAACTTCCGCTGAAAGGAACCATTTAAAACTTTTAAAGGATGCCCACGTTCCTTTACATTTTTCCTCTCTTCATTATCTGTATTCTGCTGCATCACCTCAAAGGCCCGGGTACTGATGGCTTTCTCTAAGGCAGTAATTCAGCTTCAACTGCAGGGGAGTGGACGGGAGTCCTGCCTCTCCACAGTGGGAGCAAGGCACGACCTCCACAAATCTCCGATTTACACTGAACTGACATGTGCTCAGCCAGTTTGGCTTTAAATCTGCTATATCCTCCAATGCTCCCTGCTCCTTCAGGACTTCACTGTCTGATTAGAGAAATTATAAATGCAAACTTGGCTTTCTGATTAATGAGTCATGAACATCACAAGAAGGCAGCAAGTGACCTTTGCTGTTCATTTTTTTGCAAGCCTTCCTGAAATCAGCATCACGAATATTTTGGCAGAGTTTGTTTATTGACTCTGCACTGGAGCAAAATCAATTTTCCACGCTGTTTTCTTCCAATTTGGGTTCTTCTAAAGGAAATACAATAGCGTTATAGGTGTCTAGACTTAATAGTTTTGTGCTCTGATTCAAATTGTATATTGCCATATACAATGCAGGTCAGTTCACTTAACCAGGTTAGAGCATGGATTGCAAGAAAAAAAAAAAGGAACACTGTTAAAATACTGGTAGAAACCCAAGAGAACTCAGAAACCCAAAACGATAATTAAACAACTTCTATATAATAGTGATTTAAAAGTTTTGCAGGTAGTGCCTTAAAAAAATAAAAACAGAAAAGAAATAAAAATGATGATGCAAAACACATTAAAAGCATGACATCTCTGCTTATCCTGCTTCTCAGAGTGTTCTGTGGCTAACCAAGAAAGGAAGTCCTCAAAGGAAGATCCTCTTCAGGGTGTTAAACTGTTAAAACCGTGATGCTCAGGTTTCATATCTCCTTTTGGAATGGCACCAAAACACAGAACATCTCCAGGTCTCTACACCTAAGGCTGAGCTGGTGATTTTCTTATTGGGGATTTTGAGTAGTCCAGGCACAAGCCCTGTAATGCTGGTACTTCACAAACTGTGTACGAGCCACAGTGGGTGCACTGGTAGGGTCAAAGGCGAAAAAAGGGGGTTTTGAGAATAGATACAGGTAACTCGGTGTGTCAGCTGAGATTAAATCTTAGTGCTGGAGTAAGATGTGCAGAGGGATAGAGCAGCACTTACCAGCAGTTTTTTAAAAACAAGTCAAATAGATTTGAAGAAAACCTCACGAAGTTTTATTTTAACTAGTCTCCTAAGAGTTTTTGCAAGCTCATTCTGGTGATCATGGGATTGTAAAGTATTTACAATAGCCAGGTAACTACATAGCCAAACAATGGTCATGCAAATCAATTGTGCAGACAGAAGAACACAAATTTAAATATTTAAGAGGCAGGAGTCAGCCACGTAGTAGACTTTTTCACTGTTCATTAGAAGATTTAGAAGCAAAAGTCTATTAGCATTCTTCTGCACACAAAAGGCTGATTTAGGAGAGAGTAGATGAATTAATAATCAAATATGGTGATGCATATTAACTACAGAAAAATCTTCTCTAGAAGGTACAGGCATGGTTGAGAAAGTGTGGTTAAAATAAAACCACTCAAGTAGCAGTCGTCCCTAGGAAAGGAAACAAACATCCTTGAAAAATGTTATTTTTACGTTGATACAGAGCATGTGGTCTTTACTCATTTATTTTGAATTAAGACAAGATAATGTCTGGAGGCCTGTTTCCATCACCAGCAAGGATATGAATGAACTGGCTTTTTGCCTCGACTGATATTTCCTGCATGAATAAGAACATTAGCTCTAAGCAAGACACATCGCAGCGGCACACTGCACCAGGCTCTGTGTGTGCCCTTCTGTGCCAGCACAGAAATTCAGTTTCCTTGTTTTATCTCCATTTCTTTTCTTGGGGAATCTGTTGTGCCTGTGAAAACTCAGAAATGCTAAAGGATACTGTGTGCTGAATAGGAACAGTTGTGACTATCATCATAAGAGGAAAATATGACAGGAGGAGGAAGCATTTTTCAGTTCCCACTCCCTTTTTTCATGCTGCCACAGAGCCGCTTTCCAGCCCTGCTCCTGGCTATCCAGATCTCCTGAGGTGGAACAGGTCATCCAGTGACTGCCAAGTAGGAAATCTCTTCATGGCAGGGCCAGTTCCCAGTAGAGAAGGGTCATCATCAAATGCATCAGCAGGGCTGGCACCCTCCACAGGACCCGCAGAGTTTATTGCTCTCTCCAGCTCAGTGTTTGATGCAAACTCTCTGCACCTTTACAGAGCTCTTTGGTGCAGGGATGAGGAGGCTGCACTCATCCAGTTACTGCTGCACAGACTCTTTGAGCAAAGTGCAATTTCCATCACCACTGATCCTAAGGCAAGCTCTCTCTCAACTGCACCCCTAATGGTCATTGTTTACAGCGTGGCTGCCATGTGTAATTCCAGCAGCCATCCTGAGGAGAGGTGCTGCTTCTCCCAGCTGGAATTCAGGAACAGCTCAGCATGACACTGGTAACAGCATTTCAGAGAAACAGTCCAATCCTGTATCACGATGACTTTCACATACACAGGTACAGTTTTGCTCCTACGCATGCTCCCATATATCCAGAGCTCTGGTGGGGGAATATTTGCACAGAAAGGCTCTGCCCATTTCACAGGACTCATCTTCACAGAAGGGCTGGTGCCAGGAAGGAAAAGGGCTATGAGGGCAATGCAGGCAGAGCATTTCAGTAAAAAGTGTCTGTGCATCGGTAACATAGCAAAACTACAAACCTCCAACCAGGCCAGTGGGAGAAAAGGAGGAAGAAAACCCAAAATTAAAAGGTGTGCCACAAAACCATAATTACTGGGTCTCCTAGGGAGAAAATGGTGAAATTCTGTCAATTTTCAGTAACACAGTTTAAAAGAGTTATTAAAAAAAGGAAATACTGAAGAGCAGGCAAAACTGTTTGCGAATCTAATATGAGCTTCACGAGTACCAAATGGGAGAGGTTTTCAGTTACTTTGTGTACTGAATACAAACCAAAGTTTAGAGATTAAATGTCAACAAATGAAGGCAAAGCATTAATCTATTGTGCCATATCACCTCACTCCCAAATCACTAACAAGCTACTATCTATCTTATCTCTGCTTCACTTATTGACAATCTCCATTTGTTTCATCAAGAAAAGGGACAATCCATTCTGGACTCAGCATACATCATCCTAAGCAGAAATAATTACATTGCAATAAATGGCAGCCAAGTGAGAAGCAGATTGTGCCCTGATTTGGCACAAAAGTACGCAGCAGAAAAGTATGAAATGCATTATTTTCTGCCCTTTGCACATACACATCTCTCAAACATTCACACTGAACTTACTCTCTTTGGAGAGCAGGAGGAACTGTTCCCTCAGAGAAGAGAACCAAGTCTGAAATTACTCTTTCACAGCCAACACCAGCACACCCAGTGGCTCACATCAGCTGTGGGCACAGCAAACTTCCTTCTGTGCACTTTTGGCTGAAATCAGGCAGCCTCTAGGACAGCTCTCCTGGCACACGGCAGCTTGCAGGATCATATTTAATGGGATATGCCTTTTGGCAAGAACAGGCTTGCAAGCCGACAGCAGATCTAAGAGCTGCATTTGAAGAACTTTTCAAGAATCAAATTGCACTGAGGAACCCATTGCCTCTGTGAGGATCCTTACAGGGGAACAACAGACATCGTTCTTTACAATCATTACATTCTGAGGCATGAAGGAAACATATTTTTTATTTATTCATTTAATATCTTATGTTCTCTAGAAAACCTTGTGGTGACTCAGACAACCGCACTCAGCAGACAGAAGGCTGCAAAATAAGCAATCTCAAAAAAGCTTATAAAACTCTCCAAGTTTAGCCGACTTTTCATCTGTGAGCTGCAACGCAACAAGCACATAAAAAAGGGAAGCAGAAAGGTTTTCTCAGCAAGAGCTTGCAAGGTATCTGCACACAGATTATTTTCAGGTGAAACAAAAGAGTGAAGGGATTGCTGTCTTTTGGCCACTATGATTCCTGAATAGGAGAAATTAGGTGTTAAGAGTCAAAAGAAAAACCTGGATGGTGTGCTCATGGTGATACTTAAAATGTAACAATTACATTTTGAAATTAAATGTCCCTGAAGTGCAAAGATGTTTTTGTTGCTTTACAATACCGGCAGACTAACGCACACAGAGCTGCCGCAATCCACCTTCTGCTTGGATTCCAAATTATTTCTATGTAACCGATAGGTCCAAGACCCCTTTTTTTTTCCTTTTTTAAATGAAAGCTAAGATTTCTTAATGTGTTTGTGTAACAGGATGCTTCTCTGGCAAACATCAAGGCCAAACCCAAAACAAAAATATCACAAAGTACACAAGGTCCCAGGTACAGGTCACCACTGGAGATGGATAATTGACTTGATGGACCATTAGTCTGTTCCACTGTGCCTGTACAGAGCCAGCAGGGAAGAAGGAGACAGTAAAAGCAACAGACTACAGATTAGAAAGGAAAGGAGGAAAATTACGTAGGGAAGTCAGCTAAAAAGAGAAGCTCCTCACTCAGTTTCCCACTGCTATTTTAACACAGCACTATAGCCAAAAATAAATACTTATTCCTTGTCCGGTTAAATACTTTGCAACCAAATATATTGCAAGCTGGGCTGAGGAGATGTAAAATCAATGCTATAAACATGTGTCACTGCTAGTATCGGCTCATATTTCTACTGTTTACAGCATTTAACCTGTACCTCAGAGAAGTCAATAATTATTACATCAATAATGAACATTAATGTCATTGCGGCAACAGCAACTGAGAAAATTTTGCAGCTTTGTCATGACAAAGTCTAAAAACTGGAACACTTGAAAGCAGAACTGGACAGTTTGGCCAAAATTCTGCCCTGCCTATCTGCACACTTTATAAATGTAAATATTGTGCTGCATTTACTGCTGCAACTACAACTGCAAGGTTACTGACTTTAAAAAGAAATGCCAGAGAACAGGATGCCAGAAAGCTGACTAACAGTAAGGTTCTGATAAAAGCATTAATCATAACAGAATAATCAGATACAATGAGAAGGGGAATAAGTTCACTGATAAATCTGAGAAAACGTAACATTCCCACCAATGCAATCCAGCATTCGCTCTCTAATGCAAGACTGTGCTTTCTAATATAAATGCAGTATAATTAGTTAAAATAACAAAATGACAAATCCTATGTGTTTATCGGAAAATGTATAAAGCAAACAGATAAAAGTGCCTCTACCCTGTAATATTTCAAGATTGTTCCAGTGTGTACCAGACACCTGCAACAGTTTACATTCACGGAAATGGATGGGCCGTGCTGATAAGCACAAAATCAGAACGATATGAGCCTGGGCTTAGTCCTTAATGCTAAACTCTGTGTAAATGTGAAAGCTGGGCTCTGGAGATAGCAGCCAAATGTCATATTTGAACAAGTGATATTGGGAAAAGCTAACTGAAGGTCCCAGAAATAGAACTACAGGGAGGAAGCAAAACCACGAGGGCAGTTACTTTGCAGACAGTATCTATCCTTCACACAGAACAAGATGGACGCTGATTAGAGACATCTCTACTGCTCAGTCACAGAGAGAAAACCACTTTTAATGGAATTATAAAAGTTTGAGATACTATAGGCATATCTAGATCACCCAGGCCATCCTCCATCACTCCTGGAACTGAACCACACCATGTGACAAGTGCCTTTGATTAGTTTTAAATGACAGAAGGAGACTGAGAATGTGCAAAAAGACAATATAAGCATTCATTTCGCTGGCTTACATTGAGTTGTTAAGGATGGCCAGCTACATTATTCTTCAAGGGACGTGGGAGCTCAAACCACTGCACTCGAACTGTTTGTTCCACATTTATGTACTTTTCCTTCATTATTCCACACCTTATTTTCTGACATGTATTTCACTCCATTAGTACTCAACACAGGACATTATTAGGTAGCAGATGGACTCTTTTCCAGCTAGTCCCACTGGCTTCTTTGTCTATTCAGTGGAATATATGGGCACTTAAATACCTCCCAATTTTAAAAACAGAATGAAAAAATCAATGGTACAACTAGTTAAATTCCTTCTGGGCAGCACTGATATGTTTTCATCATTGTTACTACTATGTTTACATGCAAATATACACATTTCTCAGTTTTCTCACCAAGTTTTACCATTGCTCCATCAATGCCTCTTCTTTTGATGCAATTTATTCATATAGCTATTTTCAACCCCTTTAGTATCATTTTTCTTCCTTTATTAAATGTCTGCTTCCTTATGAGCAATGTTTGATTTTCAGGACTAGTGACAAATGTAGTAGAAAGTCATATATATATATATAGATATATATATATGCACACTTGCACACCAAGCATTCCTCTGTCCTGTGATGTTAAAATGGACAGATAAATTAGAATTTATTTACTTCAATATTTTTCTGTTCTAACCTTTCCTTTTCGAATCAAACATGATTTTCACTCTTCCCTAAAACATTTAAACGCTGTTGAGGAGCGAAGTAGGATCTGTTCCTTGCTAGAGGTCAGCTTAGAAACAAAACTGCTCAGTAAGTGGCAGACATGGAGAATCACTGCTGCAGTCAGAGCACAGAAATGGCACAACACAGACTCAGAACTGAGATGAGTGAACTAAATTTAGAAAAAACAGGAAAAAAAGTAAAAATAGAATGAAGTTCACAAGATCCGAGCTAGCTGTAATTTTAGGTCCAGGGAAGGCAACACTAAGAAAATAAGAGAGCAACATCTTGGTTCGGGATGCAGTGCATGCTAATACCTAAAATACAGCATCTCTTAGGGCAATCTGTGTCCTTTGCTAGCAGAGCAGAGCACTGAGCCCTTGGCAACAGCACAGAGAAGCACGCCCAGGTTTGTCTTTCTACCCCAGCCCTGTGCACACAGCACGAGCCCTGCAGACCCTGCAGGAGAGCCCAGGAGCACAGCAGAGGTGCTCAGCAGGTCTGGCATCTCTTGAAGTCAGAACTTAAAAAGGAGCAAAAATATCTGAAGAGCCAAGGAAAAACATCCAGCAATAGTCGGCACAGCTGCTGCAGAATAAATGAGGCCTCAATTACTATTTTTAGCAGAAGTCACACACTCCAAGTCCTGGTCCAAAATAAAAGATTTTCCATTATCTCCTACAGCTGTGGGAAGTTATTTCCTACATAGCAACCCATCCCTGAGAGCTGCAGTACATCCACAACTGAATATAGACTTTCATTTATTTCATACTTCCCAGCCATGATCATGGACAGAGCTTGAATATCAGAGGGTCAACATTCCTGGGCAACAGAGGCGGGAACATCCACAGAACTTTAGCCTGGGGAAAGCACTGATTGTATCTAAATGCAATGAGCTGGGAAGTGATGTAGAACTTGACAAAGCAATTTGCATGGGACTGCCAGCAACTTCTGATACGTAGAGAATATTACATAAGAGCTGCTGCTTCACAGAGTCTGGCACCTAATTTAGGGAGAACTATCTGAAAATTAAGGTGGTGCTGAAGTAAAATATTTTAACTCAAAGAAATTAAGCCTTTCGTATGAAAAACACACCAATGAATTTTAACTCATAAGCCTTCCTCCCTTTTTTTCATAACTTTCTGAACACAATCCCTACATAGAATAATCCCTTCAGGGTCACTCCTTAAGAAAACTGCTGTAACAGCTTCTTATATTTCATTGCTTTACAGAGCCCATTAATATCTGTTTCAGCCCAGGGCACAGGACAATTTTGCTGTTGTGAACAGCTGAGCAGAAGCACACGATATGATTTAGGAAACCCCCAGAATGTCAAGACTGGGTTTTGTTAATCCCTCATCGCTATGTCTGCTTCCCACTCCACCTGTTTCATTTGACTCCTTTAAATATTTGTAATAGAAGAGGAACTGCAGTCACCATGAGTTGATTTAAAGGACAAAATCTTTATTAGCTGTTCTAAATTCCACCTCACTAGCTACCCTTAAACATACAGTTATAAATCTTCAACCATTTCTTCAGAAACAAGTACAAACGTCACAAGTTTCTTTTCCCATTTGCTGTAACTATCATGAAACATTAAGGAGACAAAATCCTTGAAACCACAGTCCACAGAAGAGGAAGATCCCAGAGGAAAACCAGCAAAGAAATGGAGTGTGGCAGGAAATTTGTGTGAGTTAGAAGAGCACCAGGCCTTCAGGCTGCAGAGTCAGTTGCCAATGACACAACATCACATCGCACCGTGGTGACAAGTGCAAACCACAAAGCAAGGATGTGCTGCAGCTGCTTCTTGCTGAGCAAGGCTGCAATCAGGACATAACCACGGTGTTGTGTTTTAAAACCAAAGTAATTAAAAATTCCTGCATTCCAAAGCAAAACATGGATGACCCCAAAGTTAATAAATCAGGGCTGTCATTTTAGCACGCTCAGATATTTAGAGAAGCAGGCACAGTTACACTAATCATGATGATCTTTGACAGCAATGAATTTGATTCAGAAAATATTACTCCTCTCATTCACGTTCCCAGTGTTGTATATTAGTTTGCATTGCTGCAGACAACTGAAATAACAGCAAGGATTTACTCAGAACAATTTTCTAAGTACAATTACAACCACAAATTTTCTGAACTACTTTTTAAGAAGGCAGATTTCATCTCATGTTTCAAAAACATAGCACTGCAAACTCCAACACCTTTATTTAATAATTGCATCAGGAAACAAATAGAACAAATTTACTGGTTTTCCCCTCTTTCAAGCAGTTTAGAGAATTCCAAGCTTATATCTTACGGTTAAAGTCTACTTGAGGAAAACAACTATCCCTGAAAAGGTGGAACAATTTGCCAAAAGGGCAGCACATTTTAGGATGTGCAAGTGAGCTCCTGTGGTGGTTCCATTCTCACGTTACTTCCCACCTTCCACATCCATAGATTCAGGAGTCAAATATGATTTAAATCACGGTTTTAAATCACCATAAGTTTTAGTATTAGGTTTTTCCAACTACAGCTATGCAGCCCTGAATGGATAGAGGAAGACCCCATGGTGGGGATTAATTTTGCCGTCCCTCTTGAGTATCCCATAATTCCCTTCGAGCAATTTAAAAGAATAGTACCCATCGCCCACTTCCCTTTCTTCTTCAGCTCCACAGCATCAGAAAAGTTTTCCATTATATTTCTGACTTCAGTAGACTAATTAGTCCTCCAACGTTAATGAAGGAAAACAAGTGAAAAAAACCCCAGTGATACTGGAAAAGAAAAACAAACTCTCTCTTGATGTTTCCCATTACCTGGGCCAAATCAAAGTGTTCACCCTCACCGCATCTCACCAACTTCTATTAGCACATCTCAGCCTGCCTGGGCACCTGATTGTAAACATAAAAGATGGAACCAAATTATTGAAGCTCTGTTTTCTTTACAGTGTTTCCCTAAAGAGCAAAAATATAATTTAGAGTAAATCTTTAAAATCCAGGAGACTATATTCCTTTGGGAAATAATTGTATCAACAGCAAACAATAAAAGAGCAGCCTTTACTACTTCAGTAAAAAAATTACCTTTTTTGTTTGTTTGTTTTGTTGTTTCTCAGATGTTTATTTTCTTCTTAAGAAACATTTTCATTAATCTTATCCAGCAGTCCATTGTTTTTATCCTGCAGTTTGAAAAACTTCTCTTGTGCTGGGTAGTGTTGGTGAAATTAAATATGACAGTACTGATACAGCTGTTCACTTGCATGTTCAAGCCTGCGTCAGTAATGAATATTTCTCAAGCTGCTTCGAAGCTTTGGTTATGAAAATAGAATGAAAATGTGATTACTGTCACAGTAATACGGCCAGATTTCTTAATGAGACAATATTCTTTACTTTGTCTCAGACAAAATTTTAGAAATAATACAAAAATATGATTAACACAAATTAGGATTTGCTGTATTACATTATAGATTAAGTTTATGCAGATATGTCCTTTCCCCTAATCATTCACAAGAACTTTCTTCAGATATCATCATCTTGTTAGTCTGGGTACAAATTTTGAAGGCAACACATTAAAAATAGACCAATACGAATGATATCCTGGTTTGATGGCAGGGATTTTTCTGCTCTCCATCCCTAATCTTTTATTAAGCATCCCTTTATCCTTTCTACTCTGTCCTCTCTCCAGAAAAATATCCAGTTCTCCTCACAGTGTCACAAGCAGAAACCAGCCCAAACTAAAACACAGGACCTGAACACCCACAACGTTTTGGCAAACCCAGAGTAAGGTTTAATTAATATATTTACTTTATTGAGCCCAATAAATTGCAAAATGAGAAACATTTCTTGTTCAGAAAGTCTTGACTCAGATTGCAATAAGAAACATGGCACAGGTGAGGCCTGAGGGGCATCACTAGAAATCTGTGTGCAGATCTCACAGCATCCACCTCTCTTGTTCAGAATACCATGCACAGAAAAAGATATATTAGTGAAATATGGGGCCACAGGTCTGTGTCTTCCTGAATACACATAAAAAGATAAGGCTGCTCACTTTAACAGCCTGTGTTATAGAAAATCCTCTAAAATACAATTTATGGCCAAATATGTGTATGTTTCTTACTGTGTTAATCAGTGTAGTTTTTTCCTTCAGCAATTTCAAATGATTCATTTTAATTTATTTTCTTTTTCTTCATCATTAATTTTTCAAGGAGGGACAAAAATAACCCTATACATCTTATGCTACTTCATAACCCAATAAGTTCAAAAGGCCTTAGAAGACATAAAGGAGGTAAAATAAAAAGTTTCAGCATAGCCAGTCATGTTTCCTTACTGAGTTTTTCTAGAAGGGTCAAGTCAGCACTAGAAAAAAAATATATGGGCCTGACAAACTATGCAGGTTGTATTTTTGTTATGTAATGTGTATCCACACAATATTTATAAAGAAAATCCATTTACTCAGACAAGTAATGAACTAAGAGATGACCAAAGGCCATCCTTCCCAAGCTCCCAGGGTTGAGCAGAGCTGCTGGTGCAGAAAAACCAGACGTGAAGCCTCTTGAATCTCACAAGATTTGCACTGTTCAATACCAACAACTTTGCACTTTCATTTCATAGTTATCCAGGGGAAGTTGCTGAGTCCCACGTTAATCCCTGGGCCAGGACTGACTTGCCAACCACCTCAGCTTTCAGGGAAAGACTGGCAGATCCAGCTCCCCTGCCCAAGGCACAGCAATAAGAAGTCGTTTGAGTTCTGATTAATTTTTGTGGGGACAGCTGTTTTTCAAGCTGACACAGTACCTGCTGTTTCAGAGTACTTTTAAAATTCTGCAACATCCCTTTCTCTTGTTTCCAATATGTAAGTCACAGAAGTAATAAATTCCATTGTCACAGCTTTGTGCTGTTTGCTTGGCAGGGAAGGTGGGAAGATGGAAGACACCAGGCAGGCAATGACAAGGACATGAACAGAGCAGCACAACAACGCGAGCTCAAGGTACAGAGCTCGCGTTATTCAGCCTGGTTTTGGGACTGATTATGTGTTTGAAACACTGCCTAAAATGATTCCTTTTCTAAATGTGAAGATGTTGGGTTTGGTTTGTTTCCAGCACTCCCACATTCCTTGTTTTCCCTTCATCAACTTGCTAAATTTGGGTTCTATTCTCTACCTTAATTTTCCATTACGTGTTTTTCCTGTAACTTTTACTTCAGTTCCATGAACCATAGTGCCCCATTTCAACTACCACACAGAGAACTCAACTGGATTATCTGCCTGAGTTGCAACAAGAAGTTGACTTGAATTGTTATTCACCTTCTTCCTTACACAATTTACCACCCCCCCCCAAAAAAAATAATTTGAAATTAAAGTAAAATTATTTTCTAAAACTATGTCAAATTTCTGATAGGATCGGTAAAGGATGTGCAAGACTCCTCCATTTAAATGTATATATAAAAAACAAGAAATAGAGAGAGAAATACAGAATAAAAAATTTCTTCCATTAGCTTCTGAGAAATCAAATCAGAGAGTTTTGATTCACAGTTTCCAGATGATGAGGGAATCACGACTATGTCACTCACTGGTATTTTTGATTTGTAATAATAATGAGGAGAACTATCACCCCTTGTGTTCACTCAGACCACTTGAATTACAGCCTCAGATTGCAGCCAATAACTGCTGGGGACTGAGGTTATGGGGATGCCATCAGTACAGATATCAGGATAAGTCACTGTGACCTTCACCTCTCTGCCTCCAAGTAACACCAGCACACTTCAAAGCAGATGCTACAGAGGTAAAAGTCCAGTTCACCACATGGCATTGAAAGCCTGACTGAGACACCAAACCCTATTATAGCAGCAAAGGAGCAGCAAGCAAATCCATGGCATCCTACAAATTCACCTAATTAAGAGAATTTCGCATCATTTTTTAGCCCTTTCATTTGCTGTTTTCATCCACCTATTGTCTGATCTTAAACGTAAACTGTAAGGTATTTAACAACATATGGTTTTGTGCTGTGTGCAGACTGTGGCTAGAAAAGCAAGGTCATAAGTGGCCTGCAGGTACCCCTGCAATACCAACATTAATAAAATCTAGGCAGGAAAAAAACAACCCAACCAATTACGGGAACAAGCTCATCAAAGGAAGAAGGATTTTACAGGAGAGAAAGGCTGCTGTTCCAGCTGGTGTCAGCAATATTAGGAAACTGAAGGACCAAATGTTAGCTGGGACATTCCAAATGAATCCTGAACTATAAACCAAATGGTAATAAACAAAGCTATTTGTCAGCTGACCCCCCTTGGATGTTGTTAACAGGCACACAGCATGCCCATAGCCTATGGCAACCTGCAGGCTCCCAGTGATAAAATCATGACAGCTAACAGATGAATCCTTTCTGAATTCTATTAAATAAATTAATAATCTTAGCAACATCATTACAGCAAAACATCCATCTTCTGCAACAGCTGTTCCTCCACTGCTTGTTGCATTTATTTTCTGTGCTCTTGCCATGGCTTATGCGGTGCAACTTAACTCAGAGACTGAACTTTAGAACCTCAATGGCAAACCTATAAAAGCAGATTATTTGCATATTTTTTGCAGTTTGTGCAAACACAAGCTTTTGCCTGAACAGAAAAATATGTCTAACTACTCTATCTTCAAAGTAAACAATAAACTTTGGTACTTTCTGACAAGAAACAAATGCAAACTTTACAAAATAGACAACTCTTACTCATATAAAACCTTTTCTGAGTCTTTCAATTAATCAACAAAGATATTAAATTAAATCTAATATGCTCTTGGTGTCTTTGCTGACTGTGTAATGCTAAACAAAAGTTGATGAAAGTTAAAGTACGCCATCAAATTTCTTCTGAATTTGTTCCAAAGTTACAATCTGCACCCCTGTAACCTGAAAAGAAAAACGTTCCTGGTATTCTTCCAGAACAATACAGCCAGGATAAGCAAAGAACAGGTAGCTTAGAAAACAGAAATGACAAATAGGAAAAATTTCCCACTTCACATTGAGCCCAGTGCTGACTTCTCCAAGCCTCCACCTCCATTTGAACTCACAGATCAGGATGTTGTTACTGAGTGTGGTACTTAAGCACTTGTGTCTAGCTCCGGGCAGTTTTGTTTTGCTTCACCCACTACACTCTCTTTCTAAAACTGCATCAAGACTCTGATTAAACTCTTAAAATGTTATACCTCAGATGAAACTATAGTACATAGAAACCTTAGTAAGCTTTGAATCATTAAAATCACATTTTACTTTATGGTGACAGCTCCCCTGCTACCTGCAACCAGATCAACACTTTGCAGAAGTTTCCCAAAGGAATAGAAATGCACAGACCACAGGGGCTTTTATTCTAAGAGCTCTTTTGAGACCACTGGTACAGACACGTATTTAGCATTAAATAAACATGTTCAGCATCAGACACAGCCTCCTCTTTCTCATCTCCTGTATGGGAAATTATGCTTTTCTCAAGTATATTTAATCTTGTAAATCAAGGAAGAGAGGCCTGTGAGAACATTTGCTCTGCCAGTCTTTCTATGCTGTGATTTCCAACTGCTGTAGCAACAATTCTCATAAATAGTTTTTTTAAATCCAGTTTTTGCAGAATGGCAAAATTGTGTTGCTTCTCCATCCTTGTTCTGTGAAAAATTCTTGTGTGGTTTAACATTTCACTTACATTACAAACATCCTTGGATATTTCATTCTAATGCAGAGCAGAATTTGCCTCAATTTTTTCTAGTAGTTTTCATGTTCTCCCTCTCCCCTCCCTGAACTGGTCTTGGAATGTAGTTCAGAACCTACTTTTGTCAGACTTCACACTATTTTAAGACTAACTTCCATGAAGTGTGATGTGCCCCGCACTTCCATGGCAGTATTTCCGTGGGGCTCAAGATTTACAGAAAGTGCCACATTTAGCAGATTTGTGATTTATTTATAATTAATTTCTTTAAACTTTTCCTCCTCTACTGCAGCATTGCTGTTCCCTCGGCAGTTAAATTACCTATAAAGTGCAAGACTCTGTATTGCAGAGATCATCTCAGTGGTACAATTGCAGCAGCACTAATGGTAGCAGCATCCTAGAGCTTTGCAGAAGCTTCAGCAGCTGTAGCAAATGAGGAACACGAATACACAAAACTTGTGTTCTGGATCTGGTTCTGCTACTGACTCAGTGTCTAAGATTAAATTCAGCTCCTCATTTTAGGCTACAGATATAAACTGCAGACAAAGCATTTACCCACCAACCAGAGAACACATTAACAATTCTGCCAGACAAAGTACTGGGCGTGGATTTTGCAGTAAGACTGATTTAAATTCAGATGACAGAAGAAAACATTTACATGTCCTTGAAAAATCAAGCAATACAATTGCTACAACAATATTTTAGTTGCATTTTCACTGTCTTGACCGGGTATCCCACACAGAAGGGAAAAGTGTAAAAAAATCTTGTGGAAAATGGAATTTTGTATAGGAAGACACTTTCACAAAGCTAACAATACCCAAAGCCAAGCCAAGGCAGGATTAGTGTGCTGAGTAGATTGCCTGTGCATTTCTCTTTTCAGTGATGGACACTGTTCAGGTTCTTCTACTGCATGATTAGGCTGTAACACACAGTAAATGGCAAATATTTATCTCTGAGCATCCCACAACTTCCTTACGTGTGCCCCTTAGGCTGTTTCACATGGTGGAAATGATGCCATGGGCCAGTGCCTGAGCAGGAGCACTGAGGGAAGAAGGTCTCCCTGACAGCTGAGAAGAGCATCCAGGTCCTGCTTTGAGAACATTTGTGAGTTTGATTTAAAGCTAACTCAAAGTAAACTATATCATTTATGTAAAATAGAAAAAAAAAAACTGTCTAGGGGGCCTTTTTCATGAGGAAAAACACTTTGTCTTCTTCCTCCAGTTCCGTGTAAGAGCAAGGAGAGAGCCCTGCACAGGCTTTCCTTCAAGAGGCAGATCTGGTTCCAGCTTCCCTTTGTTCTCTGACCTCTCTGTGTTCATGTCCCTGGCACTACACTGAGATCCAAGTGCACAGCACAGACACATCAGGGACCTGGGCAGGAGCTGATGCAGATTAAAGGTGACAGGGAGAAGCCCAATATCAACAGAGCTGCTGAAACCCTCACAACGTTTGAAATCAACTTCCATCTTGATTTTTCTAAGCCCTTCCCATGCTGTGTTTAGGAAGGCAAACTGCTCAACACAGGGTCATGCAAACAGCTGGAGAAACCAGGAATTGAGCAAGGAGACATTTGTACACAAGTCCTTCTTGGACCATGGCCAGAGCATTTTACAGAGCAAGATAAAATTTAATTAAGCTGCATAGGTTAAAAACATTTCCTCTCTCTTGTTGTCTGTCATAATGGTTTAGAAATGCATAATCAAGTCTTTTTCTCTCTCATCCACACATTTGTTATTAGATTATTGCCCTTGAGAGCTCAGCTGCAGACACTAATTCTTTCTGTACTTTTTAAGTGACTATGAAATATTTATACTGACGAAGAAACAGACACGTGGCACAAAATGTGTGCCACCAGAAAATCACACAAAATATGCAAAAAGATCTATGAAAAAAAGAAGATACCTCACATAACTGTGAAGGTAAAATAGAGACATTTATTTTTTCTCTGTAAAGAAACACCACCCCTTACAAAGAATTATCAGCTTTATAAGAGCTCAGTCAATCATGGGACTAAGCCCTCTGGGGGTGGAAGAATATTCAAGCTCTATCAGAGCCTATACCTATTCTTGATTGAGAATACGGATAATGAAAATTTGGTTTCAAAGTGGAAAAGTTTGAAGGATGTCTCCAAACCAACCTTGGATTATGGAGAGAAACAGGCTGTTCCTGCTCTGACCCATTCGATGTGGTTCTACAGGAATCAGAAGCCTCAGCTGCCGCAGAGCCATTGAATTGCCACTTCAGCCACAGAGCAGCTCTTTAGAGCCTGATGAAATGGCTTTGTTAGTTTAACTCTGCTAATTAATGAAGATAATATGCTATGTCAACACAACAGTCCTGTGTGGGGAGCAAAATACTTGCATTTATCCTAAACATCTCTTCACATCAGTGTGGCCACTTACATCTTCAAAGGTCGTCATGGTCACCCTCCAAATGCATCTGGTAGCATTAGAAATGACGGGTCAAAGAGCATGAGCTGCAAACATTGTCCTCCAAATGCACACAAATGTCCCTGCTAGAGAGCCAACACAGCTCTTTATTCGGGGGCAGGAGGGCCACCTGCTCCTGCTTGAGACTTTAAAGGCACCACTGGTTCTGTGGGTTTGTTGAGTCATGACTCCAGTAAGGAGCAAAACTAAGATGAATCAAGAGAACCTTAACCAACCCGGAAGCTTGTAATTCATTTCAGACCATTCCTCTGCTCCCCGCTGGAAAGTCTGGGCTGCACGTGGAGCAGAGAGCAGAAGCCAGCCTTATTCATCTGCAGCTCCAGGAACAAAAGTTAAGGAATGGCGCACCCCAGTTGTCCTGCCCTCCGCTTTCGAGCTTGCTCTCACCTGGCGCGTAGCTGCTCAAAAGGAAGTTTCTGTGTCCCTCCCCCCATTATTGTTGTAACAGGCTACAAAGTTTCCTGAAGTCCTTTCAATTCGCAGGTCTTGGGACCCAGCTTCTCATCCTGAAGAGATGAAAGTGGAAGAGTAAACCATTCAGCTCAGAAAGTGAGGCCTAAGTGGCCTAAACAGCAGGAGTTAATTAAATTCAAGATACAGCCAACCCAATTTGAAGTTCTATTCTGGCTGACCTGTCCTGGTGATCAGGTCATGCCGTACAAGAGTCAGCCATTTACGCTGGAATGGGAAGCAGAAAAGAAACCTGACAGCAGTCTAATGTGGCATCCAAAGCTCTTAGTCAAGAGATACTTTAATTCATATGGTAAAGTGTTAAAATGAAAGAGGCTGGGGGTTGAGAAGTGGTTGCTGCCCTGTTGGTACCAGGGGGGCTCACCTACCAAACCTACCTGTGATGATATTTAGAAACAAGATTACTCTTCACTGCTGCATGAAAGAAAGCTATTCAATTCAATTTCACACATCACACGAAGAGTGCCCCCGGCTGCCCCATTGCACCGTGTTCCAGCTTGGTCTGAGTCAGGCACAAGAGAGGGATGATCCAGACTGAACTGCCCTGCAGTGGCCACTAGCCCAGAGCAGTGGCCACTCCACTCAACACTTGTTTCCATCTCTCCACATGGTCCACAATGGCAGTGTCATCTCTGAACACCAGTTCATAAACGTCATCGTTCCTCATAACTGGTGATTCTGGGACGCTTGTGGATCCACAAGGACCTTGTAGCATCCTTTGCCCCTTATCCCAGTCACCATGGGCCAACACCACAACACTGAGGTTGGGCTGATGAGAGGTTGCCCACTTTCAGACAAATATGCCCAGAGGCAAGCTCTGAAGCACTGGCTTGTCTGCTCTGGAGCAATGAAAACACTGATAAGGACACAGAGTAGATAATTTGCAACTTTGGCTTTAAGTCTGACTTCAAAGCCATTCCTGCATCATGAGTTACGTGCAGCCCATGCTCCCACAACTTGACTCTGCATCAGCTACATTTAAGATGGAAGTGCAAACTCTTAGGCAATGTTTCAAATTTTGAAAATTTAAACATGATTTACAGTATCAGTTGGTTGAAAATCCCCTAATTAAAAAAAAAAAATCCATTATACATGATACACTATCATAATTGTGGGGAAAAGTTTAAATTGCAGACGTTAATGTCCCTAAAAATAAGAAAACATAAATGTTGTTTTATAGCTATTCAGAAATCAACTCAAACATTCAACTCTAAATTCTTTACAAGGCTACAAGAGCAGAGGTGTTCAGGTGTCCTTCCTGAAAGCCCTTAACAATTTGCTTCCTGGCTGTACAGCTTTTCCAGGTACCCACCAGTGCTCCCAAGGACAGACAGGTATAATCTAATTCCTAGTGGTAGCAGCTGTTTGTTAGAAAAGTGAGGCCTGGAGTGTCCATTTGTGTTATTTCCCCATATAAAAAAATCAGGTTTCTCAAAAATTTAGTATCCATCCCTCCAAATTACAGCACACAGATGCTTTCTCTATGGTTTCAATAACATGATGTAGAAAATAAAGGAGAAACACTAAATCACTGCTTATGCTTATTTGGAAACAAATGATGTTATCACTTCTGTTCAACACCTTGAGGGGTTCTGTGTGGTGTATTTGACTCCCTAGAATCAGATCAATTTTGCCCAACCATTATGCAGAGTAAGGATATTTTGGACTAGGTGACACGTTTTTCCTGTGGCTCCAGGGCTCCAATAAGGAGCCTTGTGCCTCTCAACCATTGCAAGAACTTCAGTACCACTAATTCTGGCAATGCCCAGTTTTGCAAGAGTCCTGTGACCCAAGTTTTTTCCTCATAGCTCTTCAATCAAGGAATCAGTGTTTTGTACTTTTGATTAAAATGGTGAGAAATCATAGAGCCTTTGACTATGAGAAGTTATGCTTTCTTCAAGGACTTAAACAACTACATTTTTCTGACCAATAAGATTGGGAAGAAAGGTGGAATCCCTACATGAAGAAGATACATTTTTTCAGATAAGAAACAAAAAAGATTATCTGTCCTTCTGATCAAAACATACAAAATGATAACTATAGGCTTATGTGACTTTCATTCACAAAAAAAATTGGCACTTTACATTGTCAATAAATAGTAAGACAGGTTGCTTTAAAGATGTCTAAGAATTTTACAGGAATTACAAAAAAACCTCTCAGGAGAAGACTTAATAACTTCTTTCCAGCTTTGTTGGACAGATTTCCAATTCATAAAAGCTGGTTTCAGCCCAAGTACAAACACTTCTTTCTTTTGGAAAATATTGAAGGGACACATTTTACTGAATCAACCAGAGCTTTGAATCAAAGATGTGTTTTCTTTCTTCTCTGATTCTTTGCTCTTTTGTTCATTATCCCCTAACTTTAACCCACAATTACAAAAAAAAAAACAGTATTTTTTCATTGATGGACCACAATGTAGTAATCAAACAGGTTTTAAGGTAAATTTCACACTTTTGAGTGAGTCTTGTGTATGTTATGCGTTAACTCATGCCTGCTGATGAATAGTTCTGTGATTTGATCAGACTTGTACAGCATTCTGCTGCTTTTTTTCCCTCAGATGAAAAAGTAATAAAATGCCATGAGTGTGATATACAATCTATCCTTCAGGCAATTCCATGAGTTCAATCGTGTAATTACACAAAGCAATTCTCATCTTTCCAGCTCGAGTCAATAACGAACCATGGAGGAAAGTCCTGGAAACACAAAGGCATCAATGGGACCACGGCGTCCTTGACCCTCTGCACAGAGCAGAACAAAGGTGTGCCTGAACCCGTCCACAGAAATCTCCAAACCATTCCAAATGTCTGAAGCCCAGAAAAATCAACCTTCAGAGGCATGAGTGATGATATGAAGGCTGATATACACCTGCAGCATCCTGGTGCTTTCGGTGTGTCTGGCTGCATGGGAACAGCCTTGAGCCAAAAACTTGCCAAGTCTACAGTAAAAATCCCTGGAATGAATATGGTGGGACAAGGGCTGGAGTTCTTGCTCACACGTAAATACATGTAGCTAAATGCTCAATATTAAAATTTTATTTTATTAAAACAAAACTTGAATGTTTTCTAGGGAAATACATTAAATAAATTAAGACACAGAAAAAAAAAGTGGAGAACAGAAGAATAACATGCAAGAAACCTTTCTCAACATGAAAAATGGCTTATGCTTAACGCTGGCGTAAAAGAATACATAGAAATAAAACTGCACAGTGTTTAATCTGCTTCTGCAGCCTTGGAAAATGGTACAGTCTCTGCTAAGACTGAGATGCAATCTGATTTCTTTTAGTTCCATTTGCTTCACAGATCATGTACAAGTTGCCCTATAGCACAACGCCTGTAGTGGGTAATCTATTGTTCGTGCCAGAGATAAAATAATTGAAAACAAAGCATGACACTGACAGTGCCTATTAGAATGTCTCCTTTAAAATATTACTTTATAGTATCAGATCCCTTTTCACACCCAATAATTTGTAATAAATTACTTTAATCACAGCTGCATTAACAACATGCCTAGGGCAGATAGGTAGATACACAAATCTAATGGCCTAATTCATGTGGCAACCGATTGCAGGCAAGACGGTGAATTTCATCAGCTCAGATTCTAATCAAAGAAAAGGTCAAGTTTCCTGTAGCTCTAAGTCAATTGTAGAAATGATTAAAAGTGCATCCACCTGCCTGGTAGGCACTCCTGCTCAGCCACCACAGCCCTCTGCTCAGCCTGGCTCCTCTCCTTGGCCTCCGAGGGAATCAGGTGTCTGCCAGCAATTAGCCTTAATGAGCCAGTAGCACTTTCCTGAGAGAGATGTTGAGAAGCCTAATTGCAGAAAGCAAGAGTGGAGGCTCTGCCTGCCTCCGACAGAGCTGCAACTCCTGATCTGCCAGGAGCCTGCAAAGCTCATCCACAGCACAGGGATACCTCTGGACAGTAAAATCTGGGGAGGATTTTGTATCCGTCCTGGAAACTCCAGAGTTTCCAGGACGGATACTCGAAGATGGTCCATATGCCCAGCACAGGCAGCTTTGTTCACTTTGGGGTACTGATGTCTGCCCCCAGTTTTGAGAGGCTTGCTCTCCAGTTGCAGCATTAATGTTTGCTGGGAAACCAACACCCTGTATTTGACTTTTGTAGACAGGTTGTGATGTAGGTACATTAATTACACTGTAGTTAATCTGATTACAATATGATTCTAATTTTGATGTCTGTAATTATTACCACTTCATATAGCTAGAAGGTTAATTTAATGCCTGAATTACTTTTAATTACCTCTTAAGTTCCTTACTTTCATATTTAGTACATGCACTTAGTGCAAAACCCCACTATCAGAAGATTAACTTAATTACCTTATTTCAAGTGAACTTCTATTCTTGGGCAATTCCTAGTGATCTGTGCGCTCACATCTTTAATTAGTCTCTAGCACATTATGCACGTCTGCGTTAAGAATGCACCCCTTTAATTGCCTGCTTGTATCTGATAATTGCAACCAGTTTTCCAACTTCCTGGAGTTCCATGTGTGGCAGGGATAATGGGGTTCAGTTTTATACAGAGTCTATCATACACAAAACCAGACTGAAAACCATCAGTAAAGCCGTGGAAAGATTTTATCAAGCTCATATTTTCTGAATTCTACAAAGGGCATAGTCAAGAAATAAATCTCATACACGCAGTTCCACCAACAGGTGTTTTGTGATGCCATGCAGTTTTTCGCACATTTATTAGCTTTATTAAAGTTCATTGGTCTTCATTTTAGAAGCTTTTGTATCACACAATCCCTCCAGTAAGTTAAATGCAAAGATTTGTCCCAGTCTCAGGGTCAAAATCCATGTCTAACACATTTCACTCGAGAGGACCCGATCACACCCACTCAGAGATGGTTTGGTTTCAAAACCAACAGGGTCCCCAATGAACATTAAATGAAGGTCCTTGCCAGGCCCCCAAAGCAAGAGAGTTCTCCTCCATTGCTGCAATGACAGCAACACCAATAGGTAGCCTTGCAAACCTGCGTGATAATAGTAATAAATTCAGTAAGGCATCAGGAATTTTGAGCAGGTAACAGAATAATTGGATTTGAAACTCACTCTTATCTTTCTGATTAGGGAAAGGACTTATTAAAATCATTTTTGACTGGGCACAAAGTAATTTTGAGAAATTAATGCACTACAGGTTAAAATGCTGTAGGCACTTTTGAATAAGAAGCATTGACTCCTATTTAGCTCAGCAAAATACTTTTCATTCATGGGATTTGGATTTACTTTGCAATTTCTGAAAGGTAACTTGAAATCAAAAGGCTAAAACATTGTAAAATAATCCAGGTCCTTCATGGTGAAGGCTACTGGGTATGTATGATTTTTTCTGTCTATACCACAGCAAGCTCCTGTTACATATGAGGCCCTGGAAGCAAACAGAAGCACAGAAATATTTTCCATAATGTGATTAAAATAAGTAGGAAAGCACAAAAATAGCTCAGCCTTTTCTAGTAGAATTTCTGAGATGGATATGATTTAAAAATAAATGTTTAAAAGCTGAATCAATTCATTTAATCCTGTCAGTTAACTGTTGGAAAAACTGGGATGAGCTGCATCAGGCACTCCATGTGCACGTGTAGGGAGCAGCTCCTGCTCCCAGGACAGTGAGTGAGGTGTTCTGTGCCAGTTCTTCTATGGATTTTGACAACTCTGGCAAATAGCCAGTTAAGTAACCAGTCTGGAAATGAGGTTTCCTCATAACTGCTACTACTAAGAGACGCGATAATGTGCCACATAAAGCGAGATTCAAATGCTACAAAACACTACAAAACCAAATGAGGCTGGCTTCTTTAAACAGAGAATACCCTCGATTCTGAGTGAGGTCAACAGGAACAGCAAGTGCTTCTCCATTCAGAAAACCTGCTCAAACTTGTGAGACAGCAATATGCGGATAACATTAATGCTCAAAGAATGGGAAATCTCAGAAAAGCGGCATTCTCAGTTCATTTGTTTCCTTTTCTGTGTGGTGACCAGCATAATAAGAGCACAGTGATGAAATGTGTTTGATGACAAACTCTGCTCAGCTATTCAAATCCCTTGCATACAACATTCCTGATAAGTTAAGGATCTAAAATTGCTTAACCAGTGTTAATGTGCAAGTTAATTGAAGGTCTTATGTGAACCCATATACACTACTGAAGATTGATTAAAATAGCTCTATGAAAGGTACTCTAAGCCAGTGCTCTTTTACGCTCTCGATTAGTTTCTTGATGAGATTCCAGAGAGAAGAGAAAGAAATTAAGTAAAGGGGCAAGATGGCACTGAAAAGAAAAATCCAGTGATGCAATTTAAGCTCAAATTCTCCTCTCCACAGAACACACTGGCCCTCTCTCTGTGTGTATCTGTGTGTAGACATCACAGGAGAGACAAAGCCCTTGTGGCTCCTCACGCATCCTCCCCATTTCACTCTTCACACATTTCTTTCTTCAGATATGAAGCAAATGAAGAGGGATGATGCTACAGAAGACCAAATGCTATAAAAGTTCTGTTCTGGGGGTTTTTTTATGTGTACGTTTTTAAAGTGTTGATATTTAGATGGGTTTATTTAGTGTTACTAATATATTGCATATGAGCAATACATTTTAAACCTGCTAGATATGTTCTGTGAGACCAGAAATGTGGATTTTTAAATAGGATTTTCCATTGTTTGTTCCATTTAAACAGTGCCCCGGTTCTTCTTTAGGGGTGCCAATTATTTTTATTTTATAAAAACTTTATAATATCTATAAGAGACATGAAGAGGGTAAAAAAAGTGTCAAAACTATTCTTTGGCTGCCTTTTTCAGCTTAATATTGACCACCTAAGCAACAGCTTGCATAGCTCATCACCACACAGAATTTGTCAAATGTTTCTAATGCTTATTTCTTGGTAGTTCAAATAATAGATTAGATATTTGTAATTAAATTGTTGCCTAAAAACCCTAATCTAATGCAGGTAGCTCAAACATTGCTGGCCTTTTATCTGTACTGGGCTTTTTGCATCTGCTTCCTCATGAGAAAAGAGGAATATTATGATGACTGGTCAAAGATTTATCCTGGATTCAGCCCTTCAGGTCTGAACCACGGAATTAATTTTTTTTGTCTTTTTTTCATTAGAAGATGATGAGGGTAAGAGATGGATGTGCCACCAGGCACAGGTCTTCTTTACCATAAATCCTACCTATGCCAGTCAAAAGGAAATACTTATTTCTGTGTGAAGTTGCTGGGTCCTACTGAAAACAAATGGGAGTAAAAGGAATAGAAAAGATTTTAAAGGAGTTAATTGTCCAGGCATCTATGGAACCAGATTTCAAGTGTGATCCTTTCCATCAACTGTAACCTTTCTGTTCTCATTGAGCAGTAAGAGGAACATTAGGACACGGCAAATACTCATTTTTTTAAATATATACACATTAGGTACACATACAACCCATACACACACACACTTTGCTCCTTAGGTCTGAATGACAACTTCATTTGCTTGTATCTATAGAAATATTGTAGAAATAAATAAATACCAATAGTCATTGGTAAGACCTGTACTATTTTTTTTGTAACAGAACTAAATTTCAAATATATTTGCATAGTTGCTTCAGGTCATCTTTCGTGCAGCTTTTTAGTGGATATAAGCCTCGCAGCCAACTCAAAAATAATCAGTGGAGGACTTAAAACTCACACAGGATTACGCTAAAAGAAAAAGTCACAAAACTACGTATCCCAAATTATCTCTCAGCATTTCATTAGCTTAATGGAGAACATTAAACAAATAGTATTAATGAAAAAACTAATTTATTTGCAGGAGTATAGTTATCATGAACACAGTGCCCTCATTTTTAATGTAGTATGGTATTTTTAATTAGGTTTGAATGTTTAACTATATTCCACAAATCCTTTTACTTATGCAGCCCATGAATTTTTAAATTAGATTTGACTTTTTTTAGTTAACTACTTTTTGCAAACTGTATTAATATTCAAATTTAAATTTAGGAAAAGAATGAAGATACTGCCACAATGTGATGCATTTTCTTTGACGCTACTACCTTGCTGTCCAATATTTTAAAAAGAATAAGGACCAAGTTTTAAAACTCTAAATGCCACAAAAGACTATTTGTGCTATATTTTTAAATAAGCAGAGGAGAGATGATTTTCCAACCCACCTAAGAAAAATGCACTAAGAAGTGAATCCCTGTATGGTTGTTCCGCACAAAACACCGCTGCATCAATTTTTTTTTTTTGGTGAAGTTTGTAACCTACAATTCAGGAAATGCTATAAGGCCACACTTTTCAGCTTCTCACAGAGTGGGTAGTATGTTGACTACTGATTTTCCAAATGGTTCTTCATCAGGTTATGTAAATAACATTTCATTGTTATTTTTGTTTAGGGCTGATCAAAATGCTTCCTTACTCCACAGAATAATGAAAAGGGAAAATGTTCTTTTTTATTCCAAATTACAATTCTTCACAATGTATTTTTGAAGTAGAAACAAGAGACTGTCTGCATTTTGTTCTGATTGTAATCACCCATCTTCTGTTTTGTCACATCAAAAATTGACGTGGAAAACAAAATCATTATTTCCCATAAAAATTAAAATCACCTTTCCTGTGAGTAACCACATATTTTACTAAAACATGTTTTAATGGGAAAATTTTTCTTTATATATTTAGATAAGCAATCACTCTTCTATAAATATGGGACCAAAAAATCTTGTTTTTCACATTCTGAATTTTCTTCCATCAGCAACTATTTTAATTTCTAAACGTTTAAAAGTACCACCTGAGATTTTCTTAGCTGTGACAGATGGAATTATGGTTTTAATGCTAGAAATGTCAGAATTCTTGCTCTTATTTTAAAATGTAGCAAACTTACAGGCACACAGACATGATTTATTTTTCATATCAATCAGATCATGTTTGAATGAGTATGGAGCCACTTTCACCAGAGATGATAGAGGAGGAAAGTAAATATATTATATTCTGGTTGAATGCAATTTACTAAATTTCTCTTTTCTCAGTGACTAAATTGTCATCTGTTTTCTTACAAATGCAGGAGGCTGCACCTTCAGTGCCTTCTCCCTTCTTAATGATCATGTCTGTACAATGAGAAATACTGACATTTTCAGATATTCATTCTCAGTTACCATTCCACATTTCTTATTTGACAGACCAGCGTGATAATGCTGAACTCAAGAGGTAATTACAGAGTGACAAGTTTCGTGATTGAAGTGCTGGTTCATCCAATTATTTCCACAGCCATGTTAGGCTTATATTTCATATCCAAACCACCCCAAATGGTGCTGTTTGCTCTCCTGTTATGCTCTGACACGTGCGAGTTCGCCAGTCTCCTATCTCTCAGTCCCCCAGCTGAGATGGCTCACATTACATATTTATCAAGCTAAAGAATCTTGTTTTAGCTAATTTAACATAATGAAGCCTGGCTGCACGCTAGTTTATCATCAGGGATCTACCTCACCAGTGATGTATTACGCTGTAAAAAATTCAGATGCTTCAATGTAATGATGCATTTCATTGGTACATCAAACAACTCAGAGCAATGATTAATTAATTGATATATGATCAGAAGAACTTGCATTGGGTTTGCTCCAGTTCTGCTCTGAGTCCTTCACTGAAAATCTCGCAAGAGATCCCCATGGTTACTCACACCCTCCTCAAACATATCCCTATTTGCTGCAGAACATGCTTTTTAATTCTTTTCTGATGCTTTCCTTTCGCAATTTCCTCACCTCTTCTCCATTTTTCCTTCTGTGCCACATTCCTTCATCTCCATAATCTTCACATATGACCAGATTCAAAGTCAATGGAGAGTCCAGCACGTTAGGATATGTGCTGGATATTCATAACACATTAGGATATGTTACATCTCTTTTTACACTCTACATCCACTTTATTTCTCCAGGCTACTGAGGAAGATCACTAATAAACTTTTCCAGCTCTGACATCTTGGTTTTTCTGAAAGAAATTCAGTTTTCTGACAGTCAGTAACTTTCTGGTGGGTAACTAAAAATGCATCACGAGTTTGCAGAGCTAAACAAGCCAGAAGGACACGTGAGTTTGTGTCACAAGCTGGGGCTCCCCCACAAGAAGGACTTCGAGCCAGGTCACACCATCTGAGGCACCATCTGATGGCAAAAATCTCACCTGGCAAAGTGCCTGCCCCTTTGCAGCTGACTGGGCAAGGCAAGGAACTCCACCTTTCCTTTCACAAAAATGTGAAATTTCTTTCCTTCCTTGGGTTGGAGGAGATGAATGCACTTTAAACCAACAGTGCAACTGCACTACAGAAGGGAGACTTTTAAAAAGGACATAGGAAGTATTTAGGGCACGTGGAAAAGCCATTAAACACAGCAAAGTTCAATTCTCTTCTACACTATGAACATCTCTAATGGTTTCCTGAATGACCCCTCTGGTTTTGTGTGCAATCTTGCAGGCTTGAAAGTAGCACATTCGTAACTTGTGAAATATAATCTCCATAAATGCCTCATTATCCTATTATCTGCATTAGGCTGCAAACACTAACTTGAAAAGAGATTACCTATTACATTTAAAATGTCATATAATTTAACTGAGCTTTCCTAAACAGAATATGTTTTGTAACCTCCCTAGCACAAAAAAACCCAAACAAACAAACAAAAAAAACAACACCTTCTTCTTTTTAAAGTCTGGGATCAGTGTAATTGCCATTTCTCTCCCTTTCTCAAGTACAAGAAGGTATTTTTGTAATATGCTGACATGCTGTAAAGTGTACCAGACACAACTAATCCCATAATTAAACTTATGTTCTTCCCTTTCAATTGCAGGGTTTGTAATTATACTTGAGTTCAGCAGATCTCTCTTTCTGAGCTTTTAAAGGAATTTTCCTGTCCTTTGTTTCAGATTGAATTTAATTTCTTTTTTTTTCAATTACTTGTTTTCCTATGAATGGGGAAAGATAACAGAATTGTAATGAATTCATATGGCTCTTAGAATATTTACAACATTTAGGAATAAGATCCTTGTTCTTTACATCAGTTATTATCAAAACTTGTATTTTTACTACTAATCATGTGATGTAAATGGTTTTCCTTGAAAGTGTAGAGTCCTGGGTCGAAAATAAATATTTACATGATTCATTTTACACACTACTATTAAAAAGTGGCTGGGAAAGTTGCAATTAAATTGTGGTATCTTCTGAAACATTTTTCTAAGGTAATTTTTGTATTTTAGCACAAGTTCTGCAGTTTTAACAACAGGAAAGTAATGATGAGGTAGGTCCAAAGGCAAAATCAGGATCTACATAATCCTATTACTGACCTTCAAAATTACTTTATTACTTGAGTGCAGCTACTGAATGAATGAAATATTCCTTTCTCTGATTCACTGTGCAAGTGTACATAGTTATATATAAATTAGTACTGGAAAATGCTTAAAAACACAGATACATTGTTCTATATATATTTTAAAAATAGTAATTTCAGTGCATATATAAATATATATACACATATATATTTGTACACACTTATCACATATTTCATATATAAGCACCTGCCATTACTTATTTACTAGAAAATAAGTAATTCCCTGATTCCAGTGCCTGCACTGTATCAATGGCAGTGTGAAGGAGGACACAGCTGCATTTGTGAGAAAACTCATTAACTTCAATTGCTCTGCAAATTTCACGACACAGTTTTAGGCAGCAGCCTAATTAATGCAGAAAGCTATAATTTTATAGATTAACTCCAAACCTAGGGAGCCAGAAAAAGTAAAACTCCTACTGTCCTGTTCTCCAATATCAGTTTATTTTCTTGGTGTCCTGTCTGCATTTGACTGAGCTCTTGGTAGACAATTTTTCTAGCCTGAACCTCAGGCATTCTAAATGAAAGTGAAATAAATATTTATTTATTGCAGTTAGACAGAAAATGGCAGGTGGTTTGGCTTGGGATTGTTTTCTCCTGTGATCTAGGTGAATGAAAGTAATCAATGCAACCACGTAAAACTTACTTTAAATTAACCATGTTTAATTTACTTTGGTGCTGTTGTTGTACTTTGCAGATCTCTGCACACTCCACAACTGCTCAGCACACTGCAAGATTTTGGGATTTGTATTTGGTTTATCATAGGACAACAGCTATGGAGACCCAAGATCCCACATTTATCACACCATGGCTGCTTGGAATTTCACCAAGATACCAATGACTGAAAGTAAATACTCACCTATAAATGCCAGGATGAACCATTTGAAATAAAGAGAATTTCCTAGAGAAAACCTGGCAGTGTTCACCAAATCAAGTAGTTTCAGTTCATGGAAGAAAAGAAACAAAATAAACATTCATGAAGCAGCTGCCTTAAAAATCCTAATCTGCATTGCCTGGTCCAGTCATGTGACTGCTCATAAACTTGTATTGGATAATTGCAGGTGTTTAACAAGGATATAAAGATGGCGAATTTTGGATTAAAATGCCCATACATTCCATACTTTTCTAATTTACTTCTATTTTTCCCCCAGTCCTGTACCAAATACCATCCCAGGCCCCTGGGGTGTGGAGCAGGATAATGCGTGGCTCAGTGCTACTGCAGCCGCTGCAAACAGGCAACAGTGCAGCCCTTCCAGGGAAGGGCACATATTCCATGAAAGTGGCCTGGGAACTCTTCTGGCAACACTTTTAGGTCACTTTGTTCTGTCAAAGTGACTTAAAGGTTGTGCAGTGTTCTGCAACTGCAGGACAGTGCTTGGGGGCACTTGCAATGTGTCTGAAGGGGCCGTAATAAACAGTCAAGGAAATTTACAACAAAAGAAAAATTAATTCCTCCCTCTTCTCTAGGTGGACTCCAGTTCCTGTAATGTTTAAGATCTGCATTTATTGACAATATTCTGGATATTTATGCATCTGAATAATAATTTCTGTATTACTACAAATATACACAATATTTTTAACTACAGCTGTTGTTTGAGGAATGGTATCACCAGGGCCTCAAGGACTGACTTTCAAGTCTCTCTTTATTAATAAACAAAGGCCTGATTGTATTTTTCCCACTAAGGCTAAACAGCTCTCTACCTCAGTGGAATCTACCAGAAATCCATAAATTAGTTCTCTGATATTTTTATCAAACACTGTTCCCATCATTTATTACCAGCAGGGCTACAAACAGCAGCAGTCTGAAAACCTGTTCAATCAAAGCAATCTTCTGTCTTAACTAACATTTGCAAGCAGCGTATTAAATGCTTTGAAACTCACATGAGCATCTGATCCCAAAAGTGACAAAGAGGTTTCTGGAGTTTTTTTTTTAGTTCCTCTGCTTTGAATTTGTACTGCTCAAGAAAATAAAAAGGACTGAAACAAACAAAAACCCCCCAAAACAACCATGAAAATCCTAAATCAAAACTACTTTTAAGGCAGGGGAAATCAGTAGGCATAAATGATCCAACAGATTTCTTCCTGAGCCTCTAATGTTCTCCCAGATTCTGTTTTAATCTGAGCCAAGGAACTTTAGGAAGGTATGAAAAGGAGATGAGGCTCTGACACACTTCAACAAATTCTTCAGATATTATCACAGTATCTGAAAGACTGAGATCAGAAAGAAAAAAGCCAGTGAAACCTGGGACACTTGACAAACCACAGGCTGATGACATTAAGGGATGTGTCGCGCATATTGTAAAGATGTTATGCCCCTTTTGCAATTTTATTCTGTACTGCTTCCTCATACAGATAATATTTTATCTGGGGAGAGCCTATGGTAATTTTGAGAGAGATTTTTCAACTTGCAAAAATAATGAAGAAAATAAGTGAATGCTTGGGTATTTAAGTAGGTACAAAAATATTCAGGGTGTATCAAAAGCCTACAATAACTGTTGGAAAATCCTCATTAGAGAAATGCAGCTCTTCCGCAGAGGTGATTATTGGATCCTTTGTTTTAGAACAGGGGGGAAAAAAAAATAAGAATATAGAAGAGAGATTAAGCAGTTTAAAAGTCCCCACAAAAAGCCAGAATACCCGGGAGGGTCGATTTCATCATCTTCAAACTGTTGTTACACCACTCCCACCAAATGTTGTTAATTTAAGCAGTGGTTTAAAAGAGCGCAAATTAACACTGCTACTTAAAGGAAAATGAAAAATCCATGCTCAGTTGTGCATCAAATTAATGAATAACCCATTACTTCAGGAGGGAGGATAGCACATCATCACAGCAAATACAGATTCATGTTATGTGCATAGCATTGCACACCTTTCCCATGACCAATTCCTAATGGGAAGAAAGGGAACACAATAAACTCAAAATGTTCATTACACTAACAGCTCATGGGATTTTAAGGCTTAGAACTCGGGATGGGGGACAGGTATTTTGTATTTATCAAACTTTCCCAAAAGGAGTCTTCAAAACCAAACCTCTGACAAGAGGAACAGGTGAGTATAGAGTTCATAAATCCACACAGGAACAGGACTCCTTATATGACCAGAGCAGGACTTTGGATAACGGCTGCAGCAGAGTGCTGTGAATTAACTTCAGAGCCCTTCTCATCTGGTAAATCCACAGGGAACACAGTTGCTGCCTCTACAGAATCATGACCTAGCTCCATTTGACAAGACAGAAAATGTAGTTCTCCACAGCCAGCACTCTGCTTATCAACAGACAAGAAGTTAAAGCATTTCAAATTACTAATTTCTTCCCTCACAGCCAATAGTGAAGGTCTCAGCCTATAAAGCACATTTCTTGTACCAATGTAGTGATCATTGCTACCAGATGTGAGCTCAGTGCTGTGTCTCTTTTACAGAGGGAGGAGTTTGGCAGTGTTAGAATTTGATTATTTACACTCAGTTCCTCCATCAAACCTCACATTAAAAAAAAGCAACGTTAAGAGTAAGCCCCTGACATCTCTCCCGGTTTATTTTTCTGATAAATTGCAACACTCATAGCTATCCAAATATCCATGAGATATTTCTGTGGCTCCACCAGAAGAGTCACTAAGCAAATTGTAGTCTCCACTCCCTCAAATTAAAATCACTTCCTTTTTAGATGTACACCATGGGAGGAAAAGATAAGATTTTTTCAATGTCACATCCCCAGGTAGCAATGAATTGTACCAGATAGAAAGGATTATTTCCCGTACATCAGACTCATAGCAGACATGCAAAAGCCTCAGAGGATTGTCAAAAGGAACTGGAAGCAAATGTCCAAGAAAACCAATTGCATCCCACTCCAAAAGAATTCCTGGTTTTCCTTCAAAACTATTCTCCATTGTCTTTGCTCAGGGAAGAAAAAGGCCTTTAGGAGCTTGAGAAAGAACTAAACTGCAAGTAAGGAAGCATATGATTAATTCAAATTATGAGAATGGCAATAATGGTGATACTACAGCTCTGCAAATAGGGTGCTTTGCTACTGACTTTATAGAGCCTGAATTTCAATTACGCAGGAGGAAATTATTTCATCCATATAAGTCATATCTTCTAATGGTTTGCTATTTGACTTACGTTGCTACTTCTATTGTATGTTAATGTAGATATTAACCCATGGGGTAAGGCACTCTTCAGACACATTAGGCATGATACAAATAGCGCTATTTAGGAAACTCTTCACTCCTGTAAAAAGCTTGATAGATAATGTCATACTGTGATCTAAAATGTGTTACACCCACTGTGATCTGGAACATATTACACCACACCCAGACCTTTCCAGAGTTACGCACTGCATCCAGACCTCTCTGGGTTAGGACAGTGCCTTACAACACAGACACTCCTCAGAAACCCATCCTTCTTTTTGGAAGGGCAAAACCATTTTATCAAAGGGCAGAGGCACCTAAACTTCACTGGAAGTTGGAGTTCCTCCCTTTGCAATGGTTCTCTTTCTTGCCCTGGCAAATGTAGAGGATTTGAACCAAAACCAGATGAATTGTTGTATTTTAGCTATTTTTAAACTTCTTTTGAACGAAAACAGCTTAAGATCAACAACCAGCACAGCTGCTTAGAACTCCAGAAACTATGAAATCATCACGTGCAAAACAAAAGTATTCATTGATAATTTTTTCTCTACAAATGTTACCAGACACAAAATTAATCACAGGTCCAGAAGCAACACCAGTCCTACAAATATCTGTGCATCCATAGCTGCCATCTGTTATGGGTCAATACTGGGAGCAGGAACATGGCAATGAATTAGATGCAAACATTTTGAAATGGTTTTTTGCATACGCAGGGTAAGTTCCAACAATCTTGCAGGAAATTAGCAGTTTACAGTAATTACTATCTCTAACTGTAGGGGGTTTTTTACCTCTCAGCTTTCATGTAAACCAAGTGACCTCCATTTCAACTGTAATTGCAGCAAAGGAAACATTAAAAGTTACATCTCTGGGCTGTGATCAAGCAATTATTTAACAAAGCACAAAGAGTTTCCTAAATCCAAATTGAACACATCTAATCATACATGGCTAAATAATCCAGGAGAAATCAAAGGGACTTTATTATCTTCAAAATTATCTGCCATCTGCTCCAATTCCCCTCCTTTCCTACAGATTTCAAGCAGGGTTAGTTTCACAGCAGGAAGAATGAAAAATATATATTCATTAAAAAAAAATATAATAGTAGATACCAATTTACTAGAAAAATCTGCGAGCTCTGTAGCCAACATTTTGTGGGAGTTCCTAAGTTTCTGGGTGAAAACTTTTACGTAGAAACGTCAATATGACAGGACACCAGGGAGAAGGTCCATCCACTTTGCACAGGTTTTCAGATTTTTATGGGGATTTTTGCCTATTAGAAAAAATAATCAGGTTGTCAGACAAGCACTTTTCATGCAGGCTGTCATGAAATAGGATGTAAAAACATCCCAAGATTTTCCAAGTCTTTCTCTACATTTGCAAACACTTCCCCTTACACTACTTTAAGATTGAAACCTTGTTCCTATCAAAATCAATGGCAATCAAAGATGGTCTTCCATTCCAGAAAGAAACACTGGAAGCAAATATACTGTGACAGGTGAGAATTCCCTAATGAGATACCCAGGCACCAGGAGCTCTACTCAAGACTGTTGTCTCGCTATAAGTGAATCCCAACGAAATCCCCTTCCCTGAGATAATTTGGATAAAAGACAAGACATAGTCCTGTAGATCTTGTCCTTCCGGTTTCTCAGGGGAAGGTATCTTTAGAAGAGGTAAGGATTCAGCTCAGGAGAACTTAGTTCAGTCAGAAACTCCAACAGGAAATGTCTCATTTTGCTGCAGGGATCACACAATCTCCAAGGGGAGATGCTGCTTTCTGCCTACCCTGCAACGGTACAGCCTGAGCATTTGGATGTTCACACAGGTTGAGATACACGTAACAGGGATTAAATGCCATCAAGACTTCTGTCAAATCTGGACAGAATTAGCTGACGGGTTTAGAAGATTTGAGAGTACAGGACACAGAGTGCAACTGTAAGTGTTTTAGCTCCTTAGAAAGCCATGCTAGGGACACTGTGGAAATTGAAAAGTTTAGAGATAACCAGTAAAATCCATTGCAGGAATACAAAGATGTTCTTCTTCAGAGCTCAAAAGGAGTAGGACACTAAACACAGTGTTTTGTGCCAGGTCAAAACAGTTGAACAGTCTAACAATTCACATCAGTGAGATTACTAGAAAAGGGAAGAGTGGCTGCACAGCTGATGCTTTCCCTGGTACTTATCTGCTCAAGGATACAGGTACAGGGATATTACTGGCAGAGAAAACAGCGGAGCTGCAACCTCCTTGGGAGGTGGAAACCTTTATTCAAACACTGTCATCAGCTGAAGGGTTTGAAGGGGAAGGAAGGACTTGGAAGTAAAAAGACGATTCATCTTCTCTTAATGTCCTGTCATCTGGGTCTGAAAGGCAATGATCATTAAGTCAGGTTTTAATTATATGGTCTATGGTAGCATCTGGATTTATGCTCCTGAACTGAGAAAACAGAAGAAAACCCAGCATGTGGGAAGATTACGGTCCATAGATGGAAGAGAGTTTGTATCATCTAATTAAAATTATGAAAAAAAAAAAAGATAAAATTGATCCATTTAACTTTTAAAACATTCATAAAGTACGAAATCCAGAGGGTCTATATGCAAATAACAAATAAATTACCGCCAACAGTTATTAAAGCATAAGATAGCAACGTTTCTAAACTAGAAAGGCATCTAAAAGGAGTTTCTCACACAGAACTTTTTAAAAAGTTAAAGAATCCAAATATGCAAAGACAATGGGAATTAAAACAATCAACTCTGAAGAGGCACAAAGGACAGAGAACCCTTTTGTTATGTATTTTTACTATACAAATAACCTATTATTCTAAAAACCTTATCAAGATACACCTTTAGCCCAATTTCAGACGTATCTCTAATAAATTATTTGAAGTTTTATTTATTATGTTAGTGACTTTGTATTTCTTTATAACTTAATTCCTCCTTCATTGTGTACCATTCTGATATTGTTCTGTGTTGAAAACTTGGCCCTTCAATTTGTTGGAGAAAGCATATGCACAGAATAATTGATATATTTTCTCTTGTAATCTTCCAGAGTTTCCCCACAAACTTTAGAAACTATAAACTGCATTCAGACAACAGCAGTGTTGTTTTTATCAGGAAGATGGACCAACAATAAAACTAAGCTTATGAGAATTATCTGAAAATGCTTTAGAGTTTCATCATTCTAGGTGCCTGTTACATAGGCCTCACGAGGACTATAAATTAGGGCAATATAAGTACAAAAACAAACAAACAAACAAAAAAAGCCAGTTTAAAACTAGCTTAATGAACTTGAAATAGTGGAATGCTGTGTCCATGACAATGGTATCTGCTTTGGTATTTATTGCCTATCATAGAGCTAATAAAATGCACTATAAATAGCTCCCTATAAGGAAGGCAAAGAAAGGAAATAACATGGGAAACAAGTCAGTATTGAAGATTTTGTAAACAATCAAAAAACCCAGTAATGCTGACTTAATAAAATAAAATGTGCTGATTACATTTGTCTCTCTTCAGAATTACACCCTAGTTAAAGAACTTAGCACTCCTACTCAAAAGAGGAGAGAAGCAGAGAGGGGAGAAGAGGAGAGAGGAGAGGTCCCTCCCATGGGAGATCGTTCTCCATGAGAAACCCTGGCCATGCAAACGCAATGCCCAGGCTGAGACGACCCACAGGAAATGGTGCGCACACACAGAGGTGACACTGACCCAACACACACACTTAATGGAATCCTCTCTGTGGGGAAGCTTAATTCCTCAATACACCTCACCTTGAATCAGTTCTTGATTTCTGTCATCTGAACATCACACAATCAATACTTTGCCTCCCCCTTGCCACAAAAAAAAAGTGAAACTAATACAGCTTTACACAGACACTGCACAAAACCAAAGTCTTATAAAAATCCTCAAATAGAACTGACTTGAAATTCCTGCTATTCTGGCTTGGAGTCACATCACAAGCCAGAGTATTGGCTCCTGAAAATTAGATGCTTTTACTTTTTTTCTTCTGTTCCCCATACAGAAAAATACCTGAAGTCTGCTCAAACAATTCAGCATAATTCAGGTGTTTCCTAGAGAAAAATAATAAGAAATGAAGTCAAGTACATTTACTTTTGCACACTGACAGCCATAGGACTCTGATAAGACAGCACAAAATTTGTTGGCACTTAAAAAAACCCCACAGTGTACTGGCAATGGCAGTCACTATAAAAATTTTATAATTCAGATGTTTTTTAATGGGAGAGTGGTAAACCCATAATTATGGAAAGCTTAAAAGGATCAGAGTAAAGTAACCCTGGTTCTTTATTTCTGTAAAGTTTAAAATAGCAGTGGAGGCTTAAAGATGTTTTTCTAACGCCTTTGGGAAATAAAAATATTAGGAAGTACAGAAGTGTCTAAGAAACTTTTCTTGAACTAGAACTATGAGGACAGATACGTTTCCTCCAAATTCACAAGTTTATTACAAAAAATACATTTCTTCCTTTGACTGCCAGAATTTCAATGTAATAACACATACATTTAACATCAGCAATTTTAGAGAACCCTCTGTATGCTTTCTAGTAGGCTCCAAAAAAAAAAGGACCATTTGTAAAATATTAAATGAGTTTTCCCTTAATTTTAAATTAAGAAAACCTTGCATGTGTACTTGCCAGAACACCTGATTCTTACCAAAGGGAAATGTTGGTGCATAGTGAGGACTGTCTAAGAACCATCTGCACCAAAATTACTCAACTAGTTAATGAAAAAAAACCACAAAACCAAAACAAACAAAGAGAGGATTTGTGTTGCAAATGTTTTGAGTTGGTTCTCAAAAACAAATGAGAAAAATGCAATACACAAGCACACAAAGCAAGATTCTTTAAATGTACCCTTAGCCTTCATGGGAAATCAGAGAGATTCATCCTGCTATGACTTGTGCAATTTGACTGGCACAATAAAATGATTTTGCAAGTGAAAACAGCTTTCTGTTTTACAAAATGGAAAGTTGCCTCATCAAAATGAGGAGAGAGAACTGAAGGTCAGAACAATGAGTCATCTTCCTAAAGCAGAGTCACATCAGAGAGACCTTGACAGAGTCAAGTAGTCACTCACGGGCATTTGAAAGAAGAGGAAAGAAAAAAAAGAAAAATCACATAAATGAAAATTGGCTGAAAATAAGCACCAATTGTCTGTCTGTTTTTGGAGCTATTGTGCTTTCTGCAGTGTGTCACTAAGATGGGTGATTATAGCACATTATAGTAAAAGACAATCTTCTAGGGAAGTTTTGAGAGAGACACTGATTGGTTAGCAAATGTACAAAAGATGCAGAAAATGAATAGCAGTAAAGGGAGGGAATACATTAAAAAAATAATAAACTGAATTCAGACAAAGAAGCTCCTAAAAATCATTTGGTTTTTTCTGTTTTTTTTTTTCTACATAAATACTAAGTGAGTGAAAGACAAAATGATGAAAGAAGGATGTAAGACATGTTCTTAGTCATGGCATATATTTTTTTTTGTTTTCTAGAAGAAATAAACCAAGCCTTCCCTCTCCCTTATTTGGTCTCTGCAAACCACAGTGCAGAACAAAACTCCCAGTCAAATCAGTGGAAAGAGTGACAGTGACCCCAGGGAAAGTTTTTATGCGTCCATCCAGTAGGTTTTTGCTTTTTCAACACTTCTGTGTCTGTAACACCAACCCCACAGAAACATGGAAATAAGCATTACTATTTCCCTGTATTATGAATACTTTTGTTCCTATTAAAAATATTTGCTGTTTCAAAGCATGGTGAAGAGTCAGAAATATATTCCCAAATTTTGAAACATCTTGTCTTAACTTCAATAGTGTATGTATACTTTCTCTTATGACTTAAAAATTATTTCAAGTTTCATGCTTTTTAAGTGAGAGGCACACAATGAGAGGCAACTTCTCTGATAAACATTTAAAAGTTCATTTCAAATAACCTGTGCTTAGAATTGCTCTCTTCTATACAAAAGTAGTTGCTCCTTAGCCATAACTGATTCTTCTTTTTAAACCACATTTCAGTCATAGTGAATTCTATTATTTTACTCAGTTTCAAAGAGTACATGAAGTACAAGAGCTCAGGAAACCCATGCTCAGTAAGTAAGCCAGAATAAGTTTGATAAAATAGGAGGACAAATTACACCTAAAGCACTTTTGCCACATGCTGAAGAACAACCATTTGCACAAAGACTGGCAAAACTCTGTAAGGGCATCAGAGAAAGTGAAATCATTCCCTCTCCTCGTGAACCTTCAAAAGAAAACTGTGAAATTAAATAATTCTTCTTATAGTTTTAATACTTTGGTCTCGTTCAACCACAGATGTGGCATGGATAACATTGGAATATTATTCCTGTGTCCTTCCAAAATGCAGTGTCTGGTGCTATCTCCCATTGATCACACCTTCTGCTGTCTTTATGGCACTAAGGCCACAAGTGTGCTCTCTCCAGATCATAATGAGAACTGGTGAAAATTATTTCTTTTTCCACTTTGGTATCACGTTTATCACAGTACAAATTAATTCTGTGCCATCTGGGAACACATCTAGTTACAATACTTTAAGAAATATGTTATGCAACACTACTTTGACTTTTCAGTATTCTGGTACACGTCGTTCCTTCCAAGCTCCTCTCTTTATAACATTCCTTGATAAGCCTACTTCCCTTTTAGGTACCGATTAATGAATATGAAGCCTGAGTAACAGCCCTGTAAAGCAATGAAAAGGCAGACAGTCGACGTCAAAATGAGAGTGGAGTGCATTCTGAATGTCTGCCCAGACTACACACTCCCCATGGGATAATAAAGCAGTTAAAAAAGAGAGCAGTGGAATGGCTACTCTATCAAATTAGAGTATGTAGAAAAGGTCAAAGCAGTAGAGCACAATGATATAATTCACAGATTATACAAGACATTAAAATTCTGATATGACATTCTTTGGGAAAAAAAAAAAAGATTGTAACAAGGACAGAAAATGGCAGAACATTAATCTATTCCCATGACAGCATTTGTACCTATTGGAAAATGTACAACTCCAGCCCTTGTTAAGTGTTGGCTAAGACCGGCTACCTGGCTTAATTTCAGATACTACTTATTGAATCCCTGTCAACAAGTTCTGATTATATCTAAAGGGATGAAGATGAATGACAAGAGTTATATTTCTAAGGATACACACAAGTTCATGGAATCAGCCTCCTGTTACAACACACAATTGCGTTTGCCTCGTACAAGTCTGAACAAGATACAGATAGAAGTTTAAATTATTTGTAGCAGATATGTGAACAAGCACACTTGAATGTATAAAATCATGTTAATTGGATTATTATTATTATTTGTATCCCTGTAGGACCTCAATTTGCTAGTCAAGACTGAGGAACAATCCTATTTGCTACAGCAGAAGCAAAGGCATCATCACCTTCTCCATAAGAGTTTACAGGTCTAATATTAAACATGCCATGACAAGGGAGTGTAACAACTGTAAAGACAATAGAAGTGCAAGTGAGGAGCCTGATTAAAAACAGAGAAATCAGCAGGAAGATTCCCACTGCTCAAATGGGTATCATATCAAGCCTTTGATCACTCCAATTATTTCCCTATAATTTACAGTTTTTATTTTTGTAACTCAATAAATGAATAGTACCAACTAGACCAAGCTGAGGCTCACCCTAGCCATCACCATACAACACATCTCTTGTGTGTCACAACAAAAAATGTTTTGCAAAACAGTTAGAGACAAAAGTAAAACAGTGGCTGCAGTACACTGTGGAAGACAAATCCACAGGAGCAGCACATAGTGCAAGGCCACTTTGACTGAGGCAAACATGGAAAATTTTTTTGTGTAAGATCTTTTCCTTAAAATTTAGAGCTGAAGGAAACAGTGAGATTCAGTAGTAAATTCACCTAAAACTACTTTGATTTTTAATACAGTTAAAATTCTCTGAATATTTATCTGGGGAATACTAAAAGTCCAGCTTCTCATTAACATTAAACCATGTTCCTTCATCTTTGACACAGCAGTAGTATTAAAGCTGCTTATAAAATTTTAAGTCAGAAAAGACATCAGCGACAAAGAGGTTCCTTTTTTTCTGCCAGTGCAACAATCCTAACACAAATGGAGATTTCATATCCCATTATCTTTGGTGATTAAAGGTCAGTTTGTACACTTGCCAAGCAGTTTGAGTTCATGCCCTTACCTCATGAAAACTTCCCTATGGGGGAAAGAAAAGTCAGGAACAGAACCGTAAAGAATATTACGTTTGATGATATAACGTGCAAGCTTTATCATTTCTTTCCTGGCGGTAGAGCCACAGCAGGTGAAACAGTTATCTGTGTGTTTTGCACCCAAATATCAGAAGCAGGATTTCTTGCTCCAGACTTTCCACTTAGCCCATGACTGAGACTGATTTGCCCTTATTTCTTGTCATCCTCTTTTGTACTTCAGAGGCAAAGGAGGCTGCACCATAGCTCAAATGTTTAGGCTGGCAGCTTCAAAGACACATTCTGCTAAACACTGAACGGTGCCTTGGCCTTTCAGTGGATGCACTAGTAGCATTTAGTACCATCATACGTTCAAGATAAATATTTAAAGGAACTTTCAGGAATTTACTAATTTCGAACACTTAAAACCTTCTTGCTCATGTAGAACATGCAGGAAAGACTGGGAACCCTTATTACAGAAGTACCAAATCAATTATTTCTACTTTTCTAGTGTGCATCCCTAGCTGTTTGCAGAATTAGCTGCATAGAACGCTCCAGCAACTCAGGCCAGGGTGCCAATAGAAGGAGTTAGAAAATAATCTAATGCAACCACTCTTTAAACATGAAACTGCAAAATCACAGGATAATTTAGATTTGGTGGAACCTCTAGAGGTCATCTAGTCCAACCCCCTGTCCAAAGCAGGACCAACTTCCAAGGCAGATGTGCTTGTTGAGGATCTGAATGAAGTATGCACAGGTACTACCCAGGAAACCACATTTACAGGTGACTGTCATTGACATTACAGTGTCAAGATCCCTGTTCTCTTTGGTCCTATGGATCATTCATGCTTTTTTCAAAAGGTAAGTCAACCTCAAAAGCTCCCTTAGCTGGTTAAAAATGCTGGTCAGAGTCTGCTTCCTGCTTAGCACAGCAGAGGATGGAGCTTGATTGGCATGTCTAGAGCAATTATGAGTTATTAAGAATACTGATAAAGGAACACTCTAACAGCTCTCATCATCAGAAATCCCATCAGAAATCTAAAAACAGATCAGCCCACCAAATTTAAAAGCAGGCAGATCTGTCAAATCATACATGTACATTCAGGTAAACAGCAGTAAAAGTCTGACAAGAAATCAGAGTTTTTACCTCAAAGCAACTATACAGCATCAGATCATCAATATGCTCAGAAGTAAGTATGGGTCGCTGATTTATTTTCCCACATCCTCCTAAGACAGTAATAATGCTGGTTAAAATCTGATAATTACAAAGCCACGTCCTGCAGAACGTGAATTTTTCAGGGCACTAACATGGGGAAAAATCCTTACTGAGCTACGAGGACCTAATCCAACACACATTCAAATGAATGAGGAAGTGTTTAAAGTTTTTTACTTCTGCAGCTCCCCGGGGAGCCTTGTCCAAGCCTCAAGAGATCTGAAAACTCTGCCCACTCAGACTTGTGTGGGGTTCTGACACACCAGCTCTGCTGAGGCACCTCTGGAACAATGGGCAGACACCTGACAGCTTTGTTTGCTTTTTATTAAAAGTGCCTAATAAAGTCATGAACGTTCTTACTGGCTAAATCTCATGGCAGGAGCAACATTGTGCATGCAGTCATCTGCTTTCCTGTTATTTAAAATGAACAGAATCAAAGCTTCTTTCTTTCATCCTGGCCATTATTATTTACATCTTGAAGCCAGCAGTACACTGGAATAAAAGAACTGTCACCAGGTGCACTCTTTTCTTTCTGGCAAATTAGAACTTGGTGCAAAACACACAAGGCTATTTGAAGCCAGGAGAATTATGCCATGGATAAATCGCCCTGGTGATGTTTTACTATTTCAAATCATTACAGCACAAGCTTTAGGTTGTCTCTGTGATACACAGTGCAATGTTCTTTAGAGAAGAAAACTGTGCTTCTTGCAAAATGTTTCAGATGGCAGTCTCTTTACCGTCTTTTCCCATTCCATTTTAAATTTTTGATATGTATGTCTTCAGGGAAAGACCTCTCTATTTGCAGTGCCTTTGATTCAAAGATATTGCCATCTTCTTCACTTAGGAAGGGCTGAAAACATATAGTTTATTACTGGGAAATCCGTGAGCTGAGATGTGTCATATTTTCTAGCCAATATGCTAGGCAAAAAGCAGCACAGAGCATTTGGTGACTTTTACCACTAAAAGAAGAGAGCTTGACCTTGCACAATAGAAAAGAAATACACTTCCAGCATTAACTAAGCCAAAGCTCCTGGGAAGCATGTGGTGACATCATAATTTCTTTCCTACCTCTAGTACTGATGTGTGCACTGCTACAGGAAATGGCAGAAAGAATAGAGAGGTCAGAATTTAAGAGTAAAAATACAAAAATGGGAGGACATGCAATTCCATGTATACTATAATATTTAAAATTATATCACAAAATTGCAATGGATAACAGTACACCATTCTGTGCAAATCATTGATTATGATATATTTAAGTCCTGAGAAACTATATTGCAATTATAGATCATAATATTGAGTTTATGTCTCCAAAGAGAAGAAACAATATAAGAAAGAAGGTGTATGTTGTGGTTTTATGTTCTTTTGTAGTTTTGTAAGAGACCACAACACAGAAAAATGTTAGGTCTTAGGTGGCCATGTGACATTAAAACCACTGTGTAAACTTTTATGCAGTTATATTGATCTTGCCACATATAAACACAGTCTAATTTTGGGTGCCTGGCACAAAGGAACATCCAAAGAAATTCATGGTTTATAAAAGCTCATGGAGCACTATTACCTCCCATTCTAATATGTTTTGGATAGATGAGTCCCTTGCCACTAAAATACGCCAACTTCTGGGACTAAACACAGCCATTTTATATCAATACTGTGACACAGGCTTGGGCCCACAGTGCTGTCCTATCTCAGACAAACTGGGTCTTCTGGTAAGAAAAAGAGACAAGGCACTGACTGAGCGTTAGCAGCCACAGCTGGAGGTTCTGACTTCTCGCTCCTGGTATAGAAGATCCTTTATGTTTTTGGCCATCAGGAGACAGGAACTATAGGACTCAAGCTCAGAGCAGCAGGACACATGGCCCGTGTTCCCATCGCACCTGGCACGAGACTTTCTGTGCAACAGATTGCGCAAGGAGCCAATGCATGGCTCCCAAAGGGACACAGAGCATGTTCGGCACTCAGCCCCAGGTTTTAAACCAGATGCATCTCACGCTGGGTGTGACACGATGAATGGCAGCAAAGGGCACGTGATGGAACCAACACTGAAAAGTGGCTGATACTGTCATGGGAACTGAGGCTGGGCACAGGACGAAGGGCAGGCTCACGTAGCAGAACTGCAAGAACCCAGACAACACTTACATTATGTGTAGTTTGGAAATTCCTTCCTCAGCACGTCCAGTGGGACTGTTAGACTGTGCTCACTCTGGAAAAGGAACTGAGATAGCAGCTCCTAGAGATAAAAACATTAAACTGGGGATGCACAGAGACTCACAACCACGGCACAGTGACCTCAAAAGTAATATTAGGAACTGAGACTAATTTAGAGTGAAAGCAAATCTGATCTTGGGAGGGGAAAACAAAAAGGATGATCTCTTTCACCACCCAGAAAATTCAGGGTGGTTTTTTCATTAGTGTTGTTGTTGTTCTTTGGGTTTTGTTGTTTTTTTTGTTAATTTTACATTATGAATAATTTCAGTAATGAAACTCTAAACATATTCCAGGCTCCCTGCTGGGACATTGCAATTCCTGTTATTAATGCAGCTAAAAGTAGTTAAAGTATCAGCCTAAATATCAGTCAGGTGACTTTGCTCTGCCAAGTAAGAAGAATAACCATTAATAATGGTTGCTAATTCTCTATAATTATGAGATTAAATTGTACCACATTGCACAGCTTTCCTGTGAACATTCATGGCTGACATCCTAGAGAAGAGCATTCACAGGATGCCAGGTGTGGGAATGGGTGCTTGCCTATTATTCCACACATATCTCGAAACTCAAGTCTTTTGGACTCTGGCCCAGTGATATCATGGAAAGGTATCATAGGTCAGGTAATGACTCCTATAAATAGATGATATAATTTTTTCTATATTATTTATAGACCTTTTATCATCCCCTGGTTTTGTACATTGCTAGAAAGTCCCTCAGATCTGGCCTGCCCTACTCTACCTGTCTCACTTGACTGTGTAATGAGTCCGTCTTACCCTGACCTCTAAAGGAAAACATTCAGTTATTACATGCCAAATAATTATTGACAAAAGAACAGAAGGGAGGAAAGCAATGCCATTTATAGCTTATTTTATCTGATGAGAACATGTTAATAAAAATGACTTACACTGAATTTCTCAATTAAGCAAGCACAAGTGCAAAATTCAGTTGTATGTTCTATATACATGAGAAGCCACAATTTTATTTTCCATACTGCTTTTTGTGCCCTCAATTTGCAGAAGATGAGCAATCAAAACCTCCTTGCATCAGCTTTAATTGCTCCCATATCCAGTGTTTAAGTGCTTATTTAGTAATTCTTCTGATACGCATTTTTAAAGTGTCAGTTTTCTCATTTTTGAAAGTAGTTAACACAGACCTCACATAATCACCTCGACACATTATCATCACTGCATTGTTCTTTTTTTAACACTCAAACCTTCTTTTATGGCATATGCTTATGTAATTGCAGAAGAGACCTGTTTTGGATCACTAAGTCTTTGTTTCTTTAACTTGTACCATTCAGAGATATTTGATAGACGGGTAAACTCTGTGAAAACAGCAAATTTATTCTAAAAGAATTGGATATATTCCTTAACACCTAAAAACAGTATGTGAAATACAGAAAAGTAAACTTTTTTTTTCCCAGTCTTTGACCTGCACGGAACACCGAAGTCTGTTGAAGAAAGGTTAAGTGATGACCATAACAAATATAACTCTTTATAGCAATATCAGCTACTTTAAATTTGAAGTCACAAAACTCTTTTTGGTGCATCAATGGTTTTTACAATGTCGATGATGATATGATAACCTAAGTTATTAGAAAAAGTAATTTCCCAGTTATTGTATCTAAAGGCAGTAATTACTATTTCAATAAAGAAAATGAGAACTATTAGGATGGCAAAAGAGAAGTAAATTAGCTTTATACCCTACACTCAATTAAACTATCATAGCAAGAAGGCAATGAATTAAGGTAATTTGAGGGAAGGAATGAGATTTTGTATAACAAAGCGTTTAAACTTTTTGAAAATCCACTGAAATCAAACACAAGAGCAGCATTAGCTATACTAACACCTGCTAAGACCCTAGGCAAAAATAGCCTTATAAAATATAAGCAAAGGATGTCTATTTGCACAGCTCAGCATGCGATTATGGCACTAAAGATTCACAGAGGTGCTCACCAGGGACAGTCTTCTGTGCTAATCTCCCTCATTGCAAATTAATGTAAATTGGGGTACTACAAATAGAGACTCCCCTCACTAAAAAAATAAAAAAACAGAATCTTTTAAGAACTTTTCATAAAGCTGAAGCACTTTTTTTTCCCTATTATCAAATTTTAGACATTGTACATTTTGCATGGACAATCAACACAGTTTCCAAGGTCTGTTTTGAAATAGGAATCCAGAATGAGAAACCTGTTTAGGAAATTCTTTTTTACATACTTTGAAGTAATCCAAATATTTATTGCTCATATATTTTCAATGATTTTTCTCTCATATTTAGGAATTAATAATTTTAATTAGATGTGTTTCTATTATATTACACATAAGTCTAAGGCTGTTCAAGGAAAATATTTATCCCATCTCTTATTTTATGCCAATTCCAATAAAGCTCCTGTTTGCGACTCCTGTAAGATCAATGGCTAAGAAGGTTTTATTTGCAATTTTTGTTTTCTGAATGTTTATATTGTTTTGTACAAGCAATAATAAAATAAAATAAAATACTCTAAGTGACATTTTTGTAACAACATGAATTTAGCCAAGCTAAGCCCAGCTACCAAATTGTAAGAGCATGGAAAGAGAACTGATCAGTGGCGAGTTTTGAACGAAGTGACTGAGACTGCAGCAAGATCACAGTTCAGGTATAAACTGTGATTTTGCTAAATCTCAAACTGAGTATTCTGTCCCGTTCTGATTTAGAAAACATTATCCCTTCTGACTAGATAACCAATGTAAAAAAAAAAAAGAAATTCAGTTGTAACTCCGCTTAGCTATTAACATGCAACACAGTTACAAAAATGACTGACAATATTTAGTATCTTTAGGCATTTAGTACTTGAATTTTTGCATCTAGCTACTCTATCTATTGCACTCCAGCACCTAAGTTTCACAGTTTGCACAAAACTATTTTGTTTCACTGTTGGGCTCCTTCATCAGGCGTAGTACAGCACACTGAAGCAGGTTAATGACTCTTCCCACATTATCTCCTCAGGAGTGTTATGTAGCAGAATATTTCCTATATTAGTGCACCATGGCTGGTGTGACATTTAATGGTAATCAAATATCATTTCTTTTAGTGAAACTGGCCTAAGAATTGTCTTCAGACCTCCAGGGGATGTAGGAAAAATTAATTCTAACATTCAGAATATTTAAGTTAGTGTAATTTAAGCTATTAAAATAACCTTCAAGTTTTTAAGTGGAAGAGCAAGACAGTAAGATTTTCCAGGCTAAAAATTTGTAATTTATCATGTATGCTGTTTCAAAATTGAATCTGCAGTATTCAAAAGATAAATTCAAAGATGATCTTTATTTTCACTAGGTGAATGTGGATGAGAACAGAGTATTTCCATAGTAGACTTAGTCTTATTTTTTGCCTTCGTTATTAAGCACTGTTTTATTTTAGTATACAGTGTCAGAAGGAGTGCTAGTTACCACCTTCTCCACCTCTTAAAAGAGGAAATTGGAAAAATGACCATGTCTCTCAGAGAAGGTTCATAGGATTTTACCACCCCATATCTTTAATGAACTAATGCTTCATTATAAAATAACTTTTCATCAAAAAACCTGGATATAATTTCTCCATCAGATCAATTTGTTGTTGATTACAGAAAACAATTTTTTTCCCTAAGAGTTAGAAATTAGTATCAGGTTAAATCCCTAGAATTTTTTTCCCGAATAAGTCCCAGTTATTTGTCTTAGCATCTGAGCTTATTAAAGAGGATGGTAAGTGATTCCAGCCACCTGAACTCGCCACAACATTCTTTCGTCAATACCTTCAAATATTGTTTTCCCTTTGCTAAGCTTTCAGTGCTCACACTTTCTCTGGAAATTGGTACTGGGCTGGTCAGCTACTGGAATTGTGTCCCTCTCCATTACACCATATTTTACCCAGGCAGCTATATATACTAGGTTTTGACTAGCTGTCTTTATCAATGTTCAATACTGCAGATTTTTCATTCCAGCTCTTAAAAAATAAAATATAACCCCGGTAGGTTTGACACAGACACCGGTAGCAGTGATTTATCTCAGTACCTAAAATTAGTAACACTTATCATTACTGTGCACATGTATGAAATATTTCAGGTTGAAGAAAACATCCCAATGCAAAACAAAGACTTTACAGACCCAGGAAATAGGAGTTACATCTCTTCAATGCTATGACCAGAATCAAATGTTATACAGTGTATCAAATGCAGGATGGTAAGAAGACCCTTTAGCTAAAAAGACTGTATTCAAAACCAAAAATTGCATTGTAAGAGATGTTTTGTTTTGTTTTTTTTTTCCCCCATCATATTCAATTCTGAAAATTCATTCTTGGAAGAAAGCCCACTAGTGAGGCAGCAATGTATTTAAAATACTGAAAAGCAAGAATACCACAATGCATTGTAGTCCTGGTACAAAAGAGAAATTACTGTTAGTACCAGAAATATTACCTCCTTATTTCTTTGATTACTGTGCATGTAGCACACTCGAGCAGTTGAACCAACCTTTCTTGATTTATTGTGTATTTCACTGAAGGGAACATTTTACCTACTAAAGTAGGTATTAAAAACCCAGTAAGGAAACTTCTCAGAAATCCAACATAAACTCTTCCTACTAAAAATAAAATTCAATAAGAGCTCTGAAATATTATACTATACAGCAAAATTTCCATGTTCATTTGATATAGATAAGCCAATTAAATATTTACTGTTCCTGGCTTCCTGTTTATTACTAAGGCCTAACACAATGAAACCAGGTTTTATATGACTGAATTTTATTCACCACCATAAAATTACCCATAAAACATCAAATACATTTGAAGTTGTGAACCATTTTTATTTTTCCTAATTTTTTTTTCAATCATAAATTACTAACTCCATTGATTACAATTATAATTGTGCTAAATTAGTCTGGCAGAAAAGGAATGTCCAAAAATTTCTACTACTCTTACGAGGGTGAAAAGTTCACTCTTTTCCCACAATCTGAACAGCACATAGCTATTAGAGCTGAAGTGTCCCGTGGTACTGAGAACAACAACAGATCCCACCCCTGTACTGTCTGAGGTGGTGCAGACAGGGATAATTTTATTCAAAATTTCATCATGACTGCAGACATTTCACCAGGCTTTAACTCAGGGCAACATTCCGCCAGCTTCTTGTACATGCAAAGGAATTGAAAAGTGGACCTGAGTAGAAAGTAATTATCTCCAGCAAAGAGAAACTTCCATATTACAGAAGATGTATTTAGCTGTGTTGATTAGTTAATAATTAGTTGTTTGCCGCTTCCCTATCACGCACCCTGACCTTCACAAGTCTCATTTTTAGGTTAAATCTTCTCAACTCTTTTACTGAAAATGTTGGCAGCTCAGATCAAAGGTACCTGAGAGCTCAGTGCTGCAACTCTGAGCAAGCCTCCTTGGGGATCTACCAGCCTTGATACCCAGTGCCTACTGAAGCAGGAAATAAATAATCTATTTAAAGCCAAAAATACTAGAATCTGCTGAATAATTTATTTTAGGAGTTTTAACTATTTCATGAGACCAATGAAAGAGAGAGGGTTAACTCCTTCGTGATACTTATTTCCCATCTATAACATGATACAGCTGACAATCAAAAGAAGACAATTCAGTATTAGCATTGCTGTAACATTTTGCCAAAGCAAGTGAGATTTTGTGGGATCAAACTGAAGAAAGTTTAGAATTTTTCATTTATGTCATATGCATACATATACACTGAGGTATAGGTGACATCACACACAATATAATGTTATTTCACTTCCTGAATCAGCTTGTAAATTTTAAATCTTGTCTTGCCATATAGAATAAAGGTGAAAATAGACATTTTTATCCATTGCATTGTTATTACAGGGATGGGCCCTCCTGAGAGAATTTTTGCAAGTGGATTTGAAAGCAGTGACAGACCTGATGAGCAAAACAATGAGCTATAGTCAGACATCCTCCTCTGCCACAGAAATCCCCAGAGAAAAGTGTCCATCTCCACGCCAGAAGTGACTGATGAACAATACCTGAATACAGCAGAAATCAGACAGCCCATCATAAGTCTTCATCCTTATGAATTCATAAGTCAGCATCATCTTAACTGACACAATAAAAGTATTCCAAGTTTCCAGTAATCGTTTACATTCACTGCACAGACAGATGACTTTTCAATGAAAGTTTAATAGGTCACTAACCCTTATTGCCTTTCTAATTCTGAATTTTTCTAAGCAAAAGGAATTGGTAACTGACATCTTCCAACCACAATTATAACAAGCTTAGCAAGCACTTGGGCAAAAATGTACATTATGCCTCTCTTACCTGGACAATCTGGTATACCTGAAATGCTATAAAAACTTCACTCAGCAATTGAGTCTTTTAATTTCATATTTTAACCTGAAAGCAGTCATGATGTGAAACTGAGGAATAAGAAAAATTTTGTATTCTTTCATGCAGCAGTAAAATGTAGTAGTGCAACAAATCGCTGATTAAGATTTGGAGTATATTGCCCTTAACTACAACAGAGAGGCTGAAAGGCAAATTTTACTGGGGGGAATTTGCACAGAATCCCTTTACAATCCTAAAGAGATCTAACAGATTTTTTTTTTTTTTTTTAAATATCCCTGAAAATTCATACTTTATACAGTCTTCCGCAGTAAAAAATATCTGAAAACTATAGACTGTAGAAAGTGCACATTTTTCAAGCAGTTGACAGTATGGAAAGGTACATGGGTACCACTGAAAGTCTGGAGCATGTGGGTACATTCTGGACCATTTGTGGCACTGCTGAGGTTCCATCCTCACTTTCTAGATTTCAGAGTGAATGCACAAGGACAAAGTCTTACTGAAAAAAGGTGCACTTTTAACATTTATCAAACCCACACTTAAACCCACCCACAAACTAAAGGACACTGCACAGTTCTCACAGTCAACAAACTCAAGATGTTCCTTATGCAGCAACTCCAGTGGGACTCTCCACTCCAATAAGTTCCCAAATGGATTTTGTCCCATTCTGCCTAAATTGCCCTGCACACATTGGAATACTGAGTAGTTCACCCTATTTCTCATTACGTGTCATGGGGAAAAACACGATGAATTAGTGATTTCTTATCTGATTGCCCAGGCTGGTTATCAGGGAGCTGGACGCTGACTCACAGAGCAGGATTACTGAGAAATCAAAGTTAGAACTTGCATTTAATATAGCAGTGCACCTTTACTAACTGAAATTCATTAAAAACAGTAGTTTCTTAGAAAGAGTTGAATTACACGGTAAGTCAGGGAAGAAGAAAATATAATCTATTAGACCTAAATAGCCCAACTGGAGGAGTTTTAAATTTGATTTAACATGTAATTCTATACCACTGCTCATTACCTCAAACATATTCCCTGTGTTTAACAGCACTGATAAAGTCCTATTTATGGAGTCTGCTTTTCTAGATGACCTTATATGAACAGAGTATCTTACAAAACAATGGCCATCGGAGCAGACGGCAACAATACAGCAACACTGGAATGCAGTTACTGAGGTGCAACTCCACCAAACTGAGGAGAATTATTTCAGATTTGTGCTGTTTGACTAGAGCAAAATCTATTTACATCTGTTGTAACAGGAGACACAAGAAGTATTTGGAGGCACTTTGTACATTGCTAAGTTCAAAATCAAAATGTGTATGCACTATCCACAACGTCATTTCAAATTGCATTTACCGCTCGGTGGCAGGTATCTAGCATTTCCAAAAATTTAAAGCACACTTCCCATTCATTCTGCTTCCAGAAGTAGACAGCCAGCCTTCATCAAGTTAGCTTGTCACTGTGAGCAAATGCAACTCATCAATGTCAAGGCTGTATAAGAAGACAAGAAAGCAGAAAACTGCTTGAAGCCTCTCTCCTATCCTGGAAATAAACAACTCCAGAATATTTATAAGTCTGGTATTTCTATTCACCTCTTGTATTAATTTAAAGAGACACATTAAAAAAAAAAGGATAATTTTTTAAGCCAGAAACAGAAGCCCACTCAACTTCAGGTTTTTGACTAAGGTACCGAAGTTATGGTGTTCTTTATATATATGAGGCACAGAGACACAGACCTCAGAAAGACAGTTTAGAAGTCCTCACTCAGCGTCTGGCGGCATCTATTACATGGGTTGTCCCATGAAGAATATTCTGTTCTGAGAGTTATGAGATTCCTAAATTCACACTGCTGCTGAAAAGATGGAAGTGGCTGATTTGGGGCCAGAGTAAATAAGTTGCTTCTTGGGCTTATATACTGGACAAATCAACTATAATTCACTATTCACTACAATAACACTGTATAATTCACTATTTCTTGCTTAATATGGTTGATTGCTGAATTGAGGGCAACAAAAGTCTACTGTTTGGGCATTTATTTCAGTCCCAAATAATCCAAAGCTAAATAAATATATAATCTTGAGCCTCATGCAGACATTACACCCAAAAGTGAATATTGTTGGTTATACAAGTCTAAGTAACAAAATTAGATTAAGGAATTTGCATTATGTCCTTTTGTGCAGCATTCACAGGGGCATAGGAGCATCCTACATGAAACATTGAACCTATAGAAATTAAAGATGCACGTGAAGTCTTTGGATTTGGGATACCCTTTCCATCAAGCAGCAAAAATCAATATTTTTTCAAGACTCACAGTGAGAAGGTTGAAAATGCCAGAGCAGCACTCACAGTCATTTCAAAATTTGCAAACAACATGTTTAAGTGGCATACATATTTAAGAGCTTGGAAGGAAAAGAAAACCAAAACCTAACATTTAAGATATTTCAGGCACTACAGTGACAACTATGTGGGAATACAAATCTTCTTAAGTTCAATAAAGTCTTATTTACAATTTTGTTTTCACTACAAAAAGGCTTAATGAGACAGCTTAACTCAGAAAAAATAATTTCAAATAGCATTCAAGAAAACAACCTGCTTAAACAGCACGCCTTTGCCTCTTGCATAAAGCAGCAAATCAACAGCCTCAGTAAACACAGAAAAAGGCCTTTTCCCTAATTTATGCATCAAGACCAGCTTTGCAGAGTCAATTTTGGAACAAATATCCAAGTATGCAGGTGCTACAATGATAATTGCAAACTATTTTGTTCTGGAAAATACATTATTTATACACACGCATCCTCTCCCCAATCAAGTTAATACTTCAATTCACTATAAAACTATTGAGACAACTGTTATTTCACTGGGGAAAAAAAAACAACTCCTCACTTACAAAGAATAATCAAAGTATAGTCTTTGGAAATCAGTAATTACCATATTTTAGTTAAAAATTACTTATGATGAGAGAATTTTATGATTCACTGCTAATATGTATGAAAGATTTCTGTTCCCTCACCTTTTCCTCTTTAAAGAAATTCCATTTAAGGAATGTTTTGTTTTCACCCAGGGGGAAATAATGGTGACTACTTACAAAAGGTCTGGGATGCAGTTACCCTGTCAGGTGTAGCAGTCAGTATTGACAACTCCAGCATCAGATCACACATAACACAGGTGTTAACCCGAGGTGTTTAGGTAATTACAGGGAGTCAGCTTGGTCTTACATGAGGCTACTATTTCCTTGAGATACACAATCTCGGTTTAGTGTAGGATTCTCTCTGCTGTTGTACAGTTTATTTTTGAGTAGGAAACCATCTCATCATCTGCCATCACTCCCAAGCATCCTTGGCCGGTGATGGCAAATGCAGCAACCTAACTGGTGATGCTTTGCTCTTGGTTCCTGAGAAGAAAATGTTTTTTTGGCCTGAATTGCTATCTCAAATCCGTGATGAACTCTGCGGGAGCAGTTGGGATGCTCAGGGCACTTTTAAACATGGTCATCCCAGTATTGACCTACACTTCACCTTGAGACAGCTTTTGGAGAAAATAACCGGATTTCATAAGCTCTGCACAGCATATTTTATGGATTTCTGGCAGGTCTCTGATTCAGTGTATTGAACAACTTGAGGCATCTGATCAGGTGTCCTTGAGAGGATACATTATCGACAGAGGAGCTCCAAAACAAGCTGGAGAGCTGTGTTTGTGTCAGCATCAGAGTGGGCTACTTCCACTACCTCCTGTGTTACATTTACATGCATTCAGCCAAAGAGAAGATTCATTATCAGACACAACTAAGCCCTCACTATAAATATTAAGCAGACTTCAACTCCAGAGCAGGACCAGCTCAGTAGCCTTCAAACCAGGAGTATAAAAATATGACTATGATTACTGGATGAAATATATTTACTATGTACTCAATACTCGGCTGATGCCTTAAGCCACATCTACACCGACAAATGAAATAATAAATGAAAAAAGGTTTGTGTCAACAAACCTGAAGCACAGGATCTCTGATCATCCATACTGCTTAATTCTTAGCTTACTCTCTAATTCAATTTTGACAAGTCCAGTTCTCTCCTTGCAATACAAATCTGCCCCAAAGGGGGATGGCCCTAAACAATGCGGGAATGATCAAACTATGGCACTGAAATTCTGACTGTAAGAAAGAAATGCAAAAAGCATCACGATGGTGAGCAACTGAGCAATAAAGAAATTGTACAAAGCTTCCAAAATGTCAGCTGGGTTCACAGTGGCATCAAGTCTTTTCCAATTACCTTAGCTGGTCTAGTAAAAACTGTTATATCACTTCTTACGCATATTCTTCCATATAGCTGTATAATACCTTTCTTTCTGTTCCTTTTTACCAAATATTTAGCATGTTATATTTTATCTTACACAAATTTTTTCTAGTTTTAAATATATTTTTATAATGTTCTTAATGCACTTTAATGGCATATTATTTGTTCTTTAAAAAATATCTTTTTTATGCATATTCTGCATTTAACTTGGCATGTTTCTCACAGAATGCTCTAAGTTTAAACACAATGAAGTTAATATCAAAACCTACACAAAATGTATGCATTTAACAAAATTAAGATTTTTATCTGAAATACAATTATAATTAGGGAAAGCATTTAAAATTACTCAAGATAAAAACTAATGTATACTTAAGTAAACAAATATGATGACAATTAGAACCTATACTGTGTACTATTTTTCAAATTTCAAATTTTTTAGATGGTTGACTAAAGACACCAATCAATGAGCCAAATTCTGAGATCATGATTCAGGAAGCAATGAAGAGTTCAAGCTTTGCCAAATTATTTTGTAACCCAACAATGCTGTTAGGAGAACCTCAGTGTGCATTTAGATTTATAAATTATCAATAGAGAAGTGCAGTAATTTTTGTAGATTTTGCTTTGGCTGACACACCACAAACCAAATCAAACGGCAGCAGCCCAAAAGCATGTGCTGGTATAGCCAAAGCTTTCCAATTAGGGAATGTTTATTTCCATTAAGAGTGAGACAGGAAACTCAGTTCCCATTGGAGTCTCAGCTAATAAGCCGCATTATTTCTTTGTTCAAAGCACACTTGTGTAGAAGCATCACTATGCCACAGTAATTTAAATTCTGGACTAATTTTATATATGACAGCCATCCTGTGACCTGCAAGTCACAGACAAGTATTCTTAGAAATGCAAAATATTTCCTTTCATTTAAATGCTAGTTTTTACTATGTATAACTCTATCAGCTTCTGTGAAGAACGTTGACAAGCATTCGCTCTGTAGACAACTGAGAACATGTCAACAGGGACTTCCTAAAAACATTTCACCTCAAGAAATGGGTTTGACTCTAAGATTCACATGTGACACCGTAATCACAGCTAAAACTGTTTATACCTTCGCTTAGAATTTACCCTGTTCTACACCACCATAAGCTCAACACACTGCCTCTTACAAGGTAATGTTAAAATCTCTTCCAATTCATACTACACAGGGCTCCAAAGATTGAACAGACATGCAGACTGCATAAAGCTTGCCAACATTTCCTGCATTGAGCACTGTGATGAACATAGGCAGAATTTCCTGTTTCAAATCAGCCAATGTATTTTTAGAAGAGCAGTTTTGACTCTCACCTCAGCAGAGCACTATTTTCAGTTCTGACTCTAAGGAGCTTCCTAAAGTCTATTTTGCAGAGTGAATAGACAAGATGTGCCACTGACCTAAAAAGCAAGATGAGGTCAGTACTGTGAGCTGGATACCAATTTTAATGGGGTTACTGCTTTAGAATTTGACTGAGCTAGTACCATTGCACTACTGACACATTTCATGCCTCAGCATCCATCAAGCCAACTTTCATTAGAACTGAGAGTTTTGCTACTTTATGACTATGCTTGCTGTGAAACCAAAACAAAAGAAGTGACTATTTGTTATCAAGTTTTATTTTGATGTCCAAGGATTTCTACTTTCAAAGATAAAAATGTCAGTGGATTGAAAATATGTAGTTTAAGACACTGAGACAAGGTCAGGTAGCAAATATGAGCTCTGTAACTAGCAAGAGTGCAAGTACATATTTGGCATTTTGCAGAACCTTCAGGCTTAGTTTGATTAGTTGTTAAAATTATGACTCGCCTACAGGGAGAATCACAATAATTGGTATAGGTCATAGATAATCAAAAGTGTCTCTCCCAGTGGGATGAAACCTATTAAAATCAGATATTTAAACCTCTTTACACTTGCATATTCACTTCACGTGCAAAATTATTTGTCCCAAATCTTAGTCTCCAAGGAAGTCTGCAGACATTTTTCACTGTTCTTTATTTTGTGCTAATTAACATTTTCAGGAGGCTTTAGAAAGACAAAGCTCAGTATATCCCAAAGAAATCACACTTTCTAGATGCCAGATTTTTCCTTTATCTTGTTGAAAGGATCAACTTTAAAGCTTTGAATGTTTAGATTACTTCAGATAACATCTCAAAGGCTAAAATCTAAAAACGAATATTAAATACAACCCATTATTTCTATTGTGACAACCTGAACTTAAAAGGAAAGTTAATCAGATCAATTTTGATTACTGATTGTACAGTGAATGTCTTTGCTATTGAGACAGCTTTTGCACTTTTCCATAATAACGATTACTATGACAAAGGAACCAGATAAAATCAAGCAATATTTTGTGCAACAAAGTTTCAAAAAAATGAGAAAACCAGTAGACAAATAAGCAGCCAAGTTGTATGACATCATGAAATTTATTTATGTAAAGTTAAAAAGCAACTGTAGGTGCCTGATAAACACCTTATAAAAGCCAAATGGATGTTTAGATGACTGACAGCATCTACCTGAACTCGTGCAAAGCATTTGACACCACCCACACAACTTCTTTGTGTCTAAACTGGATAGACATGGATTTGATGGATGTACCACTTAGTGGATAAGGAACTGGCTGGATGTTGACTCTCAAAGAGCTGCAGTCAATGGCTCAAATTCCTTGTGGAGACAAGTGCCAGCGTTCCTCAGGGTTCTTACTGGGACTGTCACTGCTCAGCACATTTGCCGGTGACGCGGGCAGTGGGATTGAGTGCACCCTCAGCAAGTCTGCCGATGACAACCGTGATTTTATGGTTCTAAAGAAAAGCAGCACTAGGTAATAAAAAGCTTTAGAAAATTGTTTGTTATTTAATATAAAGGAGATATTTAAGATGTTACTTAGAGACCTTCTGCTCACTGTATTTATAGTGGTCTTGTTTAAAAATAAAAAGTGAAACTTGTCTTTTCACCAGCCACAATTCAACAAGAGAATAGAAAGCAATTTTGAATCGTAGCTGCCCCTGGGCCACACATTTAGCCCTCAACAGTTGGCCTAAAGCTCAAGTTTGAGCTTTAAATCTTTTGCTTTCTGGCACTATTTTAATGATGGATAACTGTCTGCTTGCCAGTCTTGCCATCGGTAATGTCACTTCAATCAGCTGTTACAAAAACTCCTTTCAATAATTATACAATATCTTCTGTGGCTCTTTCATGATTCACACAGCCATTCAAGCCTCTGGGAATGCTTTGCCTTGATTCTCTTTCCTCAAAGTGTAGAAACAATTCTTTTTCTGTAGTCCAGTATATTTATCCAGTACATGAAAGCGTGTAAATGGAGACAGGAAGAAGGCCAGAACCACGGTTACCTATCAATCAAGTCAATATTCTACTACAGATGTTACTTACCTTGACAGTGTCCCAGCTCATACAGTGCAACAGCGCTTTTGTTCATAATAGTTTCACTATTATTCACCATTTGAAATATATTCCACATTTTCATACTCATGAAAATGCTATGAGAAAGGTGTTAGATCTATAAAAGATTTCATTCCGTAGAGGCTGAGCAGGAATTCAGTCCCTGTGTGGAAAAGGATACATGAGAAAGCACTGAGCATTGCCATTAAACTATTACCAGAGATAAAACTTTTCTTTCCAGGTTATAGTGACACGTTGCATAATTAATGATTTCTGTTCTTGCCCAGGGAGTGTTCCTTTATGTATCCGCGTAAAGTTGTTTATGGGCTGTGCAACAAATGGATTCATAGTAATCATGGGAAAGAGGAAATCTCCAAATCAGGGCAGGGCAGCAAAATGAGCACTCCAAAGGCACTTGGCACTAACAGACATTATGCAGAGGCTGATGTGCCTAACCCTTTAAATGAAGTCCTGGCTACTCACCATGCCATCTATTAAAGCACTGTGTTGCCATGACTTTGCACCGTATTTTAAGGGAATTGATGCAGATGTAGGCAGGGTCTGGAGCAGCAGCATTGGACTGCAACCACACTGTGAAAGTGTGGGTCTAGAGATCAATCCATCATCTGCCACTCCTCCAAGAGCAAAGGGAGGAGACTCAACAGTGACAACAGACCATGCAGTCAGGCACCTCCATGGTGGGACAGGGCAGCTGAGGACCACAAGGTTAAGGGCAGCACACTAGAGAGGTCTGATGGAAGAGGTGTAATTTTTCTTTTAATCATTCTACGTATTTCCTTTTTTTTAAAAATCTTTTTAATGTCCTCTCTTTCTGTTAGTTTAGGGGACAGGGTTTGGTTTTCCACCCATCATCTGTCAATTTCTAGTTCAGAGTTTCAATACGTCATCTATTGTGGTAATACGGAAAAGAAAGAAAAATTAATTTATCAAACTTCTCTGTTGAGAGCTTGTAAGTCTTGACACAGAAGAGAACTAAGTCAAACTGTTCGTGTTTCTGTACCAAAGCTCAATTCAGATACACAATGTGAACCGAGAGAGCAAAAGAAACTTTCTGAGTTAACCTAAGAGTGATAAAAAATTGTGAAATGAGATCAGAAAAGAAGAAATAGACGCCTGCTGAAGATGTACCCTCAACTCAGACACACTCTTGATTTTTATTCAGGTTTTAAGAGAGTCCAAATATTTTAGTGAAAGCAGTTTTCCAGTTTCTAGTTTACTGGACTGTAACTTAGTTGCAGAACCATTAGTTAATGACTGCTGTGTTAGAAGCCCTCCACATTAAAGGTAGAATTATAATTAGTTTAGCAGAGCAGTATGTTTATTGGTAGGAGAACACGTCCAATAATACTCCTTATTAGGAATATCTAATGTTATCTGTCCTTGCCCTGAAAAGATTACTGAGCAATGCAATGCTTAAACAGACCCAAATCTTGTCACAGTCAAAAATTAGACATGATTTTTTCAAGTGTTCCCTAAAAGAAAACTGGAGAAGAAAACAGAGAAGACAATATCTGACATTACTGGCAGTATCAAATAAAAAAAAAATAAATAAAAAAAAATTGTTATGTTTATTCTTCATTTGATGAATCTGTCAACTTCTATAAAAAGACTTTAAAAATGTTTCTTTTCCATTGACAGATTGAAAACATTGTCATGTACTTTAACAATCTACAAAGGTGAATGCTTTGCACCACCAGAGACCCCCTTACAGCATTTAACTTGTCTGTAGTAGAACTTGGTAGAAAATATTCCTTGCTGTTGTCAAACTTTGCTTCTAGTGAGCAGACAAAAACGCCTAAACCTGAGCAGACCATCCCACAAAATAAGCATGAAATTATTTTCTGAAAGCTATGATCCTGCTTCTCCCAGCAAGGCATGGTTTTATATCTGGGGCATGAAAGGATTTTATTTTACTCCTTAGTGCAGGAATCCACTTTGTGAGCTGGATCCTGTCCCTCTGTGTTGTCAAACACAGCCAACACACATCATCTGCTACTCTCCAAACCCTTACAGCTACACCTACTGCAAAGAGCAATATTAGAAAGCAATAAGCCTTCAGGGGGAAAAAAGAAAATCCTTCAGTCTCATGGCTAATAGCAGCATTGGACAATGCATCAATATTTTCTCTTAAGCAAAATAAAGGTAAAAAAAATCCCCAAATTATCAGTGTTATAAAGAAAGATCAAAAATTCTTGCCAGTTCCGCCACTAAGTCAATAAATCCCTGGCAGAGAGAAGCCCACAACGGAGAGATAAAACAGCTTCCAGACACCACATTTATCTCCCCAAACATCCAGTTGTAAACAGACATAACACGGACAGGGTGCCAGGTCTTCACACCACAAAATTAGTTATACTTTCAGCAACTACGCTATAATCTAATGATGAAAATACCTCAAAAGTGTGTTCTCTGAGAACAACTGAAATTCTAATATTTCAAAACTGACTTGGTAGGAATGACAGAATTGGCTGTCAAAAAAATGCCTTATTGCAAGGGAAAGCCAACAGCCAAATAAAATAAATTCAGTGTAACGAGCATTGTAGAATTCCCCTGGATTTTTTATTACCTGCATAAAGAAAGAAAGGATTGTACAGTGAAATACAAGCAACCAATGCACCAAGTGTGAAATATTAAGTGAGATCATGGGGAAAAAAAAAAAACATCATTAAGCATAAATGATTCTTTCAAAGAAACTAGTCACAAAATCCCAAGAGTTCTTGATTTAGACATAAACATTATGCAAGACGTATCTCACAATGTAACCACTCTGATACTGTATTCTACATAGTATTCAAATTTAACATCCCTGAAATGAAAATAAAGAAAAAAAAAAATTCATTTCAAGTTGAAAAAAGTGCATGATAGTGTCAAAACTCACCAAAAGAAAATTACAAATAGTCAAAAGACTAAAATATTGTGAACTGAAACCCAGCTGAGAGAGATTAAACAAACTACTTTAATAGCTGTGACTTTCAATGCCTTTTTCCTACTTCATTGTCTCCCCAAAAGCTAAAAGGGATAAACAACAGAGTTTTAAAGAAACAGCAGAAGTAAAAGAAGTTTCAAAACATCGAGGTTACATCCACATCTTTGTAGAGGAACTTGGGGTATTTGAGACACACGTAAGAGCTTTGGAAAGAGCAGGAATAAGGAGGTGAAAATATCCAGTGATGATTAAAACTTACCCAGGGTAATAAACCCTAAAAAGAATTGCAAGAGGATTTCATAAGATTGAGGGACTGGGTGATAAAATGCCAACTGAAATTTAATGTAGACGAATACAAACTGTTGTAAATGGGGATGAAAAGGAACCCTACTACACCCGCAGCTCATACTACTCAAGAATATCTCAGGGATAGTTCCCTGGAACATGAGCACATCTTTCAGAAGGCAGTGAGATGACAACCAGACTGTCAGGAATTCTTAGCAAAATAGAGAAAAGGGGAAAAAATAGTATCATCATTCCACTACATAAATTCTTCTTATTCCTCCATCCCAAACAGCGCATGTAGTTTTGGTTGCTCGGTCTCAAGAATGACACAATAAAAGGGAAAAGCAATAAGGATCATCAGAGACATATAAAGGCTTCAATACAGGGACAGTGTAAATTGAGTCAGACTCCTCAGCTGAGGAAAACTGCCAAGTGAAAAAGGATGAATAGGAATGATTAGTCACTACTCCTCGTAAAACAAGAACTAATGGACACCGAGTGAATTTTTCAGGCAGCAGGTTTAGAACAAAAGGAAAATCTTTTACACACACATGTAAATAAATTATTGGATGGATTGCTGGAGCCAACGATGAAGATGGATTTAAAAACCGATTACAAAAATTCAAAGGTGATTAACATAATAGGCTGGATGCAACTTCCTCCAGTTTAGGAAGCCCCTGCACTGCAACCTGCCAAAAGCTGTGTGATATTTTGTGTTCTGACAGCGGTTTTTTCGGAAAACCCTTTCTAACCTTTGAACTTGCCACGACATGATTTCAAGTGTGGTCTCTCAATAGCTGAAGCAGCACAACTGGAGGAGTAACCGGCTCTGGAGCTGGATGAAACAGCAGTGCAAAGGGCTCAGGCACAGCTGCAAGATCTGCCACAGCTCTGTGAGCCTTTCTCATGGACCCAAACCAACCCCAGTGCAGCCTCCCTCCAGAAGTGAAGGTCCCACCCTTGTCTCCGTGTTCTACCCTAGGAATAAAGAGTTGTTCAGTTTCCAAGGATCCATATCCCTGGTCTGGATTGCTGGGCATCCCCAGGGTCAAGCACGGGCAGGTTGGACCCAACTGTGTGACACAAGCGTTCTGCAGGTGAATCAACACTGGAATGGCGCACACAGCTCACCAAAAGAATTCCCCTGGAATCCAGTCCTGCTGCTCAGGAATGCCAAGCTGTATTTTGTAGACACTCTTGTTTTATATTGATAATTTTTTAATCCATGGATAAGTTTGTCTTTAAAAATCCAAGGCTATTTGTATCTTAAGTCAAAAGATAATGTTCTTAGAATAATGAGCAATTATAAACATACTTTCTCCACATAGCCACAATACTTGAAGCTTTTGCATTTCAGTATTTTGTCCTCCATAAAGGCAAAAAAATCGCCCCCACATAGCTTCATTTATTCAATAGCTACACATAATATTCTACCGTTCAGCATTTATTTTTGAATTATATTTCACTAATAAGACATAATTCCACTTCCTCTGAAATTTGCTTCCTTTAACTTCATAAAAAGAAATTTTTTACCCCTTTGGGGCATTTCAAAGCATTTAAACCATGATTAGCCTCCAAAATAAGTTTTAAGTATCAGATACGTGCTGAAGGAAACTAAAGGTACTTCACAATGCAACAATCACGCCTGAAAACTCTGCACACGAAAGAGGCACTTCCCTTTTCATTATTTTGTCGACTGAGTTCAAGTACATATTTCTGAGTCACAGACATATTCAGTAAAATTAAATGACTGTATATAAAGCAGTATAGTTTTGTGCCGAGGAAGCAGAGATTACTGTTTTATGTAGTACCTGCTAAAAGCTGCTACCTTGAATAAGATTGATATTTTCAAGAGACATAAATGATAAATTGGATCAAGGACAAAACTGGACATTTGTCTTAGAAAGTCTTTCCAAATCCTAATATTAATATTTTATTGATAAACATATATGGCAGTTTTCAGTGCTTTTAAATAAAAAACAATAAATTCTTTGATAAGCACACCAGATAGTCAATAAAACTTGCAATTAAATGAGGATGATTGTACACAGTTCTAATAAATTAGAATACTGCTACCTGCTTTGGCAAATTTACAAAGCAGCTTATTTTAATTTCTAGGGATTTCTCCCCAATATTCTCGTTTTGCAATTCAGCGAGCACTACTGCCATCTCCTGATGCTCAGCTGTATATAACAAAATACATCTTTACATTTTGTAGGACTGTGAAAGCTCTCTAGAACATAATGCTCAATGACTCAGCCATTTGCCGTTAGCTTTTTGACATCTGTTTTTCTAGTATGTTGACTTTATTTCCGTAATTCTAGGAGGTTTTCTTTCTTTATGATGTGATTCCTTTCCATCCCTTATTTTTCACATCAATAACACTACGAGCAACTGAAAGACATAACAGGTTTTATGTTCACAAGAAGTCATTTTACCACGAAGACTCCTCTGGCTGGGGTCAATTTGAAGCATAACACTTCTGGTCCTGAAAACCCCACCAAGGTTTCTCATCTAGACATGAACAGCATTCAGTAGCTTCCAAAGCATGACAAATATTCCATTTTGCACTGTAATAAGGATAAAACTTCCAAATTAAACAAAAAAAAAAAAAAANAAAAAAAAAAAAAACAACCAAGCACAAACAAAAACAACAAAAACCAACCAACAAACAAAAAACCCCAAAAGAACAAGATTACCCAGAAGCGGAAGCAGCAAGATGCTCTCTAGAGATGAGATTTTAAAAGCCACCAAGCTCCCCAACTTCTAATCCTGATCACAGATCTGCAGTCCTAATTCACTGCATCTGTTTTCCACTTTCTCCTCCACCACGTCAAGTAAATTACCTACACAGGAAAGAGCAGGGAGAATGCTGAGAAAGAGACACTTCAGTGGCTGGGAACATGGCAAATGCACATAACCACGATTCAGGTCATTGCTTCTATAAAAATGGAGTTTCACTAAGCAGGGACACTGCTGTAGAAGAGATTTTTTATGTTCTCCATCTCCTACCCATCTGACTTGTCAGCTTTTAAGATAATGCAGGAGTATCTCAAATTTTAACCAGGAGAGAACCAAGGCCCAAAAAACCTTTCTTGACAAAAGTAAACAAGGCTCCTTCAACATAACATTTATTTTAACAAACTGATACATTCCGAGAAGTATCTAATTATAAAATTTCCAACCAGTTCTCAAAATAGAGACATAGGTCTGAATAGGGAAAAAGTAAAAACAAATACTGGGCTATGAAAGCATAAAAATGTTCTGGATAAAATCACACCACTGAACCACTCTCCCTGTCCGGTAACCAGTAAAGTAAAGGACAAACTGCCCCAGGGTTCTGAAAACATTTTGGAAAAGTGGGGAGGAAAGAGACGCGCCTAAGGAATGGAAAAGGCCATCAACAGTCAGCATCCTGCATTTCCCTTTCTTTCTTAGCCAACATTAACCAAGTACTGCGTTGGTGCAACAATGAGGCTTTTAAACAGATTCCCTCTTTGGAGCGAGATTTCAGTCACGTAGGGGGAAATACTTCATTTACCCACACAGACCATATTGCACAATTACTACACAATCATACACATGCAGCATACAATAATACATATTTAATAGTCTGGAACCAAGAAGCTGTCCAGTGCCACTTCTCAATCTAAACAGACCTCTCTAATATATTTCTGCCTTCAGCGTAGCTATTCATGAAGAAATTATGCTTTTAATAAATTAAATAACAAACACCAATCACAACATGGGGGAAAAAAAAAAAAGGTGCATTTAGAACAAGATTAATCAGGATCTACAAGAGCTGGACAAGTGCAACACTGAAGTTGCAATTTTACTCAATATCTCCAGTCTGATTTTTTGGCACAAACCCATATTTTTCTACTTTACTGCTGGCTGATATCCACATTGAGGTTTTTCTATTAGCACAGCCTATTTCCCCTAGCATTTCAGTAGGCCAAATTCAATTTCCTCTCCAGGAATTTAAGCAGAAAAAATGATTGGTTCTGTAGTCTTCCTAAATTTTGAAGCTAGTTTCAGCTAGCTGTTTCATCATTATCTTTTCTTTGTTCTCCTTTCTTTGAATTTCACCACTCCACTTTTCTTATCCTCCTCCATGACTAAATTGTTTCATTTCCTCCCATTGTCTTTTAATTGGCAAACACATTCACCATCTCAAAGGATCCTAATCTAAGGCATGTCATACTGATAATAAGAGGCCTTAGAAACCAGCTTGGTTTTGTATTTTAGAAAAAGAAAAAACAAAGGTACTGTAGAAAAAACGAAGGTTCCATATTAGCCAAAGTTCCTACACAACACTGAAAGTCCAATTCTATTCTTCTCCTGAGTATTTACTTACAGTTAACCAAGCAGGAAAAGAAACACCAGTACGTGATTTCTTTGGCTGTTGTAATGACCCCTGAATTCTGTTGCTGTAGGAAAGGAAGCCTGTTCCCCTGCATCCATGCTGGAAAAAGTAAGGTTTTACTAGTTAAAACAATAATTTATTCTTACAGAAGCAACAAGGATCCATACAAATCATCAAACATAAGCTGAACTGATCACTTCCTGGCCTGAGTATGCAGAAGTGGCACTGTCCCCACGGCAGGTGAAACATAACCATCTCTTGTCACCTCACAGCACATTAAAAACTTGTTCCAGAAGCAGCTACAATGACTGTTGGGTGTGAGGTTTTTGGAGCTGGCACAAATGCTAGAGAGATTTTGTAGGGAATTCACATTCAGAAAATTAACACTGAGAGTGGTATAATTTCATTACCATCCCCTCAATGCAATGTATTATTAGACTATAAATGTGTTTCTGGAAATAAAAACTGGCTTTCGTGATGATTACAGGACACAGATTAAACAGCTATGGAATCAATATTATGTACTGCTTTATTATGTACTGCTTATTATGTACTGCTAAAAGGTGTTAATTTAGGCGAAGCCCATTCTTGCAACCTGCAAGATGATGTATCAGTACTTTTTAAAAAATAACTTTTGTCCAATGATGACCACCTAATTCCTTCTACAAATTTATCAACCTGTATAATCATTTTTACCACTTTTGAGGTGTAGCTTTCATACCAGTGTGTGCATACAGGAGGAAGGATTCTCTCATCAATGGATTGATAGTTAACACTGCCACCCTTGACCAAAATACTGTTTACCTATAAGGAGCCAAGTCAGCCTTTCCAGCTTTCCATCTCATGGCAGGAAAAAAGCAACCCTTACTGGAAGTTTTCATGAGAACACAATGAAGTAACACACAGTGCCTGCCTGATGCTCCTCACATGGAGAAGGGATGAAGAACAACACCTTTAACACTGATGTGCAATGTTGTGACTGCAGAGCAGGCACAGCCACCGTCTGCTGTCTCATGGGACTTAGTGCTTTTGTTTTAAAAGAATTAAGAACTTGCATTGAGTTAAGCCATTTCCTTTTGCATTCACTGGCTCTCTGTGTGTCGTCTGTAATGAGGTGGACAGTGAACTAAAAAGCAAAACTGCCCTACACAAACACACACTTCACTGAAACAGCACATTTGGGCAAGAAGCAGTTTGCTTCATTAATTCCATTAGGTCTTTTCTTTTGATGAAATGAGGAACAGGTTTAATGTCAAATTCAGTAATATTGAACCTGATTTGATGTTAATCACATTAAAAGCACAAATTATTAAAAAAAAATTCTGAACGGTAACTTCATGTTTCATAACCTTTCTTTCATTCTCTATAAGAAATTATGATGTGTTATTTACACCAGGCTGAATTCAATTATTTACTATTATCCACAAGGGTATTTCTTCTCTTTCCAGCCATTGCATTTATTTTTGTGGCAAATTAGTCAAGCGATAATTTCTCATTATTGCAACTGGGTTCTTACCATTACTGTTACAAACTAAACAGTCTTTGTCTTTCTAAAGAAGGATGAAAGATGTGCACTTCATGGTTGTGGGCTACCAAGCATCTAGGTGATTCTCAAGGGCTTAGATATTTGGTGGGTTGTAGAAATGTTGTAACATCAAATCCATAACTTTAAAATCAAGTAAAACTTTCACAAATAAATTTTCTCTCTCTTTGGAGACGTTGCTGTTATCAGAAGGATTAGTTATAATGACAGTCTTACTCATCTTTTGTTGATATTTTCCCTTAATAGTTTCAATCTCTCTTTAAATGACATTTACATGACAGAAATTGAATTAAATTTGGTGTTTGACAAGCAAGCGTAAAGACATTGAGATGATAAATACTGAGGTCTTCACTCAGTATTGGATTTCCTGCACATGTGATTTGGACAGGTTACCACACATTCACCCTGAGACTGGCCATGCCCAGGTCTGACTTCTCCAGGGCAAACTGGTCAAATGTTACCCCACATCTTAAAATAAAGTGTGTACCCACCATTTTAAAATAAATTGGTGCATTTGATCTTTTCAAAAACAAAGAACGAAACCTTCAAATGAATCTAATCTCTTGATGCAAAGCTCAGTACAATTCCAGGGTCTTAAAACCCATAGTGCTCATTTTTTAGTAAACTTCAAGACCACATCAAGCCTTGCCTCTGCCTCACCGTAACCAGACATAACTACACCTTCTTTTCTGCACAACATCTCTAATTAGTTTCCAAACGACTGAACACACATTTTTCTTCCTCGTCTGCGCAGGTGTGATCTTGCTGGAGCAAACCTCAAACCCCACAGATATTGACAATCCTGCCTGGATTGAGGGGGTGTTGCTCTTCAGTGCTTTACCAAATTCATTTATCACTACTAAGGCCCACCCCAGACAGCTGGAATACTTTTCCTCCCTTGATAAAACCACAGTGTCAAACTAACAGACAGAAGCAACCCAATTTAGTACATTTTCTTTTTTCTAGCTTATGAATCTTACATGCTATCTTCCTCTGAGAATTTCTGAACACTGACACATAGTTTGAGAATTACTCTACCCAGTTTAAGAAGACACTACTTTATGGCTTAGTTTGATTTTGGGGGGGATGGAGTGGGGGCATTTTCTTTGTTTTTCAGGGGGAGTGGTTTGGTGGTTTTTGTTTTGGTTTTATTTTTTTAAGGTTGTCCTGTCCTGCTTCATTTTTGTAGATTCATAGCTGCAAACCAACAGTGCCATCCACTGTCTCTCAGAATAATTTTGCTCAGTGAATTTTTCCAACCATTAAATAAGAGGCTCTGTTTAAGGGTCTCGGCGCTTGCACGTAATGGGTGCAAGGGACAGGCAACAGCTTGGTGCTTCTAAAGAAAAAAGCCACAATATAACAGAAATTTGCATGGAAGAAGAGAAAAACTCCAGACTTCATTCTACAGAAGACTTCATGAGCAATTAGTTTTTCTCTCTTATGACTGTAGCATTTTATTCAAATACACTGAATAGGACAGATTTTTAAAAGGGCTGTAGTCTAACTTCACATCTGAACCACAGATGGGGCAATTCTGTAATTGCACTGAATTGTCAGCATCACCAGTTCTGATGTTTCCTTCAGAGCAGTGGAGCTGCCTGGTGGAATCAGGGAAGCTGGGCACAACGCCTGCACCTGTGCTCAGAAAAGGCGCTCCAGCAGCACAAAGTTGTGCTGGTTTTCAGTCATTCTTCCATTTACCTAAATGAAACTGTTGGATACACAGGTCTTCTAGAAGCAGTTGTACTGATCAAAGAGGGAACCGGCAGAAATTAGCCATTAGAGTAACATATTCAGAATGGAAGAAGAAAGGATCAAGTAGGTCAATAAGAGACAGGATGCAACCAGATGTAGCACTTTTGGTACCATCAAATTTTCAATTTGTTTGAGGGATTCCAGCAAATGCATCATTCTGGGGAGGCCTAAGGAGGTAAGGATGTATTAAACTTTGACTAAGTGTTCCTTCTCTGTACACCATCCCTCGTTAGCTATAAAGGCAAAATTAGCAGTACATGTAAATTAAAATTAGTGCCATAAGACTACGCAGACAAAGCAGCATCACAAACATCACATTTTAGACAATTAGCAATGAATGTGGTAATTCAGCTTCAGTAAAAATATTAAGTTTATGAAGCTTTAGGTGTTTGTGTTAGCGCGTAACTTGTCAAATACATTTTAGTGAGGTCAAGAAGTACATCAAAAGTGGCTAAATTAGCACCTGTTGTGTTTTTCATGGATATTCTGAATAAGCAGGATTTTTGTGTAATACTCTTTTTTTTTTAATACATCTTGATACATCACCGTCAACACTAGCTGATAATAAAATCAGTCTTGGACAGAATACTTGATTTTTTATTTATTTGTTTAAACAAAGTTTCAATTCCCTGGTGCAATTATGGAACTTGAAATGTAATTCTCTTTAGAACTGCAAACAAGTTAGACCACAGAAACCCTGTTAAGGGTAAAGCATGATAAAAAGAAACAGCTTCAAAGACCTCTTTCATATTGCTGTTGCCTCATGTCATGTTATATTCCAAGCCTGAGCTGTGTTAATGTCTGTGAAAGGACAATGAGAAAAATCAGAAAGGAAAGGAATCTGTGTAGCATCGCATTTCAAACAGTCACAGAAAAACATTTCCTACTGTCCTAGTGTAATTTAACATTCTGCACTGGGATGTGCCTTTGAAATGCAACAGTGCCGTCCAGACTGTTGACAGAATCATCAGTAATTCTCATTTAGCCAATCACTGTAAGGAGACAGGGAGAACTTGATCTTTATTCTGATATCACACAGCCTGTGATGGAAATTTTCCTTTACATTACTGTTGTAAAAATCGTGTCTTATTTTCAACATTTCACATTAACAAAAACACTAAGCTTAGAACACATACTGAAAAGTCACGGGGGAAAAAACCCCAGAGTTCAACACTACACAACCACAAACAAACAATCTGTAGAGACCTGCTTCTGTAGCAGGGCAGTGCACAGCAGCATCAGAGAGGCTGTACAAGGGCAGCTCTGTCACGTCTGTTCATGCACTTCCTGTCAAGCCCAAAGCATGTGTCTAATTAAATTAGAACCATTAAATGAAATAAGGCAAATGTTTTAGCTTAAACTGAAAAAGTTATTACTAAAATTCACAGGCATTTTATGATTACCTCAAATTAAACACCCAAAAAAGCCTATTTTCCTTTACTCATGTTAGATATGTGCCGTTAGATACGGGACATTATATATATTACATTAAAGATATACATAGATATAACTGATTAGCTCTGTGAAACAAATACCACTTTATATTATCTCAAGTGGGTGATTTGAGATCATAGGTATGGCCATGGACATAAAAGCTTGGACCCAGCAGGACTGAACTGAAAAGCAAGACCTCAAATTTGAAATGTCTTTCTGGGCGAAATCTTAGGAGTATTTTTCCGACTGGTTACCTTGTTTGAGGACTGGTGCCCTGGTTCCAGAGGGAAGATCCTACTGCACCAGCCTCAGTGCAGGATCAAAAGGAAAAACACTCACGAAGCTGGAGCAGAACCCACAGCGTCACCGTGCATTGCCCTCTCATTGCACCCAGCACAAGGCAAGGGGCAAATTCCTACTCCTTCCCTTTCAGGAGCATAAGGAAGCATCACAAGAACCCAAAAGCCAACAAGACACAAGTCAAAAAACAACCACTGATCTTTCTGTCTTTGACAATTCCTAAATTGTCTAAAAATGGCGCAATATAGGACAAATAGAGTGAGAAATAACCCACTATTTTTAAACTCGTTTTTTGATCTCCATTAGCCTCCAGTCTCCCACCAGAATGAGAATGACTGATTCACAGAAAACACACAAATGCAGATTTTACTACCCTGGAACACAGATGCTTCATGCAAGGATTTGAAATTAAAAAATTGTATTTGAAGTCCTACTGCCTGTACTGTAAGATGCAGCAAGTTAAAATGGAGTTCATAGACACATCTGTCCTGATTAAGCATTTCCAGCTTAGGGAATGAAGGATGACTCTGGATATCTGAATTTGTTTTCAGCCATCCTAAGCAGGAGCAATTAATATCAGCCTTGTTCTGTCCTTCTGCATCTGGTTTATTACTCTCTGAATCAGCAGAAAGGGAAGATAAACATCAAGAACATCCTGATTCCACTTAATCAGTATAGCTTCAAAAACTTTTAATGTATTTAAACAAGAAAGCAAAATGCAGCTAGAGGCAAGTAAGTTTGTCTACATCACCTTAAAACTGAAATTTGTCTCCATGACTGTCTTCAGTAACCACTGATGCCTTTCAAACTTACGTTTGAGAAATGTTTTAATGTTTTAAAACTTCAGTCTTTTCTGCCTATTTTGAAAAAATCCATACTACAAATTTAAGTGCAAGAAGATCTTCAGTAAATAATTAATATCAAAATGTCATGCTTTTAAATTTACAATAAGGAAGTATTCAATAGAATCCATTTCTGAGACTCTCCTATAACATCTCTTCCTTTTATGTAGATCATCTCCAATTTTAATAGTTGTTTCCAAGAAAGAGTCTTGAAAAAAGAGAGAACACACACAGGCATTTAGTCCGAATACAACTGAGTCATTTCATAAAACTATGTGCACTAACCGTCCAATTTTAAGCTTATTAAATGCATTCCATGAAGTCAGGAAAATAATTACAGTGTGAAGAAGCCTGTAATCAACAGCTAATAATGGAACTGCAATACCCATCTCAGTTGTGGAGGGAAACTCCCAGGAAAGGTTGGATGTGACCTACTGGGACTGGAGTGCTGCAGTTGAAGTGAGGTAGGGTGTGGAATACCCAAAAACACAGTACAAGTCCCCAGTGCAGCCTGAAGGAGTTCTGATGGACTCTGTGATGGCATCCATGATTCTCTTCCAAAGAGTTATTCTTTCCACAGTCGAACTGCTCAGAGGAACTAACACATTTGGAGAAATATGGTTTGAAAGTGGACATGTTATGGTCAGCAACCCAAATTTCAGATGCATCTCTTTCCCGGTGCTGGAATTACAGGTGGCCGTAGATCTGGACAAAATGTTTTATTATGCCATACTTCAAGTAATAAATCATCAACTCCATTATGCTTCTGTTTCTGCAGGGCTTGCACAATGGAACTGAAGGTGAACTGCATTTTCTGCAGTCCTATGGCTTTGAGTTTCTGTAACCCCTACAAAACTACTGTGACCACTCCTCCACAGGCAAACATTTGAAAACAGCTGCCTGTTTTTCTTTACGCTCCAGTGCAAAGAAAATCACAAATTACAAAGCTTTACATTTAGGTTCAACATTAAAATAAAAAACAGGGGCAATTACCACAATGATCACCCCACCATTTCCTTGTTATCATCAGCTACAGCAAACACAGGAAGAACAAAAAGTTGTTTTTGCTCTCGTTTTGTCTCAGAGCTTCTCATCACACCTCAAAGACTGGACTACCTCCTTTATAGGCATAGTAAACCTTAACTGCAGTTTCAAGTGAACACTGAACTGTGAACACTTGAACTGCAGTTTCAAGTTTACTCTGCTTCAGTGCAAAGCCAGCCAGGTCAGACAGAATCATGAATAATAAGGAAAAGAAAAAAGGAAAAATATTCTTCCATGAGACTTCTAAACTGTCACCTAAAACATGAGTAATACTTGACGTGCCAAAAGTTAGAATCTCAAATATATTTCTCATATGAGAAATTGTAACAAAATATTAGCTGTGGCAATCAAAATCAAAGTCAATATTCAGCTGTAGAGACAGTAACAACATTACAGTCTGTTGATGTAATTTAAAGTTGTCTATGCAGCTACTAGCACATCCTATTCTATTATTCTTTGGAGTTATCATCCCTGTTTTCATCCAATCTTTGCTTTTGCATACTAAAACCTACTATTATTAAATCCCTGCTCACCTAGAGAAAGCTGTTAAGAGGTTAAGCAAATATAAATAAAAGCAAGGAAGCAAAAACAAAATATTAAACGAGAGAAATCATTTAACTTTCTGCACCTCAGTTTTCATGAGAACATTTAGAAGAACAGAGGCTCACAAACCATCAGCTCTAATCGCTGCAGACTGCTAAGACATTCTGCCTGCAACTCCATGATAAATTTGCATCGAATGCAGCAATACAGGAATGTTACTAGGTAAAAAAAAATGTGTTCATTTGTGTATAACACTCTCTCATTTCACTTTGATACATAAACCTGTAAGATTATTTACACCTAACTACCCACTGGACAATGGAATTCCTGCCCCTGTTGTTGGCAGAGGACTTGCTGGACTGTCCTCTCTGGTGCCTCTGCAGATACGTTCCATGCAACTAAAAAACACACATGGCAACGGGAATACCTAAAAACCACTATATATCCACAAACACTCACAAATATATTGACTGCTATCCAGGCTAGGTAAGGAAAATATGTTAGGGTAAATTAAATCACCTTGTCTTTATTTTGGTTTAGAATATTCATAATCGAGTCCGATCTGTTATTCTCTACTACCTTCTAAACACCCTCCATGCTACCACACATTTCACAGAATCTTACCTAGCAATCTGTTAAAACCATGGCATCCAAAAAGAGTTTCCATCTCAACAACAGTTCTGTTACCCAGTAATGCCATATTACCAGTTACATCTTCAACTGGTTTAAGTCCTATGATTTTACTGGTTTAACTGTAGTTACAACTATTGTTCTTGACTGGAGAATCTTGACTCTTTCTACCAGTCTGATCTACGAGATGGATATGACGTATTCTATACTTTTCATTTACAGAAAAAAAAAAAAGCCAAACTCAGATCTTCAAGAGATTCATACTTGCAGAGAGTGAGTAAATGACTCATATTACATGCATTCTACCTGTTACAGAAATTCATGCTGCAGAAATGCAGGAGTGTTATGGCTGGTGATAGACACGTCAGTCATGGTTATAAACAACCTACACACAGACCCCAAAATGGTTGTAAACAATCTACTCCCAAGCCCCAGAATAGTTACAGTAGTTTCAACAGGAACTATAATGTTTCAGGGCTACTGTATTTTTATTTACTAACATTTTAATTACAGCCTCTAGAAAACATTACACTGTAAATAGCAGAAACCTTCCCAATTTTCTCTCTGTAGAAATTCAGCTTCTATACTCTGTTTTTTGGGTAGGCAGAAAGGATGGGTACCAAAGAGTTAACCACATTCCAGCAGTTGCTAGGTAACATCCTCTGCCATCCCTGTCCCAGGGTGTTCAACAAAGTCTACAGAAAATCACTAGCACTTCATCTTAAATTTCATTATTGGAGCACACATCCCTCTCTTCTCTTTTCCAACCTTCCCCTCAGCATCCACAACTGAAGATGAACAAGTATCATCCTGCAGTAAAACAGACCTAACCTTCTTGATTTAATCTTTGTTAAAGCCCTGCTGGTTGTCCCCTTTCCTTGTACCTGGAACTGCGGAGGCAACTGTGCTGAGAGCTCCTGGGAGCAGGAGCTGCACAAGGTGGCTCCAAAATGCACAACAAAAAACAACTTCTGGCGGAACTTCTGTCCCCTTCTGCTCTCCATTGAGTCTTAATTCCCACCTATTTTCCTTAGCATGCTCATAACCTGGAGAAAATTAAGTTTGACAGAAACATGTTTTGGTTAGTCAACAGCTCTGTGGAAAAGCCAACAGCAAGCAGCAGAAAGGACACATCCCTGGGGACATCCCATTAATTTCCAAAGGATTCAGCTCTGCTTTGGTTTGTTTTTTTTAATGAATGGAAGAAATACAATGATTAGACAGAGGTTCATCATGGAAATTACTAACAAAAGATTTTCAGTTTTGAACTAATTTATTTAGTTATTACTAGAAGTTCCAAACATTTTTGTTTAAATGCAATACTGACAGTATTATTCCAATTCTTTAAGAAAATGGCCATTCATTGAAAAATGATAGGCTGCTTAAATAGATGATACTATAATTAGATGAGGAAAAGCTAAAAAAAGGTAAATCAGATTAAAAAATAATAAAAATAATCATAGAGTCTGATAAAAAAATGAACACTTCCCAATTTCTTTAACAAGTCATGGGCCTTTCTGCTTTAAGCCCTTTATTGTTAGCAGATGCTGACTGAAGGGGATAATTCCCCACATTCTAATTAAACCATTTTTTAATTCCTGCTCTGAAGGCATAAAAGCTCGAGGAACCAAATGATTACTGACTGGCACAGAAATTCAATCGATACAGCCCAATTCATCCATTGTGTTGTTTTATAATCTAAATAGAATACTCATTACATATTACAGGGCAAATAAAACAGGCACTATGTTATTGCCAGTCTGCAAGAACAACACCACTAATTACTGCTGCTCTCATCTGAGAAAGGGCTTGGTGTTTGGGGTTTTTTCATGTGTTCATGTTTTCAAAATCCTCCATACAGGTATGAACTACAGGTTTCGCCATTAAAGAATGTCTTGGTAATACCTTGTGATTTATGCGGAACTCCTGAAAAAATAAATTTGAATATTGCGCTTTATATGATTCATTGTGGTTTTATGTTATTAAGGAGGGCTTTTTGTCTCTGTGGAGAATGTGGGCAGATGGCTGGGTCTATGGATTGCTGAGGGCAGCAAAAGGAGCCCGAGAGCTGGATTCAAGGGTGCTTCTCCTTCCCAGGGACACAGGGTGCCACAGAGGAGCTCAGAGTGCATCTCAAAGCCTGTGGTGTAAGAGCTTTAGGTCTGAATTTCTAGGTCTCTCCATCCATCCTCTCCCCACTGCCATTTTCTTCCTCATCCTGTCCCAGCCTTGCCGTCACTTCTCCACCCCAAAACACAAACTCTAGCACCTCCAGCACACTTGAGCAGCTGAGAGGGTGTCCTAGGTAATTTTACACCTTAGATGGTTGAAAACAGGATATATAAACTTTTATTAAATTTCATCTCCTTGAAGCCATAACCAGCTTTAACTACCTTAAAAGCAACTGAGATGTACCTGAAATTCCACCTCATAACAGATCAGTTACGTGTGGGGGCACAGAGTGTACTTCAGCAAATGTCATGTTAAACTTCAGAGGATTATAGAGTTCCAAGAGATCCTCAGGAGGAGAGTAAAATATAAAATATAGCAACTGGAGAGAACCTTCCATGTTATTGATCACATGCTTCCACAGTGACAGCTGGCTCAGCTCCAGGAGGGAAAGAAATAGCTGATTGCTTTCTCTCTTCTGACATTTCACTTAGCCAGGATTGTCCACGTATTCAGTAAAAGTTGAGCCTGCTTTGGGAGGCAGGGAAGAGGATGGTGCACGTGCTAGATTAGCTCAGAGGTAGCATCAGCTCACATCCCTTACCAGGCACCAAATGTGTGGATGTTGATAACTTTGTTCTCCATCATTTCCTCAAGGATCAACCAGGGCTCAAAGTCAGTCCTAGTCATTCCCAAGGGGACTAAGTCTCTCCTGGGGTTGGTTGTTTGTTTTGTGGGCTTGGTTTGTGTTGTTTTTTTTGTTTTTTGTTTTAAGCGGGGTCCTATTCTCAGCCAAGGAGAGCTGTCTGCTGCACAGGGGCTGGTGCTGGTGGGAGGAAGGGAACAGCCCCTTCCCCTGCCCAAACTGCCCAGGGCTTATGGTAAAGGGAGGGCAGGTGGGCTGCAAGTGAGCAAGGACCCTAATTAACATTAGGTCCCAAACAGTAGGTTTTATAAATTACTCCAAGACAAAAGAAAAACCTTGAATGTGTATAGGGAAAGCCTCATTTTTAATCTGCTGCTCTTCAGTAGCACTGATTCTGACCCTAAAAGCAGAAATACTGATACAAGACCTAGCACCAAAACATAAATGCAGATGAAAAACAACCAGATGCAAGTTTGAAATGAGAGATCCACTAGGAGAGTCACAGCTTTAACTTATGAAGTGATTATTTCATCAATTTTTTGAGAACTATGCTATATTGGTTCAGACACTGTCAAAGCAGATAATTATAATCATCGGCCTAAAACAGTTGCAGCTCAGGTAACCAAAGAGGAAGATGGGTAGCAGAACACAGCATATCTTTACAGTAGTTTAGCCATTTTTTCCCCTTCTATATTATAATAGAACAAAACATCCTAGTTAGGCTGGAAATCTCATTTTAGTGAATTCTGCAGAAGTAAATAAAACTGACAAAGGCATATATTTTGTTAACTCTACAACTGTGTAACAATTATTTTCCCCAAAGGAAAAATAGCCATTAGTCAGTTTAGTCCTTAGCGATAGTTGCATGAATTTAAAATATGTCTATGCATATACTATGCATAAATGTACATGTATGTATATATTCTGCAGGTTTGTGTGTTTAGTCCCAACATTTATTTGCCTGGCTGATCATTATTAGTCAACTAATTTCTTACAGATGCCAAAGCTAAAAGTCACTTTTTTCTAGGTAAAATGGACTGGTTAAATAATCTCTCTTTAAGCTTGAAGTGCAATATTTACCGTAACGTCCCATTCCCTTTTAAAGTTCGTATCTATTCAGAAAGTTACAGGATAAAAAGTTGCAATGAATAGCAGGAAAAATGTTTCAGCAATCAATTTAAGAGGCAATCAACTAATCATGTTCTGCCACTCATGTTTCTATGGGTGATAATTTATTCTGGTAGTAGTTTCATTGCTTTCTGATGCTCAGAAATAGGTACTGTTTCTCAGAACATTTTGATCATTCCCCTTTGAAAAAAATCATAATCTGTAGGAAAGGCAGGAACCTCAGTTTTGAGTTTCAGAGGCTGATGTATTTCTATTATGAAAATAAATGACCTTTAGTAGTTTGAGGCTTTAGGTTGTTTGAATTTTTTTTTCCTCATAAGCAATACTTACTATGAAATTTCAGCGTGCACAAAATTTCTGCACTAAAAACACAGAGTTTTAAATTATACCTGAAAAGGAAAACACAGCCAGACTTTTGTTTATGATTATGCTGGTGAACAAAAATATGAGCACGATAAGCCAGCAAAGCACATATAAGAGAAAAACCACCACAGGCACCCAGCTTAATGCACAGGGTAGGAAAAAAGGCACTGGATGCTGTGGAAAGGGAGTAGGCATTGAAATCACATACACGTCATGGCTCAGTTGCACAAGGGAAGATGAATGAGAAGTTGAGAGTTCCAAGGTCAGCTGACAGTCTGCAGTACATCAATTAAATTGCAGAGCCACAACACAGGCAACACAGTGCAACTTCCTGGCTCTGTGTGCTCTCCCAGTGCAGCACAGATTGGAAGGTGCTCCATGCAACAGGGTGACGTTAAGGCAAGGGATGTTACTACAGGAGCTCATCAAGTTTCAGAAATACTGAAATCCACATGAGAATAGTTTGGGGTTATTTCCATCATATCATGAGGTATCAGTTGAGAAGGCACTAATTACTGCTCATAGAGCAGATTCTTGATTACCTGCTGGTATGTGTTTAGATTCCCCAAATCACTGTAACGACAAGGTGTACAAGATTGCCCCATTTAAATCAGTGAGACTCCTCAGTTCCTATTATACACACCCTTAATGGCTTCCCTGGATCAGGACTTACTGCAGGAAATAAGTATTAAGGGGTTGCCACATTTATCAGCAGAGGGTTGGCCAGAAATCAAGGATTTTATTTCACACAAAAAATGTCAGGCTTTTGACATGTTTTCTTTCTGAATTTGGGAATGAGAAATATTTTTAGCATATTTCTGGATGGGAGGGGGAAGAAATTAGAGACTGACCTGAGGAAGTACCCTAGAAAGTGCTCCTCCTTCCAGACCCAGCTCGGTCTACATTTATGCAAAAAGTCAGTCCCTACTCTGCTGAAAACAAAGACTTGAACCTTGATGCTGCTTGCAACATAGATCTCTTTAATTAAGTTATCTATTTATCATGGAACCTGAGTTTTAATTGAACATATCACCAGGAGGGAAAAAAAAAAGAAAGAGGATTGCAATTGACATTTCTAAAATATCTCCATGTTTTTAAAAATGCCCATTACTTTGTCGACCAGCTGCAATCAGCTGGTACTTTGTTCCTTCATACAACTGCTGTGCAGGTAGTAAGTCTTGCATAGATGGAGGTTTAAATCCAGGCTGTCAAAATTCCTGAGAGCATGCCTCTATAAATCACCCTTTAGTGAATTTTTGCCACGGGAATTACAACCGATATGTGGTCCACATTTGCAGAAAAAGTCACACTGCTTTAACTACGGTGGTTAATGTAACCCATTGCAACAGAGCACTAGAACTCTGAGATTAACAAGGGAGACAAAACCAGAAAACTCACAGAACCGCAGCAAGGCTTTGATCAAGAGCAACGCAAAGTAATTTCCTAACCCTAAATATTAAAACTTTAGAATAGTTTTAGTCTTTAGCTTCGCTTTTTAAAGCTACCAAAGGCCTTTGTGAACTTAACTGCTATTAATTCCATAAATCACTTGTATCATGCTATAAGTACAAAAACGTTTCATATTTCCTTTGTCTGTGAGTTATTTTTCAGTAATCTTTAACTAAATATAGTTGCATTGAAAATAAAAATACAAAATGCCTCTATACAAATACATTATTTTATTGATCTTTATATGCTATTTTAAACAAATTTGGTTTTATGTACCACAGTTTCTGCATCTGTCTTCTGTCTCTAAAATGTGACTACCATTACCACTTTGAGCAAACAGAGATTATTTAAATCCATGAGTCCATAGGAACCCAGGCAGTTCCTACTGGCCAACAAGTTTCATTAAAATGATGTGCTTATTTAACTCAGAATGCAAACATTTCTCAAAAGTTATGGTGCTGGGAGAGGAAAGCAGAAAATGCAGATTTTCTCAGAGTACATCTGGTGAAGGAGCTTCCAAAACCAGGACTCCTTGACCCAGTGGCATGTTTGTTCAAGCCCTCCATGAGACACAGGCCAAAAAGAAGCTGCAAGTATAGGATACTGGAAGGCTGAAGGTTATTTGGGCTCTTCTATGTTTTCCCCACTAAAAAAAAAAAAATCCCAAACCAATGAAAAACTCAGCATGCAAAGGTAGGATAAATTATGGGAAAGGGAGTGTGCTTTATTTATTCTATTTCTACCTTCAGAGTTTCTAAACACTCCCGGAGGAGAGCTCCAAGGGCGGCCATTCATCACCAAGGCCCTGGCAGCAGGGCTCTCTCAAGGAATATTTACAGCGGCAGTAATCCACAGACTACATTAAGAAACTCTAATCCGATAATGATTAGCTCCCTCTTTCCTCTGGATCTCCATGGCCAGGTGCCACTTGGGCACCTGCTTTAATCACTGCTTTGTTTCTGATCGCATTGCTTGTTGCAGTACACAACCCCACTTGGCACAGCGGTGCACAAGGTCACTGTTAACTTAACCACAAGTTTTGACATTTTTCCATAAAGTTTGTGCCTCTGCCAGTCATAAGGTGGCTCTTGAAATCAGGCTTTTTGCATGACAACCCGCATTTTTGAAATTCAGAATATGTTTTGTACAGCAGCATTTCTTTTCAAATTCTGTTTTAACAAGAATCTTTGCCTTTACTCAATTTTGAATTTACGGTCCTTTTGCTCTGGTCTCTTAAAATTACCTACTAGGGCAGTTGTTAAAATAAACTACCTGTAAATAAATATAAATATACCAAAAAAGCACCCTTCACACTACTTAGCTAATACAGTTTCTTCTCCTGACAAGCACCAAACAACGCACCTAAAAAACCAGCAAGCTTCTTTCCAAAAACTCTGCTCCAAAAGCCTATTTTATTCTCAACAAAAAAGGAACTGTCTCCCCCAAAAGTGCACAGAATCACGTTTGCACATTTATATGAGTTGACTGTTGTCTCTTATCACCTCAGCTACAGCATTAACCTAGCACCCACTGAGCTCTATTTGGACAATAACAGTACGCAAACTGAGTGAGAATATTCCATAAGGCGCTTTGGAATTCCATAGTTCATTGGCTTCATCCTCATTGGAAACAGCATTTTTTTGGTTAATTTTTAGTATACCCCTATAGAACACCCAGATCTTCCTTTTCATCAACGATGTATCAACAAAAGTGATCCATTTAAGTGATTATTCAGGGCCTCCAGCCCCCTGAAGGAGCTGCAGCCTGCGGGACACGCTGGGAGAAATGCTGGGTCAATGCTCTCCTCCTGCAGCTCACTCCAATAGAGATTGGGAGATTCACTATAATTGGACAATACTGATCACAGTCTCACAAAGAAAAGGCAAAATCAGCCTGAAAAGGATGAATCAATTATAATTATTTCCCCTGGACTGAAACCACTTCTGATCTCTTTAAACATATTTGAAGAACTTCTGAAGGAAGTTGAATCTTAGCACAAAACAAGAAAAACGGATATGAAAAGTATGAGGTTCTCAGAATTGTTGCAGACATAAAATCAGAAATTGGAATTTAAAATCGAAATGTATTACTTTTTAAATATAATTATTAAATTAAAATATCTCTAATAAGACTTAATACCATTCATGTTAATTAATTAATTACCATTTTATACATTTAATAGTATAAATATATTCAGAAAATCACCTTTATGAGCCAGTCTAGGAACTTTTCTCCTGCCTTGCTAAAACTTAAATTTTTCAAGCAGATCAGGTGCATTATGCATAACATTGTCACTGAAGTTTGCTAGTTCACCACATCTTTTACACACCTGCATTAAAAGAAATCGCTTCTTTCATTTTAATTCATGACTGTATAGGTCTGATTTTTGCATGTAAAAGTAATTTCAAAATACAAAGCTTAGTTTTACCTTATATTAATTTGATAGTTTGATGGACTATGCATTTGAAAGTCCAATGCCAATCCATTTCTTTTACAATCAAGTCCATGTTTAAAAAATGTTATAGGTTATTTGCAAGGAATTAGGAAAGGAGCCTTCTGCTATCATTCAACAGGAACCAATTTCTTTCATTAAACAGAAATCCACATTTCCATCCCACTTTAAGTCTGAAAATTCAGCTAAGCATATCAGTCTTCATTTCATTATGATCCTCTGATTTTAATACCCGGAGATGTTTGGAATATTTGGAACAGAGCCACTCAAGCCAAAGCAATGTCATTCACAGACTACATAAATAGTCTTCATGCAACTTCAGTACATACAGAACTTCACCAGGGCGCTGAATCAACCCCTTCCCACCATATCTAAAAACCCGATATCTGTTCACACTACAGTCAGGATGAAGTGTCCATGTAGATTTGAGAACAAATGGCAAAAATAAATTACATATTCATGTACAGAAGTGACAGCAAAATACTTCAGGTTAAATATTCCAAGTGCTTTTCATCTGTCATGCACCAGTTTGCAATCAGGCAGGTACAAATGTTGTTAAGGTTCTTGCACAAACACTGATTTATTGGGTGCCTATTTATAGAGGATACCAAATATGAAGTACCACCTCTCTAAATAAAGTGTAGTATTGAGTGATTTTAATATACAGTGTACACAAATCCTTTCTGACCCCAGGACAAATAACTGAACCACAGAAATGCAAAAGAGAGATCAAGAGCTTTTTAGCAATGTGTTATTAATTCACATAAACCACAGCTCACATTGTTCTGTTGGGTTTTTTTTGGTAAGAATTTTCCCTCTAAATACTCAGAATTGCTTTAGGCCACAGTCACAAGGGTGACACTGATTCCTTCCATGAATCCCATTTCATCAGCCATATCTCGAAGGGCTCACATTAAGCACTGAAAAATACAAACTGACCGAATACAAAAATACAATGCTGACCGAAAAATACAACCAAGTGTGGAACTGGTCCTTTAAAATTTGCTATATTAATGTTATCTTCTTCCAGACATCTTGTTGTGTGCCAGATACTACACAAAACCCACGAAGTTCAACTGTGTTTTCTGTTTGAGGTTTTTGCAGTTGGGCAGGCATTTTGGGGGGGCGGGTGTGAAGTTTGGGGATAGGGGTTGAATTTTGCCTGGTTTTGAGGCACGATAGATATTAATGACTTCCATTTCAATGAAGCAAACAAACTAGCTTTCAAATCTAGGAATTGCCTATAAAGATCTTCCTTCTAAGTTTTTCATAGGAGACTGTGTTCATGCTTTACAAACTTTATTTCTTCTTTTCTGATACATTTTCATAAACTCATTGGAAACTTTTTAAAATATTTCTTACTCAATTTTTGTAATATTACTCACATAATTATTTTAATATTTTTCACTCTCTCCTCAAGAAAGGGAACCACAGTAACATTTTCTACTTCCCAGATTGTTACCAATCCAACCACATTTCTTGTTTCTGTGGAGACTGGGGGAAAAACGTTTCAAAATAGAAAATTAAGAAAGTCAATATATTACATTTCTCAGGCAGATTATTCTTTAAAAATAATTAAAATTTCATACAACTTTCTTTTCACTTCCTTTTGTCAACAGAATTGACAACTAACAATGCTTATTAAGTTCAACTATATATATCATATAATACCTGATTCTGGGTAGTTGTTTCACTTCAGCAACAGAGTTTTAGTTGATGTGGGTATTTGTTGAGGACTGCACAGACTTATCAAAATATGGCTGAATTTTTTTACCTTTTTGCTCATTAAATCATTCTGAATGCAAAAGTGTAAAGCCTGAGGTATTTGATTTCCATCCTAATCAAAGCACAGAGAGCTTATGAGAATGTTAATTAGAGCAACTATAGCCTTGAAATGAGTTAAAACATAATCATTCTTGCTCAAACTGTGTTTTTCTCATATGCATGTCTCATTTTCATACTTGAGGTCCCTACATTAAGTCAGATAAAGACCAAGAGAGAAACTAGCTCTTTCTGCTTAGTTACTGTACAAACACCCACTCAAATACGTATTTCCACTGGTTCCCAAATTTGATCAGCCCTTTCCTATAGACTATTTAGGCTGAGATTAAAGGCTACCTTGGAAAAATCCCAGTTGGAATTAAGGAATAATAAAAGCATCTTGGAGCACACAGGTCCTCCATTTCTTAAATCTGAGAATGAATTCCAAAATGTGTTGAATTCCATGCAAACCTTTAAATACCTAAAAATTCCTTACCACAGCAATGTGTATCAAAATGCAAGCCTAATTAATAAACTGTCTGTTGTGCATCCAGTAACACTAAAATAATAGAAAAAGGTTGAATAAACCAAACATTCTTCCATCTCCTGTTCAGAATCCAGGAAAGAGGAGTTTATATCACAAAGGGGAAGGATGGTGAAGGTGAAGTCAGAAAGCACAGCTCCACACCTGGAGAGCATTTTGATACGCATTGCTTTTTCAGGGTTATAGGTTCATTTTCAAGGAGTCAGCCCAAGATATTAAGAGTTCTAGGAAACAGAAATTTTATGCTACTGGGTATTGTTACAAAGGCATTCTGTGTATTCACTGCATCTTGTAGGATATAAAACACTCAATGAAATACACCTTTTAAATGTAATTTCAGGCTCATTACCAGCTGCCTTTGTTCTGCAGATACTGTTATCTTTTGAGTCTACTGATAACTGCTTCTGATTGAACAGGTAGCATCATTCCTGATTGATTCTAATTCTGACATGTTTTGATTTGGAAATAAACTTGAAAGAATCTTTTCAACAGAATGAAAATTGTGTTCATTCAGCTCTGCATTGAGAAGGACTTGCTTAAATAGAAGATTACATGTTGCAGAAATGCTCTACTATTCTATAAGGAGAGAAATTAATAAATAGAATAGATATACAGGTAAGAGGCTCTTATCATGAGCTTAAAAGACAGAACAAAGGCACTAGAAGTTCAAAGAAAGTGAAAGCATAATTTATGAGATAGGACATAAACCCGATCCCTTTTTATGAAAAAACACACTTCTTATAGTTCTCCTGTTGGTTTTTACCTGCTTCAAGGGATTTGCATAAAAATGTCATGTATGTGACATACACAGACTGCATTACCAGTGACCAGGGATATTAATTCCAGTCACAGAAGACAAATCACAAAATTGCACTGACAGACAGTGCAGCCAATGTAATAAGGTTTTAACTGTACCACTGTTAAAAATCAATGAGATTCCAGCACACCTCCCTGTCTAAACTGATGTCTGAAGTCGCAGATAGCAAGAAATAACAGTAACGATGATAATTATGTCAACTTTTGTGTAAACAGCAAAGCAGGATTTTGTTAGATTAGGTGGGACTTAAGATCAGTGCCTCAGGAGCACTCGAGACCTCAGACAAATGTTATACTGCCCTTTGTAAAAGTTTAACTCCGTTGTTTCAGTGTTGCAATTATCTGTACTCCGAGATTAATTCGGATTTTGGAATGCTCACTCACTGCATGAACACGTCTGCAACAGAAAACCTCCTTAAAATGGGAAAAATAGAATTCTAAATGCATTGCACGTGAAATGCTTTGTGTTTTGCTTTAGCACCCACGTAAGTAGGGGGACGAGTTAGATGTTTTAGAAGTCGTCCATTCACAGCAGTAACAAAAGCCCTTCTCCGGTTTTGTTTCAGTTACTGATTCCAGTAACTTAAAGTGACACATAAGAGACGACAGATTTGAGAGGCACAAAGTTCCTATTTCACTGAAAAGTACACAAGACTTCCACCCAAACACAGAGAAGCTTTGTCATTTGTGGAAAGAGCTTGGCCAGTATCAGGCCTCATTTTTTGATCATCATTAAACTACTGATGTATACGTAGTTTGTTTTCTGCTCACACCCTCATGAATTTCCACTCTGTTGCTTTCTAGCATGTTCTCCCCATCTTCTATGTGGGCATTTAGCTCCACCTTTCCAGATACAGCACACAATTGTGTTTACATACAATTGTGGTTTTCATATTGATGATTTTAGACCGTGTCACTGTTTTATCAAGGTTGTTTTATACTCTCTCTGATTTTTCAGAAGAATCTTCTAACATAAGAAAATTCAGTTCAAATGCTACCTCCAAATTTATTAAGTGTATTTTTCTGTTCCACCAGCCAACTTTTTTATTAAAACACTGAATAGGGCTGGAGCATCAAAGCCAGAGATGCTACATCAATTTTGATTCTAGGCAATAAGAAATAAGCTAAAGGTCCCTAATAAATTTAGTGGAAAATGCAAATTTTGAACTAAACAAGCTTGTGTGTCCAAGAAGACACAAAAAGGCTGCTCAGACTTGCGGGTAAGCACATTTTCTGACCACATCCTCACTGTTTCATACCTGTTGCTTTTTAACCACGGATTAATGGAAACCCAGGAGCAGACCTGCAAAAAACACAGACTCTTCCTCCCAGCACAGAGCTCCTGCGCCTTCACAGGGGATCCCCAACAGATTCAGAGCAGCAGAACAGCACCGAGCTCGTGCCAGGAGCACACGCGTACCTGCTCTGTGCTGCACTAACAGCATGTTTACCTCAGGCACCTTGCTAATTTCTACCCTCCCCAGGCAGTTGTCAGGTAACGCAATTTTACACATTTGTGAGCTAATTCAGAGCCCCAACACAAAAATGCTGCGTTAGGGAACAGAACACATATTGCAACACTCCCAGCAGGCACTGAGATTGGCAGGAAAATGCTGTTACCACCTTCTTTAGAGCAGAACTTCCCTGAAAAATTATGTTCTGTTGTGAATTTTCCTTTTCTAAAACAGACCACTTAAAAGGTGGAACATATAACCACAAAAGGAATATACAACCTTTCCAGCCCAGGAAGGCTGATAGCAACAGAAAAGAACTAGAAAATTCTTTTGCAGACTCATTCACCTGTGGGGACGGGCTAGAATCCTGAGAGGTAGCTTGTTTTAACCCTACTCATCCCTTGTTGCCCAGTTCAGGCTGTAAAGTTTAACAAGCTTCTCAGCATCGATGGAATTATGTCTTGTTCTCTGCAGAATCAGATATAATGAAGTTGCTCATTAAAAATAATGAGCTGCTTTAGTAATGAGCCCTGATGTACAGCTTTGTTCTGCGAAATATCTTATTTTCAATTGAAACATAATTAGATTCAATCGAGGTCCCCAAGTTGGGATATTAGAGGTAACCGCAAAAATCACACTTAATTATGAAAACTGAATACTCTGAGACTTTCAAAGACTCACTGTCTAATACCCACAGTGTTGAAATATTGGTAAATATTAGTTAAAAGAAATTAGTAATGTCAAAATTATTGACTAATAGTCCTTAATTGGTTATAGAATTAGCGCTACAAAACTCAAGCCATTACATTTACACTCAACAGCCTAAGGACTGCTGTTTACATGTTCAAAGATAATGGCTTGAAATTCAGCTCTGTTTAACTCAACTGGTTTCCACTGGTACCAGTAGGAGCTGAGGAAGCCTGACACTGATAAAAATTCATCCAGGCCAGTAATTTATTCAGAGTTAAAATTTCTCTTGGTGCAGAGTATATAAAGTCACAGGTATTCCTGCCACAGAATGAAAGCAAATATCCAGCCTTAAAATGCTTAAATATGGTCCGTGAACCTCACTATAAATATCTGTGCAATGCACAAGATAATCAATTAGCATTCCTAGAGAGAGAGACACCTGTGAAATAAAATACTGATAACAAAAAATTCCCTCCAACATTCAGGCATTTCTGCTGGGATACCAAAGCTGCAGATTAGTGCCAAGCTTATTGGTAGATTTTCTGTGAAGACTTTGGAAGAAACAGATTCTCAAACTTCAAGAGTACTAGGAATTTATTCTGTTGTGATAAGATCAGGAAGAGGCAACATAGCTGGTGTCACATCACTCCATGGGTGGGGAAAAACAACACGAGGTAGCCATGACAAGTCCCTGAAGTAGCCCTGGACTGAAGCAAGGTAGAAAGTAGAAACAGCCTCAATTGCCACTCCGGAGCCTCCTGATTTGAAGGTAATGCTGTCCCACTGCACAAAATAATGCAGGGCAACTCTCCCAAACCACTAAGTGGTTTCACAAAGATCATTCCTCGGTGCCGAATAAGGAAGAGATCTTATAACGTGGGTCAATAATATAATATTCTTAAATGTTCATATGAGCTACTGAAAAAAACACTCTGCCCTCAAGTAAGTTGGTCATTCTTATGCCCCACAGTGGCTGTATAACCCAGCTAAAGCTATTTGGGAAAGAAAGAGAAAATATGAAACAAGTGGAAAGGCAGGAAAGCTGGAATAACTGCTTAAGACCATTTTAAAATTTATTCCCCTTTTTCCCTTGTTTGCAAATTCTCTTGTAATTGTTTTAAGCCATCTAAATATAGCAACACATCCATAGTTTGATACAGCAGGCAAAGATGTATGCACCCCTACGTAATTTTGTACATGTTATAAGGGTGTTTTTACTCTTTACATGGTGGACTTTAATTATGACCTACAAAATGTACAGTAATAGAAAATGCAATTTTTTCCCTTCTTAATCTTCATTTTTCAATCTTCTGCTTTTTAATCATTTGCTTCATTGACCACTTACTTGGTTAATTTCACTGAATTATTACACTGAGCCACAGAATATTGTACTTTTATCGGTGAGCTTAGAAAGCCAGCTCATTATAGAACTTTAATAACTTTAAAATAGACTTTTGCTTTAGCCAGGAAGCCTCATAAAAGTGTTCTACTACATTTACCATGGATTGGGTGGCAGACCTTGCTTTTTTGTAGTAATTGAAATTTTTTTTTTATTTTAAATAAAAATCACTGTGTATTGTTACCATCATATATATCATTACAACATAGAATGAAAAAAAGCCTCAGATTTATTGGATACACAGGGTCACACTTCTAAAGGTTCTCCAAGACTTTCACATTTCCATGTCTCCTTTCAAGTCAGGCCATGCCTAGCTTAGCTACAGCCCTGAGTACAAAAAATTATATACAGACTCACCCAACTCCCAGAGAGAATGGTAGCAGAGAGTTTCCAAGGCTCCTTAAGTAGCCCTGCACAGCGCACAGGCACATCAGGAGAGCAGTGGAAAGCAAAGACAGGTTCCTTGAGAAAAGCAAATATTAAACCATGGAAAGAAACCCAAGGAAAGAAATCTTGGGCAGGTGTAAGAAAAATCAAGATCTGCAAGGAAAAAAGATCAAGTGAAGGACCTTGGAAGAAGATAAAGATTGACAGTGTGTTAGGAAGGGAATGACAATTCTGCCTTCCCTTGCAAAGAACAGAGCTTCAGGCGACAGAAGCAAGTGTTTATTCTCCAGGGAGTAGGGGAAAATGGGGATCTGAAGGGAAAAGAAAACAAGGAAAAACAACCAGAAGGTAAAGGCATCTCAAAGAACTGTGAACCAGCCTCAATGGGGATTCCAGCTGCAGAGCAAGAGAGGAGAAGAGCAGGAGTCTGTCAGGGAAAGCATATGGGGAAAAAATAAAAGATCTCTTAAAGCAACTTAAATGAGACTTAAAGAGATGTAGAAGGTGCAAACTTCTTACCTGTTCCCACCCTTAGCAATGCAGGAATTTGGCAAGAGAACAGAAATTATAAAGGATATTTATATTAAAGTCAGCATATTTGCTCTGGGCAGTCAGTGGAAGTGGTTTGCACTGGGGCAATGCAATCATCAACTCGAGAGTTACACTTGTAGCTGAGCAAAGACACAAACTTGCACTCGCACCCCCTGCACTGCTGTGCTCCACGGCTCCAGCCACCTTTTGTTTTACTGCAACAACCCTAAACTAAATAAACTAAACTCTAAACCACTACCAGGTAAATAACAACTTCCAAGAAACAGACCAACAGTCCTCACAGCTTCATTCCTCCCCGCAGATAAATTGTTTGCTGCCTCTAAATAGTTGGGTTCTCACTAAATACCCCCAGAAGTGTCCCAGAGCAACTTGCCCCACTCCAAATTCACCATGAGTTTCACTAGTTATCCCCAACTCATCAGCTGCAATTCATGCGTTTTCTACTGAGTTTTTGCAGTGTTCAGAATATTTTTTATACAGCCATTAGGTCTTGCTGTTACAAGTATGTGAAGCTAATGATAACCAAATACAGAGACTCCAGAATTACTGCAGCTTGAAACGCCTGTGTATATATTACATTTTTAAGTTTATGCCATAATATACATCACGTAGTAGCTGGCTGTAATGAATAGCTATTAACAGAGAAAAATTGCACCAGGAGACATTGCAAATCACAGTTACAGTTAGCATTAAAATTAAGTATTCCAAAGGTTATTGTTAAAATATACATAATATATTTCTCAGAAATATATATTTTATTGTTAAAGAGAACTGCTTGGGTTTTAAGTTTCATATTTAGCATTTCCTAGTCCAGAGAACAGTAAAGGAGCCACAATTGTGTTTTATTTTAATGCTGCTTTTCCCTTTGGCAGACAAATTCCCCAGGCATTAGACAGCAGAAAGTACTAAAACCTCAGGTCGTCTTCAAACAGCAAATAATAAAGGGGGGATTTAAGAGATATAATAGACCAAGGCAAAACAGGAGTTCAGAGTTATGGCAGTACCACCAGGTAGCTCAATACAGCACCGTGCTGTTCTCATTTCAGGACCTGAGGCTGTAACTGGATTTTCTCCCTATTAGGCTCAAGGTAATTATCCCACCTCCCCGCAGGATCCCCAGCCACAGCTCCACTCTGCCCGATTTCAGCTCCAGAGTTGGGTTGCTAACTAGCTCAGAAATCTATGGATGGCACTCCAAAGCACAGCATGGACCATGGGCAAGCCCAGAGTTTGGCAGGTTTTGAAAAGCAGCAGCCCTGGGCAGTTTCTGCTTCCAGCATCTTCAGTGAGAGCAGCCTCAATGCAGCCAGCACCACTCTCTGACCCCAAAACTTGAGGCCACAGACATGATTCAGTTGAGAACTGCCCAATGCAAGAATTTCATGGCAATCAGGCTTGTTTCCAGACAAATTAAAACATTGATTTTGCTTTCAGCAGTTCTGTACCACAACTACAGATTTAAATGTCATTTCTCCTTAAAAAAACCTATTACAAAATCTCTGAACAGTCTTTCAAGAACCCATACATTTATATAAATGTGCAAACCTTATCAGAGACCTGACAAAAGTAGTGCCAAGCCAGCAGCTTTCTAGCAACCAAAAAACTATGGGTATTGATACAGCCTTCAAAATTATAGCTGGTTCACACTGATCTCAGGTTAAATCTTGAGGAGATTGAATATCTCCTTTTCTGTGAAACCCCAGCAAAGCTCAGCATTCACATGGGGCCAATCTAACTAAAGTATTATATAAATGTCAGAGGAAGGGTCAAGCAGGATTATCACTGAAGCAAATTCTGATTTTTCTGTGTCTGTTCTATTCAGATTCTTTTATGTCACATCTTTATTAAAAGCACTCACTAGCAGTGGGATCATCTTAGCCGTGCAGAGTTAGAGCTATTGGTCACAAAATAGGTTTTAAAAAGGTGCCACCAGCACAAGAGCACAGGAGATAAGACCTCTCAAAAACCTGGAGGTTCAAATAACTTGTCAGAACTCCTGACACGAGACAGAGCTGCCCTCAGAAACTGCAGCATTAATGCATTTGTCTGAATATACAGAACTGAGAGAGAACATATTTGGATCTTTTGGCTGACTTGGCAATTCACAGGGTTCTAAATGGCCCCACTCATTAGTGTGGAAGTTATTTCATTAAAGTGTTCAGATACCTGCAAACCTTTATATAACTTTATGCTGTTGATCAAATATTAGAAAATATAAAAGCATTTTCAGTGGGATCATTAAACTGGCAGTGATATTCCATGTTCTTCTCAGTATCCTCTCACTAACTACAGCTGGGGCAGGACTGCACTGAGCAGCAGAATTTGGAAACCCAAAGGCTACGCCAAATAGTTGCAAAATTCAGTGGCTCCCAACTCAGTGCTGTATGCTGAGATCACACTCTAACCCACAGGCAGTCCCATAGCACGATAGCAGTGTTCACAGCCCAGTGTCTGCAAATAATTTACAAAAAAAACCAAAAGAGGCACTTAGTCCAAACCCTGCTGTCATACCTGTGTGATTTCTCACAGTCCAGTGGCAGATTTTACAGCCTTCCCATGGACCTTATTCATGATTCATTATCCTCAGTGTTAACAGAAATGTTTTCAGAGTCTCCCATGCTTAAATTTAATCCCATTGCCCTCTGTCTCATCAACACCTGTAGGTCTTAAAACTGGAGGTGTTTCTTGCTTCACCTCCCCACTGGCACCTAATAAGCAACAGTTCTTTCCTTGTTTACAACACCTGTAGCTGTTGACCTCACCCAAACTCTCTGCTTCCCTATGCCTTTCAGGGAATGTGATGCTCCGAACTGAACACAGCCTCGTATCACTGCAGAATACAGCAGGAATCCTTCATGCATCTCAGCCAGCCCATGCCAGCTTAGATATTACATTATGCAACACCCACAAGGACTTAGGCAGTGAATGATTTACACATCTGTCCTCCAAAACCGAGGCCCAAATCTATTCTCACCAATAATGACAGCAAAACGCAATGAACTACGGCTATTACAGCTTCTTGCACTGGTTCACACAGGTTCGTGTTACAAAGGCTTACTCCATGCTGCTGTAAATTTGCACCTTCTGTGATGTTCAAGATTAGAAATTGTTAACCCACACTAAAAAAAAAAAGATTAAGCATTTAATAATAAGGTATGTTTGGAGCAGCATATAGATTTGTTAGTCTAGTAAAGCATTGAAAAAATAAAATCAAGGGAATCACTCTTATTATTAAATTAGGTACATGAAAAGTGTGCCTAAGTTTATTGGGATGGTAGAAGAGGCAGAGTTATTTCTACATTTCCTGATGTCTTTATGAACCTTGGTCAAGAGGCTTAGGTGCAATACCAGTCAAGCCAGAGTCAGGCACAAACTTCAGAGACACAGTGAGCCCATTTATAAACATTGCTAACTACACCACGTTAATTCATCGAGTTACTTGAGTTATTATAAGAGATTCATTTATTACCTGTCCAATTTTAGCTAAAGAACACAGTTCTCCATACATGTACCATGTCTAACCATGCATCAAAATCAATAATTCCATTAATAAAATTAGACCTAATTTTCAGCCATGTAATATTCTCAGCATAACATCTACTTTGGGCATCTCTTTTATGTTGACAAGAAAAACGGAAGTGCTCAATCAGATTTTCTTTTCCCCTCCAATTAAATTAGCATCCCACAAATGCAACTAATACATCAATTAGGCAATACTATTAAAAAAGCATTTTAAACCAATAAAATCAAACCCTACATATCCCAACTTTTTGTGCATACATATTAAGAGAGAACTTTGTAAGTTCATTAGGGTCTATCCAGCATGATCCTGTCAGTGTATTCCTACTATTTATTCTAAAGGTGGGAATGTAAGAAAAGGGCACTTTGTATAAAGGTTCAAGCATCAAGAACAACTTCAGTTCAACCTGTGCAATGCCCATTTGGGACCCACCTGTTTTCTGTCCCTTCTGCTCCCTTCCTTTAGGCACAAGGCCACAGCAGCAGGCTTCCCACATTTAGATAATTTTGTAACCCATTTAAATCTGATTTCCTTTTTAACTAGTAATGGGAAGATGATAAAAATGTTCTTTGGTGTCTAATTTAAAATTTATTTCTGAAAGCTTAATTTTTCGGTATTATATTTCTTTTTTTTTTTTTTTTTTCAATTCATTTAATGCTTTTTTTCTAATTGAGCAACTTCAATTAAATTCTGATCACTGGGAGTTTATTAAGCCTTTTCTCTGCTGAATTAAAGAACACGTTCCTTTGAGATACTGATATAAAGGTAGACCTGTATTTCAACAGCTCGGAGCACCAGTTAAATGACACCAGGACAAAGTTCTCACCACATGTAAATAAATCCAGAAGACCATTCAGTTGGCACTGAGGGGCAACACTGAAGCCAAAAAGCGGTTTTCAATAAATTCTACTACAATTATAGAGCAATACAGCCTGTGGTCACTCTCAGCACAAAACAATGGAACACAGGTACAATTATGCAGCAAACACTAAAAAGATTTCTTCTGGAAGAAAGGCCCTCCTTGAAATTTGAGGATATTAATCCAGGCTCTGCTGTGCCCATGGATATCGGTTGGTCAAATGCAGGGATTTTAATCGTGGTTTTTCAGTCTTGCATTACACTCATAGTCTAAGTTACTTTCAGAGGCTGATTTGTGACGGTTTGGCCAGTCCATGAACTCTGAAAGTATTTTATCCACATTCTGTCTATATGAAAGGATCCCTGTGTCTTCCAAAGCTTCAATCATTTGGCTGATCCCAGTTCTTCCAAGATTAACAAATGCTAGTCCTTGCAAATGTTGATGCTCAGCAAGAGCTTCTGGGTCTAAAAGTAAGTTTTGAAAAAGGCCGCACCAAACAGGGATCTCCCAAACAATTTTTAATTTCTCCCAGACTGTTTTACATTTCAAGACTTGGGTAGAACATGCCTTACATCCTAAATCATATCTGGCTGGACCTGCACTCACATCTTGGCTGCTATCAGAAAAATTTGGGATTAGAGAACTTGAGAGCACACTGATACCCCAGGCAGGACTCTCTCTACCTTGCACAGCCCCACTCCCCACCACAGTATGAGAAAATCACATGCTGTCTCTGTCTCCCTGTTTCCATCCACTATCATTCGAGAAAGGAGTTTTCTTGCTGTGATCCTTAGTCCTAAGCCTGTTTATCGTGGCCATAATGTTTGTTATTAGTGCTTAGCAATGAAACCACTCTTCTCCCAAAAATTAAATCTAACAAAAATAAGAAAAAAGTATTTATTTTTTGACCTGTTGGCAAGAAAAATGAATCTGAAGCAATCGGTCTTTTTCTCTTGCCTTTAAAATAAGTAATAAAGTGATATTCACCTGACTGTGTCCCCAAGGTTTCAAATTTACTCTCTCATAAGGGAAAAAGCAAAGGAATTGTGATTAATTCTATATTTGCAAAGGATAAATTTTACTAGTTGGACAAAACCAGAAGCGTCATCTCAAGAATCATTCATTATATTAACTACATATTTATTAGCTGTTTATACACGTACATACAACTCATTCTGAGAGTTCTCATATAGCACTTCCTTCTCCTTCATACTCTTTTTCATCTCATATGCTATAAAAAATTGCCAAAAAGTAACACCATTATGCAGAGATCCTTGCTAATAATGTTAACCACAGCTAACACCTGCAACTCTGACCTTCTGACAGGAGACAGGAAATAAAGACATTACTCTGGTAATTTGTGTGATGACTTTATTTTGGTAGGTTCTCAACACCTTTGCTTAAATTATAACAAAAATACAGGTTCATGTATTGTTACAACCTCAAAAGAATTAAACTAAAAACTTGCCAGCATTAGAAACAATGTCATTGCTATTTAGAAATCAATAAGTTAATCACAAACTACTTTCATATATTTTTATTTTAATGAATCATGGCAGTGTAAAATGAATTCTAAAGAAATTAAACCAAAAATGTATACATGACTTATTCAAGCAACCTTGCAGCTGCATGTAAATTGTGTGATTAAGGAAAAGCGATTAGAAGATCACACCTGAAAAGCACGATCAGAAAACTCTACCTTGAAGACAATTAAAGAAAAGCACTAAGAAGCCACATCTGGAAAGCATTATCAGGAAGCTTTATTAATTAAGGAAAAGAAGTCTCCTAATGAATGTCAACATGGGGTGGGGGCAGAAATCACTGCATAAGCACCTAAAAATACTTTCCAGAGATACAAGGCCAGACTTAAATTCTGGTGGCCATGGCTCAATACGTGCATAAGCAAGCTCAGCCAGCATGTCTCAGCTACACTTTCTTCCAAATGCCTGTGCCCCACCCCTTCTCACCCACCTGATCAGTGTCCACCTCCCCCACAGCCAGCTGGACCACAGCATGCAGCCAAGGATGAAACAAAGCTTGGGAAGGGAAAAGGATCCCTTATTCACCCAGAGACCCTGCTGCGTTAAGTCATTTCCAAATACAGAATAGGCAGAGGGTCCTTTTCCCCCAAGAGTTTGAGCTCTGTATGAACCAAAGCAGGGCTGGACAAGAGAGTGGTGCAGAACTGTATTCTGCAACCAGTCAGAAATGTCAGCTGTGACAGTCACAGATGAAGAGCATTGCTCAAAAATAAATTACACCTTTAACACCGTATACGAACAAACCTCAAAAATTAAGAAATGTGGTGGAAAAGAAAAAGGAATTTGCACATTTACTACATTCTTCTTGAAAACCACATTATCATCCATGCAGTCATGCATTCCCAAGTAGAGAGCACTAGAGACAGCTGCCTTAATCTTCAGTGGTAATTTAATAATAAGCTGTATTTGTTTTGTAGATGAGAAAGTAAACGAAGAATATTAACACTCTGAGCATGTATAATTAAATTAACAGTCAATTGATTGCATCTTTCCTATTCCCTTGGAAAAATGGTAGTGTTCAAATTAGCTGAACAAACTTGTGGTGTGTGTCTCTCTCCCCTTAAGATTCTTATTTCCTTCATTCTCAAAAATACAATTAAATGTTTTCCAGCTTCACATCTCTTGCTCCTGCCTTGGATAGAGGCCACCAGCCCTCCCCAGCAATGATGGGGAGAGCCAGAAAGGGACCCATGATATTGCGGGTCAGTCTTCAGGAAAACTGAACTGATAATCTTGCAATATAAAATGAAGTCATGTGTGTTGCTGTTAGTTAGGCTGTCCTTGGTTTCTGGGAGAACCTGTTTCACAGCAGCAACAAAAAACGTGGTCCCAGAAGAGGAATTGGTAGGGCTGGGCCACAAGGAAAGGTGCACAAAATGTCTGTCAAGACGAGAAACTTTAGTTTGAGAATTTGTACTTCACCTGTCTTCCAACTTCTCCATCACATTATTTGACTTATTCCAGTGCTGCCTCAAGTAAGCTCACAGCTCTGCTCCAAAGTGCAAGCTTTTCTTTTCAGCTGGGAAATAATAGTGCAAACTGGCATTCCCCACATTTTTATTTATGCCTTTTGCATCTCCTTAACTTTATTTTTCAGCTGGAGTATCAGTTATCAGCTTAAAATAATGAGCTGATAATGAATCCCAAAAAATGCGTTACCAGACCCATTACACTGCACTCTAAACTCCTGTTCCTCCTCAAATCCTGAAGACTGACCTTAATGTTCAAGTGTCTTCGTGTGACTAATTACAAAATTTCTGACAGAAAAGCAGATGTGTTTTATTTCAGTTTTCTTGCTTCTAAATAGCTTACAAGTGTTTAGGCCACACGGTGGTGTTGAATTTAAATGTGCTAAATTAAGCCATGTATCAGGAAAGACAGATAACCTTAAATCATTAAAGTTCTCCGTTTAGATTCATAAAACATCAGGGGAAAAATGCAGATCTTTTGCATAAAAATGTGAGTGAGTGGCCTGAGAAGGCTGAACAGACCAACACCACACTGAACTTGCATTCCCTTTCCTCTGGCTCCCACAGCACTTTCCCATCAGCTCAGGTCCAATATTCCCCACCACTCCTTCTCCTGGGTATCGCACAGCACACATCTCAACTTCCCTGTCCAAGGCAGTCACACCTCAGACAGAGCAAGTATCAGATTCTGGGCAGAATAAGTCCGTTTTCTCAGCAGAAGCTCCCAGTGAAGTTTACAAGCTCCCCAGTAAAGCTGCAGAGGGCAGGAGTACAAGGGATTAGAAGGCACAGTCTCCCTGGTAGAGGATGTAGGAACACAGCATGCAGCGAGTTATCAACTCACTAGTATGTGCTCAGGCAGGTAGTGCCTCACATCAAACTGTAAAATAAGGGTCCCTCTGGGAAGTAAGCCTTTAAATGTAACTTAAGCTGGGGAAATACAAATTCAGGTCACCAAATCAGTAGTCATTTGTGAGGACTTTGCTTTTACACATTCTAGCTCTGGTTCCTATCCTATTTATCATTAAAATATTCAGGTGAACTCCAGTAGGGGAATAATGATTGGGACTCCTATACATATAGCTAGATATCTGCCTTTTAAGTATCCTACTCACCACATTTAAGGGATCCACTCAAATCAGATTTGTATGAGATTTTCTTGAATGAGGCTCTCGGCCCTTTAATCTCATCATAATAGATGGCACCTTTCAAGAGATTCAAAATGCATGGTAACATTTACAATACATCAAGTTTCCAGGGGCTGCAGAGACTGAAATATATGCTTTTAATTTACTCTGAAACACGACACTTTCTTGATTTTGTTTGAGAAATTTCTGCCTCAGAAATCAACATCTTTCCATCTATTTTCTTGTTTTAGAGCATAATGATTAATCTGGTCTGGCTTGTTACTAGTGAAGCGTTTGCAGAATTAAAATCCTGTCTCTGCCATCGCCTGGAGTTGCACAGGCTGTTTGTACACCCTAGTGGGGGAAGGAGGCCAGCACACAGAATCCAGACAGGATAGCAGCTCTTCCATCAATAAATAGAGTATTGTGAGTATGATGCAAAATAAGCAGTGAGGCACACCTGCAACATCAGATTTCAATACCCAAATTGTGGTGAACTGGTTTATGTGGACTTGAGAAGGCAGCACTGAGGTCTGAAGGCAGACATGTAGATCTACATTAGAAAACATGCATAATTGTCATTCCTTAAATCCCTCTTTCCTACGTCGCCTACAAAGGCTGCAGAAAACATGCTCCTCAGTATGCAGCCAGCATGACCCTTCTGATCATATCACCTGTGTAGCCATTTCTTTCTTCATCACTGCAGTTTGTTGCTTCATTTCCTCAGAACCCACAGAACACGAAAGCAACTTATACCTATGTGAGTAAAATAATCCAATACATTCTGCCTGAAAGTGGAAGCCCTACATAATTGAATTCCTTCAAAAGTATAAATTAATAGTAATAGAAACTTCAGATGATTAGCCACACTGCTTCCCTTCACACTGAGTTCCTGCACATTAGTCATTCATCACTAAAAAAATTGAAAGATAGCTTCAAGTTGAAAAGACTCTTTTCCATAATTTTCCATCAAAACACACACCACAACAACAAATTCTGCAATTACTTTTTTCCTCAGTTCATACACTACTTTATAAAGAACGTAACAGGAGCTATAGGGTTTTTCCTCATTGTCATGTAATTGTTATGATTTTTAAACAAGCTCGCTCCACTTAATATATACTTTATATTATCAAGAAGTTAAAATTATGTCTCAGTTTATTCAAATTGAAGTTTACTTAAATACTTTCATTAAGATAATTATTGTTACATGATAAGTGAGGGGTTTTTTTGTAATTTTATGTTGGTATTATAGCCTTAAGCTTCATCTGTAGTACTGCATCTCTAGTACAAATATCATGGTTGATCATTGATTTTTCTCCTGTAATAGAAATAAATTTCAATTTACTGGAACATCACACCATAAGATAATTCCTTTTCAACATGTCAGTGTGGACTTTTCTGTTCCATCTATGCCTAAAATAAAAGCATAGAAGCAGCTTGAAAAATCAGGCCTAAGTTCTACACATGGACATGGTATCTGTGATGTCCATCGGTCAGTTTGTCCTTACCCCAACATGTTTTGGACTTATGTGGGTCTCAACCAAATCTGGCAACAAGTCTCCCATCTTTTGTAGGAAGGATCAGCAGAAAAGCTTCTGCTGAAAAGCTGCATCTTAGGTTCTCTCTTTACCACTGATAAAGAAATCAACACACAGACTCATCCTCAGGGTTTAAAGCCCCACGAGAACAGGCTCCTGTGGTGTCACCGCTAATGGAAATAATTGCTCAGTGATCTCAGCCCACGCCTGGGGACTGCCAGACAAAAATGATTACAAATATTTATCCCCCTCATGGGTTTTTCTTGACCACCTATTGCTGACAAACTGTAAACTCTTCAACGGTACAAATCACTGACTGCTTGCAACTGGATATTTTTAAGGCACAAATATTTACTTGCAAGTCCTGAATGAAGACTTCTCCCAGCCCCATGGGAGAAGAGCTGTTGATCCAAGCAGTTCCATTCCACCCATCCCTCCCCTGTGGCAGCTGTGTCTCACTGAACCACCACGGGTCAAACCTTCTTCTTTCAAGTGCACAAAACTTTCACATCAGGTAACAGAATTTGTGAGTAAAGATTCTTTTTCTGTTTCTAAATATCAGTCACTAAGAAAAACATTTAAAAAACAATTTTCATGTGCAATCTTACAGACATTTCACACTCATTTCCCTCTGCACACATGTAGATACATTCCACAGAATAGGTGATCCTTTAAGCAGAATAATGTCAAGGAAAGATGATTTTCTGGAGTTTTTTTACATCCAATCCTTAAAAGAATGAAAGGAGAAATTGAAAAGAAGAAATATTCTCTCCCCTTGTGTGTTTGAAAATAAAAAGTATGAATTGTTCTTCTGGATTTGCTCTAAATGTACTTTAAAAAAAAACAAGGAGACCAATCAAAAAGACAAAAGTTATTAATTTTTAAGCTGCAATTAAAGGTAGTTTTAAATTAATATTTATGTGGAAACTATTAGATACAGCCAAAGATACTGACAGCCCATTCCCATTCACCATAACAAAATTGGTGAAGCTCCAACACAGCACTTCTCTCAATCCTCACAAATTGATAAGTTAATATATTTTCCAATTTTTTTTTTATAATGCAGAACATTACCATGTCTTCAGTCACAAGACAAGATTTAGAAAGAAACGCTTTTATCCGGACCGAGTACTTTTTATGTATCTTTTTTAATGGTCCTTAACACAGAAGAGGTGAACATAAAGAATTATGACAAGACTCACAAGAACTGAAGACAGAATTTTCCCTAAACTTCCCAGAACTTTTTGCAAGAGCCAACCTGCTTATAATTCTAGCAGGATTTACAACAAGAGGTGAAGTAAACTCTGGCAAAGCTGTTACCTGATTTCTCCTGCTTTTAATGCAATATAATAACCAATTAGCACTACAACACAAGCCTTCTTAGAAACAAACTGAAAGTTAAAAACATGGAACTTACACAATAAAATCATAGATGACTGTTTCTAAACTAACCTACGACAAAAATATTTTACTCTTCCTGAATTAGTCCTTATTAACATTTCCTGACATATTCCTGATATATAGGATCAAAAATGAACCACTACGTTTGGGTGCCTTTTATAAGGGGTAATCCTTTCCCTGATGGATATGTATCAAAATCAGCTTTCTTAAATAATCAGGTTTCTCGATATTGCATGTACATGAGTTTTTCTTCACAATTTCATTCACAACTTCATTCAGACAGGCACTTTTTCAAATCCATCTTACCCTTCACAACCTACAAAAAGGTGTCCTCCCTCCATTGGCCTTGATCCACAGCAATACGTTGAAAATAGAGATCCATTTTTCTTGCCAGACAGGGTGGATGGTTATCTGAAGTGAAAAGTTCCATTTCCCAGCATCTTTCATTGAAACTACTGCCTAATAATTATATGGAATAGGAAGTAACATTCATCAAATCCATAAAATATCAATTTGTCATGGTGATTCTCTCCTTCATGAGAAACATGAGAACCAAAATGAATCAACCAAACCAAACTCTATCACATCAAAGTACAAAAAAATAAAAAAATCAAAGGAATAAAATGCACTTTCTTCATAAGGCAGTAACTGAGGCCCTATAAATGTTCAACTACCTTCTGTCATTATAGGAAGTTATTTTAATCTCATCCTTACAATCAAGTCAGTATAAATACAGTAGCACTTTATAGTTATTAAAAGTTTTCTGATTCAAGTGAAGGCGACAAGATTTTTCATTCTCACACTAAACCAAACATTTTAAAGCAATATTTAAAAGAGAAAAGCCTGCATTCCACAAACCTATCCAAATGGACCCTATTAGCTAAAAACATATATATGGATACTTTTATTTTAATAGGATCTAACCTACAGCATCTCCTCAACATAAAATCATCATAAATAAATGCATCATAGATTTGTCACTTCTGGCTGGCCTAACATTACTTGACTCATATGATACATCTTAGAACTGATTAAAAAAACACCAAAAAAAAATCAAAACTTATTTCTAAGTCTTGATTCTCTGGTGTTGCCTGTTGGAATGATGTCCATAGAACACTTTTCACGTGCAACAGGTTACAGCTGTTGGGTAGGTCTACCCTAAGGTTTTGGCTTGGGCTGGGAATGCATTCCTGAGGGAATCCCATGGCCCCCTCCTGCCTCCCCAAGCTGGGCTTGCAGCACCGAGCAGAGGCTGGCACATCCCAGGCTGCCACATCCCAAGCTACCCCAAAGGCACTGTCCAGGGTGGGTGCTCAGCCCCACACCAAGGCACGGCCATGACCCACAGAGGACATTCCATGTGCCCCTCCCTCTTCCCACCGTACAGACCTCCCCCCATGCAGCTGCATCGTGTCCCGGGACAGCCCCACCAGAGCCACCAGCATCACCTGCACCGGGAGCTCCCCACTGCTCCTCCACAGGGCTCATCTTGAGCTGCATCTCCACTTCATCATTTCCAGCCCCCTCCTGGCATCTGCTGTCAAAGTTACTGTCCACTCACAAAAAGCCACTTTAGAAAACAGTACAAATCCATGCTTTGTACCTATATCCCTAGAGAATACATTGGAGATAAGTCTATTACTGCCTGGAATGCAGCAACTAAATCAAAGTTCAACACACTAGCACCTCCAATTTCCCAGAGGCCTTTTCTTTTTAACCTAAGCCCTTCTCTCTGCCCTATTTTTCGATCTCTGGTTGTCCTTCATATTTGCTGTGCATTAAATAATTCCCACTGGCCTCCACCCACGAATCCCTCAGACAAAAGGGAGGGCATTAACTGTCACTTAGTTGCATTTTTCTGAGTATCAGCAGCGCATGTGTAGTAGTGCTACTTCAATGTGGTGGTGATGCCCTTAACAGCATCAAGATGTACAAAGTTTGAGAAGAGAACAGTAATTTCAACCCTTTAACATCTGAACTCACTGCTAAAAATTAATTTGTTTATTGTTTGCTCTGGCAGTGGATCTCAGACCCCTGAAATAGAAATGCCACCTTCCTCCTTACCCTCCCCTGCTCATGCTCAGCTGAGGGGTTTGTAAGCAACTGAAAAGCTTTTCACTAATGGACATTTCAGGCAGTAGTTTATTACAGAAAAAGTAAAGTACTATCATACATCTTTATCTGTCAGAATTGCTTTGAAAAACTAAAATGAGAACTGCCATCAAGGGAGACACAGCTGCAAGATCTGGGCACAGTGACACCTTTGCCAGTTGAAAAAGATAAAAAAATATAATAACAGTAAAAATAGAAGCAGAATAATAATCCTGTGAAGATTTGTCCAAAAGTAAAATAATTCATCACATATTTAAATACATTTGATCATTTATTCAAGACAAATTATGAGAGTATAAGCAAGAAAGTAGCAGGGTGAATTTCCCTTTACTTGAAAAGAACCCTGCAATGTCAGTATTTGAAGATGTTCTTTTTTCATACTTAATGAACAACTATACACTTACAGTCTAAAATGGCTCACTTTACACTACACAAGCATCTCAGAAGGAAGCAAGCAGTCTTCAAAGTACACTATGAATGAACTTCTCATTTCACCAGCTACTTGAAGCTACAGGAACAAAAGGTATCTAACTCTCAACCCCCATGAATTTATTTTGCTGTAAATCCTCAAGAACACAGAAGATAAGCAGCTCAGTACTGTAGCTGCACATAGCACAAAAAGCTTTTTTCCAAATGCATTGTTTTACATGATTTTCTAACACTAACATGAGGAGGAACAAAGATATATTGCACCTTTTTTCCTCTTAGCTGAAGAAATTAAGCAGGAAGTACTCTAAAAACCTCCCAACTCCCAGCTGAATTCATCTTTCCAGGTTCAGATACAAGAAGCAAAACTACTAGCATCCCTCTAGGAACTTATCACTGTTTGAAAGAGAAAAATGGTGTGCAAAAAGAACAACTAAATACATAATAAAGATATACTATTGCTATATAGATATACTCTTAACATCAAAGCTTTTTTTAAAAAAAATTATATATATATCTATATATGAATGTACATACAGACTCTTGCACCATAACTCACATTGTTTTTGCAGCTTTGTTTCAGATGGCAGCAGAGCCAGGGCCCTCCTGCCGATCCAGGAGGATGTTACCATCCTCAATCTGCTCTGAAATACAGGTTAGGATTGCCAGGAAACAGCATGAAAGACCACAGACTTACACCACATCAGCCAGCTCTGAGGACTGCAGATTATTGAGCCAATAATCTGCAAAGCTGGTTATTTACCTGGAGAAAAATGCCTTTTCTACAGCACTTTTTAGTTGGCCACTTATGGTCAATATATTTAGTCACAGTTTGCTTCCTGTTCATGGTTGTCACACACAGTTCACAGTTACAATTATTGGTGCCCTGGTATTCTAGAATAAGTGCAAGAGGTAAAAAAATATTTTAGCATGAAAAAAATTACTTGAAAACAGCTGCTGGAGTTTCAAGTCCAAAGGATTCTGCTTTAAATACTGTTTTCACTTTTCTAGGTCAGGGAAGAATTGGACACTGTCACAGGGGTTGGATGCTTCTGCTTAGAAATTCATGCTCTGAGCACTCAAAGTGCAGAGTTTTACTGCCTTTAAATGGAAGAAAAGTTGTTAAATGGTGGTAATTTGAAGTCAAACAAATGACACCTATTTCAAGGGACATTTGGGCACACACTCTGCCTTGACTCAAAGTGTTCTACTTCCATTCAAAAAAGCTCTCTTAAACTGAATAATGCACAAGTTAAAGTGACTTACTGACCTGGAGCTTAAACGGTCACAAAACTCAGGAGAGCATGTGCTTAAGGATCTACGCATTCAAATCATGGGAAGCTTTACATCTTCACAGGACAATTACTGCCTTCTGAACTCCACTCCACTGAAAGCCTGCAATAACCTCCTTAGCAGAGATTGCTCTACTTCAGACTTTATAGGATACAGAATACAGGAGAAATTTCTATTAACTTTGCGCTCTACCATGTTTTGTACCATTCTTTTGCAGATTGTGTATTGTTTTAGAGGACTCTTCCCCATACCCTTTGTCATTTTCTCTATATTTTCCTATTTTAGACTGAAACAAAAAAAAAGGTCTTAAAGAAAATTCCCACACATCGTTGTAGTCACTGGGGTGCTTAATTTACAAACATTTAAAAGGCAGGCTTTAAACATTCTGATGGATTTTTCTCAGTCATTTCAATGCTAACTTTACTGCTTCATCCAAAATATTAGTTTTCCAGACTGTACAAGTAATTATTTTGCTGATGCTGGATCTTGTCCCCACTTTCATTCCTCAATGCGCAGATGTAATTTTGAGCAGTTTATGCGGCTTTGGTGGGGTGGGTTTTTTTAGACCACAAACAATCACGGTTCATAGTTTTAAGGAACCTCTGGGAGATGGGACCAGTTTTCCAAAGGCAAGTCTACAGTTCCTATAACAGGATTATCTGTACCTTGCTCCTGACTAAACCATTGCTCGCAACAGACACCAGCAGAACACGCCACTGGGTCTGGTGCAGCCCAGCCTGTTTGACAATTCCTACGCCAAACATTCTCCAAAAGGAATATTTCACTCTCAGGTTTGTTACACTGCAGTCTTGAGAGGTTCTGTAGGGCTCCAGCCATACTGGTTTACTGATATTATTAGAAACCTTTTCCTTTTACCTGAAAGGCTTTTGTGTCACTAACACCAACTCAAGCTGATTCAGCCACAGAGAGAAAGTTTTGAACCGGAACACAATCCACCTTTAGAAGTAAACTTTGTTCAAGGCTGAGCAGGATCTGTTCTAGTCTGGTAAACAGTAATATAATTGCAGCCAAAGTTTACTTTTCATTTGGGAAGAGCTATGCAGTCGCAGAAATATTCCATAGAAACTATAATTAGATGATATTGTATAAGTCAAGCTACTTGTGGAATAATTTAGCAAAGCCCACAGTTTATATTTGAGCCTTATGTTTACTTATTACACTGTTTAATTAGCCATGAGGGATCAAGACTAATATTGGCTCACACTTTTCTACCCCCAAGAATTCTTTGCAGCCAAAAAAATACTTACCAATGCATTTCCATTGAATAATAAAAACATTGCAGTACTTTAACTGTCCAGTATTAATAAGACTACCACTGGAACACTGTTTTCCAGAAGAGTCATCCTACCTTTTAATAAGAGTTTCAAACAACTCTGTCCTTGTAAATATTTATATAATATGCTAAGTGGAAATGGAAATAGATTTTTTCCAGTACAATGGACTTAATTACCATGATAAAGATGCAGCACATACCTGAACCATTCACTTACAAACTCAGTAAGAACCAAACATTCCAAACAGGCAATTAATCAAAGTCATTCTGAATTAAGTCAAGGCAGTTTGTCTTGTTGTTGGAAATTTATTTAAATGTTTTACATGTGTGTATTATATTCATAGTAACTGATTTCAAGTATCTTCTAAATATAAATTTTACTGTACTTGTATATAATAGAATGTGCATACCATCATTGATTAGAGTACAGATTAATATATGAAAACCAAAACAATTTGTGTAGAGAGCCTGTGAAATTGAATTCACATCCAATCTGCTGAGAAAGAATTTCCATTTGAATCTAAACTCCAATTCACAATGCATAAACTATGGCTATTTATTACAGGGCTGTGTCATTTGTCACTTTTATAGAATACACCACATTTTCCAGGCTATAAAATGCCTTAAAATTATGCAGCAATGATGTATGTTATCATTATTTTTCTTTGCCAATGTTTGGATTACATTCAGCAGCTCAAAATGGGGCTGATTTATAAACTGAATAAATAACAACATCCTTCAACTGTGTGTGTGTGTGTGTCTATGAGAGCTTCATTTACTTCCTGATTCTAAACACTATATTCAAAACAAATATTTGATCAAATTAAATTCAGAGCATCTCATTGCACTGGACTGATGGAAGTCACTGCAGGGGCTTCTGAAAGAGCATAACTTTCCAGCAAGCACTTCAACAGGAGCGCAGTGCTGCCAGCAGCTGGCAATCAAATTTCAATTACAGATTCTCATTCAGAAAGCAAAAAAAATAACCCCCACTGAAAGTCTGTATACCAGGCTCTGATACTGATAGCTTCTAAATACATGAATTCCTAAAGAAAGCTATCCTTCAGTAGTAAATTCACAGTTCAGTCATTCCGAATATTTCTTTCCTTCAAAACTGCTTTAATGATGTTACTCTCAAACTTATGAACCACTTCTCACTTCAAAATTATCCCAGAGGGTCACTTTGGGTTGTAGCAAGAATGAAAACAATGAGGCCCTAGACAAATGTGAAAAGTTTATTAGAAAGAATTGCTACCTAAGGAGTGCAACAGAAACTTGTAAGGTCTGACAAATCCCCATAGATGACTACAATCTCACAGAAAAGGCATTGTAATTGATTTAATAGCACATTTCCTCCCCCAGAGAAGTCATAACAAAGATACAAATACCCAGCACACATTCACTGCCCTCACTGACAGCTAATACTGCTCAGTTGGGAGTGGTTTTGTTGTTTGGGGTGTTTTAGGTAGCCCTACAGCAGGTCACTCCCACAAACTCCACATCACACCTCTGTGTCTGAGAAGCCTGGGGTGCATCCGTAAATGACAGCTTGACCACTGCAACCATTGCATTCTTTGCCTTGAAAACAAACTGTTTCTCTTGTTCTCATTTGAAATAGCACATTGCACATCAAGAACATAAAGTGTCAGCAAAAATACATAAGCTCATAAATGAACCATTCTTACAGCAAAATTAATTTGTCTTCACATGCTACCAAGGATAATTACTAAATTATCCACCTTATTCAATTACAAAATTGAAAAGGGTAGAAGCAATACCCCATACAGATAAAGGTGCAGGGCCGTAGTAATGTTCATCCAAAAGCATTGGGTGAAACAACAGAAGAACAGCCCACAATTCTCTGCAGATATCACATGCTAGACAGGCTTCCCAGCACGGCTTTCTTAGAATAAAAATGTTTAGACAGGTTCGGAAAGGCACTCCAGAGGAAACATATGTTGTTCCTGGCTCTAATGGATGCTCTGGTAATTAACTTTCACAAGAACCACATGCATATCATTAAGTATTGCATTCATCTTCAAACACTTGCTTCTAAATATATTTTTGTACATCAAGGTAAAGAAGAATTAAAATTAATTGCAGCACTTAAAAGCTTGTTTCTTCAACTTTCTACTTGTTTAGCATTTCCATTTATATGACCATGCCCTTGTTTTACCTTCTGCTTCCGTGTTTATGTGAAATTTTTTCACAGATTTTTAGGGTGGCTGAGAAATTTCCAGAGAGTCACCTTCATCTTCCTGAGAGAGCCATAGGGCAGGTGGGGAAAAGGCAAGTCTGAGCCACAGATGCACAAGGACATCACCCCACAGGACACCACTTGCCAGAAGCAGCAGGAGGGTATTAAGAGCACAAGGAAGGGACTACAAAAATAAGGGGGGAAAGAGAAATAGAGAGTAGAAAGGTGAAATGAGGAAATATAGGCAAGAGTGGAAGAAAAAGAGTGTTGTGGAGCAGAAATGCCTTGCAAAGTGAGGGCCTTGTCGCCCTTGTAAAATCCTTGCTCACTTCTGCTACTTGGGCTGACCAGAGAGCATTCTGGGAATGATTCAGCTGAACTAGAGGTGAAAAACAAGTTACACAACTGGAAAACAATTGTTAGAACCAATAAGTGCTGACACTGTGGGGTTGGTGATTGGTTACACCTGAAGCGTGTTCCTGTCGTGGTTTATGGTGGTTGGTGAAACACATTTGTTGTGCCTCACAAGTATGTAAACTCGTAACAGTGTCACAGTTTAAGAACCCTGGATTTTTGCGATAAAATGTCTTCGCTTATCGTCTTGTGGAGTCCATGCCACTAATAACCGCAAAAGAGGGGTAAAAAGCTGGAATTTCCATGGCACAAAGATTTCCAAACGAACAAAATCAGCAATTGCGCTATCATCTCGCCTGAGTCACACAGGGCTGTATCAAAAATAAATCAGAAGGGCAAAAACAGGGAACAGCATCTTTAGGTTTGGGATGCTCTGCATGAATCAGCTTCACAATGCAGTACAGTTACCTCTGTATTTAATAATTTTAACTAAGTTTCCTCAACACCTCATTTTAAAAAAAAATCAAAAAAATAGCACCTAGAAAATTTTCTTTGTCAGTTTTTGTCACAGCAATAAATTTCAGTCATTCTGCATAAATGCTGGTCTATTCCCAGGCAGACTGCAAAATCCCATAGTCCAAAGATGACACACAAATATTTGTCATCAGGAATACTATTTTATTACTCCAGTCACCAGAAATGTGTCATTTTCCTCTGCTGCCTCTCCTCATGCAGAGTTTGCTGATAACACCAACAGATTTTAGCTACAGTGAAAGCTATGATTTCTATACACAAGATTTCACCTGGAAGTGATCCGTGACAGCTACAGAAAGATAAGTGAGTGACTTTGGAGGCGGAAAAACCAAAACAGCGTGTATTGTAGGAAAGGAGTAGCCCTCTATCCCATCTAAGACAGATAAAACATCTGAAAGATGGGCCAAAAAAGATGCCACTTCTTTCAATGAAGTCACTCAAACCTCCAGAGAATTTTAGCAGCAGAGAAAATATTTCAAGTGAAGACAAGACAAAGTGTGTAACGATGAGATTGAGAGTTGGCAGGATATAACCATCAGGAGAAGAAAATGTAAAGCAAGAAGAGACATTAAGAAAGCAAAAAGGCTTTGGAAAACAGGAGAGAAACTTTGGTTTGTTAAGCAGACGGACCCAACATGCTACACGAGACTACTGCCATAGGATTGGATACCCATGGAAGACTGGGTTTATTTCTGATCACGCACAAATAAAGGGGCAGTTTTAACTAGACAAGGACCTGGCTCTCCAACTCAAAATCCAGTCATGTAAGGAAAGGAAAGGCTCCTCATGACAGCCACAGCCTTTGCATAAAATGTCAAAAGCAACACCTACAAGCACATTTGTGTAATGAAGAGCCTATTGCTGGCACACATAGAAATTTTCTGCTCTAATGGTGTGGGTGCTCTCGCAATTAGATGGAGCTGCAAGTACTCAAGTGGCCTCTCAATCCATCCACACACACAAAAGGAAAGCATGAACATTTGGAGACACATCCCTCACTACCTCACCTTCCAGGAATACTAAGAATAACTCCCAGTCTGATCTTTTTCTGACCTTCAAGTTACTCTGCTGATCTCTGGGAAAGTTAATCTTCACTCTCTGATCTTCAAAAAGGACACAAGTGACAGTAATTTTCACACCACACATGAACATAGCTTGAGAGATTTTTATGAGGCAGCAGGATGGATCGCCTAAGGAAACATAAACAGCTGGGTGGTTTTTATTTACTCAGAAATACTGAGACAAACCTGTCGTCCTCTCAATTTCAGGAAATACAAAGACACTTCAAAATAATTACAAGAAGTGGTTTTGCAGCTAAATATTTGTGAGATTATTTTTCAGCATCATAGGCACTGATTTTTAGCAACATTCAAAGAGAGATTTATTAGATTACATGCATAAGCCATATTTTTATGGTAAAAATAGGCTTGCATTCCAAAAGAACGATGTTTATACCGATGAAAATCTCATTAAATATGAAAGCCACATGTAAAATGGAAAAGATACTTATTTTCTTTATCTCTTAGAAGTGGTGCTAATTGCTTTCAGAGCTGAGAAAAATCTGAGTTTCACGCAGCTAAACGTACTCTCCATAATCCATTCATTCCTCACTGGAGTTACAGTGGCTCGCCTTCCAGCAGGCAGGAACTGCACCATGCTGCCACCGGGAGGCACAGTCCGATTTTACAGTTTGCATATTCTTCATTTATTTCAGACCAGGCTGTCTGAAGAATCTGACTAAAAGATATATTCAGCTTTGTTCCAGCAGCAGATATGAAATTATTCAGTGATTAAAAAAAAGCCTAAATTTTATCCACATAAAAATATAAAAGCAATCCACTGCCAGTGTAGATTTTAGCCATTACAAGTTGAAGTGTGAATTCAGTTTGACATGAAGGGGCCACCCACAAAATTCTTTTTAAGATGGATTTTTTTATGATGTCCTATAGGTGGCTAAAATCAAATACAGCATTAACTACTTCCAGTAGTTTAGAACGAAATTTTCTTAGTAAAAAATACAATTATATTCTGTTAATTGGAGAGTGGAAGATGAATGATCGTTTCATTAAAAGCAAGCGTGAGGTTTTTAATTGCAATTTTAATGTCGTAGGTTATAAATAGATGTGAATTCAATGGCAGAAATGTTGCTGCTATAAATTATTTTGACTTTAATTATGCCTAAACCACTTAGAAAACAAACTATTATTTGATAAAGCAACTTGGTGTAGCTTTTACAAAGTTGCAGCCCCTTTAAATTAATTTTCAACTCCAGCCCTTTCCACAGTGTGATAAAGAGGAGGAAAAAGACTTTAAAATGTTTGAATATGAATGAATAACAAAAATCTGAACACTATCAGGACTCTCTCACTTTTAGAGAAATGTGAGAACTGTTTTTTGTGAGAGGAATCTCTGATATTGAACATATGCAGGTACATTTATTATCTTTGTGGGAAATCAGAATGCTCACACTGGGGTGAGCTGGTCCAGTGGGGTCTGACTTCTACCTGCAAAATGCAGAGCCCAGAACAGATGTGCCCAGGGACAGGGTCTGCATCTTGTTCTGCTCTGCCCTGAGGCAGGAGGCAGATACCTGAAGTGCACCTGGAGCAGCTGCTGGAGCACACAAGTTCACAGGGACCCCTGCCAGGAGCCTCACAGAGCTTTCAGGTGTAAGTCACACCTGCGGCTCCCTGGAGCTTTCAGAAACCTCGCAATAAAGACGTGGTAATGCATCATCCCAGACTAACGTGAACTAATTCAGGAGTGTAAAACACAGCTGTTATATTTTATCACTTTATCAAACACCATTATGATTTAAACAACAGAAATATGAAACATAGCTTTCATGTAGAAAGGTAAGTGTTGCTACACAATCTCCTTGCTCCTAACTGAAACAGTGCATTCTGCATTTAGCTATAACAACTTCAAAAACTGCTTTGATAAATGCCATTAAGAAAATAGTTGGTTTAGGAGAGAGATAATCTAAACATTATTCAAACCAAGTGAGGTACAATTGCTGAATTGCTAAGAAACTTGATAGCTAAAGTATCAGGTTTATAATATTTTAGGAGAAAGTATTCCAAATTATCTTTTAAGTAGAATAACCAATTGATATAAAACAGAAAAACTGAATAACAAAATGTAATAGATTATCAGTTGGGGGTCTCCCTGTATAGCTGGAAGCAAGTCATCTAGACTAGTGTTTTCAAGAATTTATCTAAATAAATATGAAGAGAGACAGATTGGCAGCCATTCACAATTTCCCACAACATCCAGATGAGTCAAGTACTTAACTTCCATCATAGTCAGCAGGAGTTGGATGCTTAATGTATTTGGATGCTTTAGAAAATCACATTAGGCACCTAAATGTGTAAAGTGCATAAATATCTTTCACTTTACAGCCTTTAGTTTTCAAGTGCCTTAGTCCTGTACTTCTCAAATGAGAATAACTGCATTTGCCTAATTCACAGGGGAATCGGAAAAAGCAATGAAGACTGTGAGGTGTTTGGATCCTGCAGCAATGGGGTATAAGTACTGTGGAGCCAGGATTGACTGAGGGCAGAAAGGCAATTGGATGTGAGGGTGCTATCAGTGACACAACACGGAGCCACCACTGTGCAAGTCCCAGCCAGAGAGAAACAGAGGCCAGAAGGTAAATGCGGAATTATTTAGCAACTTATTCAGAACACAAGGCTGCCAATTTATTCATACGAAATCAGCAAGTGAAAATATCCACTCTGAAAAGTCCCCTCCTGTCCCTTTTCACGGAAACAAACAAAATATAGGTGCTTCAGTACCCTTCACACTGTGACTAATCTATTGTAAATCCCTCCTCACATTTTCTACAGATTCAAGCTTTTTGTCTTTTGCTTTAACATCTGTATAATTCTTTTCCAATCTAATAACAAGCTCTCCACCCCACTAACAGCAATAACTACCAGGGCCACCACTCATCCACACTTTCCTCTCAGTCCAAAAAGGCAACAAACAAAACTGTAACAAACTTCAATCTGAATATCAGGAAAATCATCCTGACTAGAGAGGACTAAGGATGATTTAGTCCCGAGGGAATAAGATACAGTTTAAATTAAATTTTCACCAAAGTGCTTAATATTCCAATTACTGGTATATTGTGAGGGGGGAAAAAAGTCTATTGAGAGAAAATAAAATCACAGGCCTTGATAACCTTAGTCTAGAACTAAGGAGGGGATAATGAGGAAACTGGTAATAAACATATAGTGGCAAACTTCCCATCCAGTCAGGAGAAGGACTGGGGTTAAGAGGCCTTTTCAGTTTCTAGATTCTGTAATTGTCATGACAGATATGCCTAAAGCTTTAGCTTGCACAGTTAATCAAAGTATCTGAGATCAAACTAACATGCACTTAAATTGTCCAGTACTGTCTTAAGTATAAAATCAATCCAATCAGTAATTCACAAAAAAATCAATTCTGCATACTCTAGAGAAGGCAGGTATCCATTACACAGTAATTGTTGCACAGCTGCTATAAATGCTCAATAAAAAAAATGACCTTGAAAGCCCACCAGAAATGCTCCCACACTCAAAGCTCATGTGTTGCACAACACTGAACTAAGCCTTCTCTTGGATAAGCTTTTTTTTTTTTTAATAGGAGAAATTCCATGAAGGCCATAATAGTATTTTAGGGTGCTCTCACAGTGGTGTTTATCATGGTAGGCACCATTGGCCATCTCTGTTGATCCCAGAACTGTCCAGCAAAATATATCCTGCTTGGAATAACTCAGGGGACTGCAGAACCAGGAATATGCTGAACCCCAAACCCAGGGCCATCAAGTGTGCTTGATGGAGGAGTAGGATAGTCACAGATCACTGTTGGTGAGGACGTGTACCCACACAGTTTTATAGTTGAGCAATTTCAGAATTTCCACTGCATATTTAAAGTTATTCCAGTAGCAGCCACATGTGCTTTTAAAGACCTTGATACAAACTTAAGAAACCTGGCTATCGCTCCAGAAGAAAATTCTCCACTGTAATAAATCTACATGGGGATGCTTTGGAAAATATATAATATTTTCCCCCCCCCGTGGTGTTTACTAGCTTGAACATACTTTCTTCCCATTTGGTTTCTTCCAGAAATAGAGGAACATTTATGTTCTTCTCTCCTCTCTGCTCCTGCCAGCAGCACTATATCAAAGGCAGGAAAGCACATCGTAAATAAATGCTATTATTGCTAGAACAGTACAAAAAACACTGTTTCAGTTCAATGACCAAAAAAGATGAAAAATTAATTTCAGGTCATCCTAAACTGAACAAGGCCTCCCAGGCCAGCAGGTTTATTCCTCTAGAGCTTCTCGGTTTTGCATTTTCAGCAAATTCTCTAAGTACACTCGTAATATTTATGTCAAGGCCATTAATGAATATATTAAACAAGTCTGAAGCACTCCAATTTTTTCCTGACCCATTTATTATGGAGTAGAATGGTTCAGGTTAGAAGGCACCTTAACGATCTTGTTTCAACCCTCCTTGCTGTGGACAGGGACAACTTCCATTATCCCAAGTTGCTCAAAGCCCTGTCCAACCTGGCCTGGGACACTTCCAGGGATCCAGGGGCAGCCACAGCTTCTCTGGGCAACCTGTGCCAGGGCATTATCACCCTCACAGGGAAGAATTTCTTCCTTGTACCCTATTTAAATCTATTCTCTTTCAGTTTAAAACCACAACCCCTTGTCCTGTCCTGGTAAAAAGTCCAGATGTCACCAGCTGGACTGGCCCACCAGCCTACCCAGCAGCCAGAGGAGCTTTACTGGGGGAGGCTTCTAAATCTCTATCATAACAGTAACACTGCACATATCACTGCAACTTAAGTTACATACCTAGTTTTTTAGTTTTTTCACTCAGTGCAAGCCGGACTCACGTTTACTTTTTCCTCATTCTGTGGCAGAGGATGAGCTGTCCTGAGCAATCTGTGGTCCCACACTCTCTGGCCAGTGCCTGCACCAAAGCTGAGGAGAGGTCAGTGTTTCCTGCGTGCCTCCTCTCATGGTCTGCCAAAAACAATCTGAAGCACACACCTCAGGTTCCAAGGATTTCCCAAATTGCTGAGATTTGTGCCACTTCCCCCTGTGTGCTGTGCTGGCAGTGGGGGCTGCAGGGCCCCTGGGGAAAGGTCAGTTCTGCAGCAGCCCCACCCAGGGCACCGCTGAAAACACCTCAGGGAAAAGGTAATTGAAAAAGCAGTGAGAGGGAAGTGTGGAAAGCAGCTCCAGGTGCTGGGGTGGGTGTTTCACTACAGCCCCTAAGAGGGGCCACAAAGGAGCAAGCAGATGCTTCTTGAGGCACTGGGTCCATGGAGAGCCCATGCTGGGAAGTGAAACCCCTTTTGAGTGCTGCCCTGGTGTTTGTGAACATGAAGTGTCTGAGGATCAGAGCATTAAAGTGCAGCCCAAAGCTTTCCTCGAGCTCTTCCAGGAAGCCTCTGATCTCAGTGGGGAAAAAAACATATATTCAGCTAATATTCAAATGAGCTGATGAGCTACCAGTTGAGATGAAGTGCGCCAATGCTGAATTTTCTTTCCTTGCTTTGCTCTTTCCCCTCCCTGTCTCACAGGTAAGTACAAGGAAATAGGTTCCTTGCTTTGTTCACCCAGTCAGGTTTATGTTCTTGCATGCAGACATAACAGCTCATGAATCAGGTAAGACACAACTAATGCTGGTCATGAGAAAAATTATTAAAAACACAATGTGTATTAACTCTTTTGTAATCACAAAACCTGCTTCATAAGCTTAAAAGATGACAACTGTCAGAATAAAAAGGCTTGACTACACTTACTGCACACTGAAAGCCTGTATCCCATAGCAAAATCAGCTCCCAGGCAATACCTGGCATTCCTGCTATTAACCCCCAGGAGAAGGGCCTTTCCCTGTGTACTACTGAACTTCATTTCTGTTACCATAATCAAGGTCACAAAATTCTTCCAACAGGACATCTCAAGCCTTATTGACAATCCCTCTTAGCTTTGAGTCTTCAGCAAATCATACAAGCATGCTCATATCTGTGCCAAGATCTTTAATAAAAGCTTTAAGTACCATTGATCCCAAACACCAGTCTACGGGAAGCTCCATCTAAAACCTGATGTTGCCAGTTGCTGCGTCCCCACAACCAGCAGCCTTGACTCCACCACAAGCTGATGGTTCCTGAGGCCTCCCACACTCCACGAGCATTTGGGTTTTTCAGCCACATTAGTTTCCAATGGCTTAGCTCATTGATTTAACTTTTTCAGCAGCATGAGTTTCCCGTGGTTTCTCAGCTCAGTGATGTGGTTTGCTGTGCACCTATAGCAATACCAGCACTGCTACAATATTATTTACGCTGATTTTGGTTAGGTCTTTCAGAAATGGTGAACTAAGTCCATACAGGAATTAAACTTATTTTCCATTAACAAACTAAAACATTTTCTTCTCTGAAAATACTGAATTCTATTATTTAAACTGTCCTATTCTTGATTAATCCTTTTCTACAACTTTTCTCTGGCATTTGTTAAATTCAGCTTAAAGTAAGGAATATTTTAGGAATTTATATAAAAGGAAATGTGTTTAACCGTTTTTTATATAGTTTCACTGAGCTCATTCTTTACAAAAACTAAATTCTGAGTAAGATAAACACACATGTGGTACACCAGCCTAGATCTTCCTACAAAACTACACTGAAATTGCTGCAGACTGTAACTATACTAGAGCACTATGGGGAAGCTTTGCCCTTTCTTGGCTCTTAGCAAGTACCAATCATAAAAAAACTTTGATTTTTAAGCTTCAGAGATAAAGAGCAGAAGATAAATTTAGTGGTATCTGGATTTATATGGATTTTCAGAGAGTCAGGTGTGAAACTATACCAGGACCCAAAACAGCAAACACCTGTGCCTGCCAAATAATAGTCTATTGTTTAGAGTAAAATTAACATTGTTTTATAGGTTACAGCACACAAACTCTTAAGAATATCAAAATGGAAGCTTTCACCTTCAGAACTAAAGGAAAAGTTAGCGTTTTCAGTAAATCCAACATTCAATTCTGTTATCTTTTTATATGACCCACAACCAAAAAACAGACACCTTATCTCTTCAGCAGCTAGATAATCTTACTTGGCTTTATGAGAATTTTTTCCGAGCTGGAAGCATCAAGTTTATATACAGTAAACTGCCCTTATTATCTTCCTTATCACAGGCCTCTATAAGATACCACAAAGAACTGATTTTTCTCATTCCATCTTAAACATATCAATATTAGTCACAGAAGTTTTTCTTAGCTACCAGAAATCATATTCCTGTCACCGCATTTTCAAATGACACCCAGCCTCCACAAGCTGCATTCACGGAATTCTAAGCACATTTAAGCTAAAGATTATTTGCATAGTTGCATTTAAATTGGTTATTTTGTTCCACTTCTAGTGCAGTATCAAAAGACAAGGAATTTCACCCAAACAAGCCCGAAGTACCATGATCACAATCTCCATCCTGCTTGCTATACACTACGATAGCTCTTACCTCAAGCAGGTCCACACCAAAAAATTTTTCCCAAGTAACTATAGAAGAAATATTCCAAGAGACACTAGAGTACCTATGCTGCATTTTTTAGATTATTTTGCTTGAGCACAAATGAAAAATAAATGTAGAATACCTTTGGGAAAGCTACTGCAAGTCAAAAAAATGTGAATTGTGAATCTGGTCTATCACCCAGTGCTATAAATCAAATACTTTCACTGCTACCACCTAAGATAAAACAGAGAATAACATAACATGAAAATTAATTTGGACCTTTTGTTCTGTACCATAGAAGGTTGTACCTTGTGCTCACTCAAGCAGGTGTAAGCCCGGCAGCAGGAAGTATCCACAGATTTCCAAGGAATTTTCTGGTTCGGGGACAGCAATGACAGAACCTAAGGTGTTTGCACCAAATAATCGACCATATTAGCAAAGCTGCCTACCAGGAGAAACTACCTTTAGTGAACAGGCCTGGAGGAAAAGGGCAAAGTAGTTTACAACAAGGTTATATACCTGCCTTGCAAGGTGATCCTCATTAGCAAATTAAACTGATAATGGGGAACAAGGCAGGGAGCAATCTTCTGCTGGGCACTCCCTGATTAGGGCCAGGAGGAGAGACTGACTCGTTAAGCACAGTGCTAGCACCCGAGTACCACAAATGGTGTGCAGTCAGAAGGTAACTTCAATTTTTACTGTTATCCAAACAGCATGGGAGAGAAACATTTGTTGTCATGGAAGAAGTACACAGGTATCCTTTGCAGATCAAAAGTACTTTAAATCACTTCCTAGCCTTTCATTTTACAAATTAATGAATTTTTGAAGACATAGTCTAGTCTCTTAAACCTTAAGTCATATTTTTTTCTGCCAACAATCATGGATCAAAGGTTTAACTGAAGATTTAACAATGAGACAACTCTTACAGCCACACCACTGAATTTTCAGCCACGGGTATTTTTTTATCATTTGATAACGCATGAATTTGAACTATTATTTGTGGGCATCAGATCCCTTTTAACTGCTTAAATCAAAGCCTATGCTCTGCAATGAAAACTAATCTGGATACAGTGATCAAATTTAGCATGTTTGGTTTGGCAGTCTTAGATGTTGTTTTGACCTTAATCTCCAATACTTATTCACAGTATAGCATAAAAGAGAAATTTTATTGTTTCACCTTTTAGAACATTCTGGAGCAAGTTAACCAGGGCATCCCTCTAAATTTCCTGGTGGAAATTACATAAGAGCTTGAAGAGTAATTCATTGAAAATAAATCACAGAATCTTAGAATGGTGTGGATTGGAGAGGATCTCAAAGATCATCCAGTTCTAATCCCCTGCCATAGGCAGGGACACCTTCCACTAGACCAGGATGCTCCAAGCCACATCCAGCCTAATCTTGAGAGCTTTCACAAATGGGGCATCCACAACTTGCTGGGTAGCCTATTCCAGTGCCTCTCTACCATCGTACTGAAGAATTTTCTTCCTTATATCAAATCTAAACCTTTTCTCTTTCAGTTTGAAGCCAGTGCCCCTTGTCCTATCACTCCATGCCCTTGTAAAAAGTCCCTTTTCAGATTTCAATTACACAATACAAAAAACCTCAAAACGTTTTCACCTTATATTTTACACTAAGTTTTTCAATAAAATACCAGAACTATAATATGTAAGGAAAACGTTGCATGAAATAATAATGCATGAAAACATTTTTAGCAGCTCTACGTCCATTTGCACAATTTCCTTAATTTTGTCGACAGGACAAAAAAACCCCCACATTTTCATTAGAAGAAACTACTTTCTTTTTTCCCAATCTCCATGAAAGCAAATAGCAAATATATTCTGTAGTTGCCACAGTTACCAGACAACTAAGTTGTCCTTACAAACTTATTCCACAAAAATAAAGTAGTTATTCTTTCCCCCTTGAACTGCTTCTTTGATGTGTGTTCAAAGGTGGGTGAGCAGGTGGTAAGACTGTTAAATGGTCTTCCCTGCTCCTTCTTTTTCCAGGGCATTGATTTACAGACCCATTTATAACACAGCAAACGCTGTCCTGCATGGGTAAAAAAGAAATGTTCCAGCTAGCACAGGAAACCCTTATCTTTCAAAGCATTATTTCCTAAACTAACACATGTAAACGACCTCACAGAATCAAGAGGCACACCCAAACACGCCGGGCAGCCAAAGCAAAGGAGCACAGCTGCCATTAAAGATTTACAGACTTTCATAAAAGGGCCAACATTGCCTGCAGAGGAGCCAACTTAGGCAATCTCTGGCTTCTTGAGACTCAAGCAGAGCCTGTTGCTCCTCTCAAAAAATATTGAGCATATTAATTTCATTGTTGGTGCCTGCCCTGAAGCTGTCAGCCGGAGTGGAGCTGCTTTCCTTTCTGCAGAAAATGGTGGAATTTCTAATGAAAAATAAATTCCCGTGTGATTTCTGTTATTTTTTTCCGAAAATTAACATAAAGTTCACAGTCTAAGGCAGGGAGAACAGGAGCCATGTAGTCTGAAGTTTGAAGGTGTTTCTCCAGGAAGCATTTACCTGTTCTGATGCACTGCCCAAGGAGCAGGTAGCCATTAAAAAAAAAAAAAAAAAAAAACCAAAAAAAAAAAAAAAACACAGATTTTTCATATTTAAAAATTGGTGGATGTTATAGCTGGAATCCAAGGCAAAACATGAAATTCTGTGAGTCTAATTTTAGTCTGGGTAAACCAGGGAAATCTTCACTGAGTTCAGGGACCCCAATTTACACTAAAGAAGAGTAGATATATTTTAGCACTTTTTAGTAATTTCTTTAGCTTTTTTTCCTACTGCTTGCTGAATGCTAATCTTATTTCAGGAGAAATTAAAATTTAATCACCTAAAGGCAGGAAAGGTGATAGTGACACACAAAAACCTTTATGATTTTTGATACCAATCTAGGGGTGACTAAATTTGATGTAAAAAACCCACATGCAATCAATGAGCAATCCCAGAGCCTCAGAAGGTTTGGTTTACCTAGTTTTTAATTATGACATTCCGTGTGAGCAGGTAAGGACAATGGCAGTTCATTAACTTGTTAGACAAATGCATAATTTTGGGGCAAATTATCATAATTTTTAAATACTAATAAACATTTAAAATTTTTTCACAGAGTTTAATGCTAAATTTTGTAAACATGATGTTTGATACATCTGGAAAACAAAGTCCTAATTAGATCAAGTTGTATTTTATTTTACTACCTACTTGTGCAGCTTTCCTTCCAGATGAAAACTTGCTCACCTAAAAGAGACAGAATTTTCTCCACAATTTATCTTTTACAGTCTATAAACCACTCCGCATGCAATAATTTCAGCTCCCTTTTTTTTATCAGAAGGGAAATATATATTCCTCTCAGTAAAGTGCAAAATATATCACAGGTTTGTCTTCTAGATATTTTCATTACAGAACAGAAAAGCTCATTTAACCTATGAGCAGAGGTTACTGGAGAACGTAGGGAAAATAAATCCTTGAGAGGTCATGTCTAAAAACTTACGGTGCACTTTTGACTTAGTGATATCAGACACTTTCACTGAGTTCTTTGGTGAGGTGACACGAGTTGCTTTCTTTAGCTCATCAGCATTTCCAGGAAATCCATATTCTGTCCTTGTTTTGTGCTGAGGCTTGATGTTTCTGCATAAGAAAGCTGAAAAATCTCAAGGGTTTCCAGGCATTATCTATGTCCTGAACCACTCTCATTCAATAGGTGTTTCTTTTCAATATTTTGTAAATGTTTTATTTGAATTCAGTTTATTTTTAGAAATATATTCATCATCAAAATAAATCATAAAAGGATATTAAATGTGGGTTTTTTCACAAAATTGTTTAAATAAAATATTCCCACAGTTTCAGTTTTTTCCTTGTATTTCATGAGCAAAGCAACACTGAAAAGAAACCTTTCCCATTTTGACAAATGAGTCTTTTGCGATAACAAAGTCTTGTTACAAATATTTTATCTGATTTTTAACAGCACCAAATGCCACAGATTTTAATGGGACATTCAGTTAAAAGCAGGTCAAATTAGGTTATCAGCTTTCAGTCATATTTCTGAAATGGCCTTTCTATTGCCATACAAAACTATCCAAATTTTGCAATATTCTGTCCTGCAGCCTTGGCCGTATCACCTGCCATTACACCATGCTCTGACAGAAAAGGCAGAACAGCCACAGACGCTTTCTGAACAGCAGACAGATGTGTGACCAGCAGGCTCAGTCCCTGCCTCCAGATCTGCAGTGTAGATTGTCAAAAACAGATCTGTGTGTTTCCTTCCCCACAGAGCAAACAAGATACTCACCTCAAAATGATGTTATAGTCCAAAGCAGCTGAATTTGTATTTGGGCACCCCTGGAAGCCTTCATCCTTGGTGGGATTTTAAAAAGCACAACAGTACTTTAAATGTGTCCCACTGATTTTCAGTAGAGTGTAAATCACATCTGTGATTTTTGGAGCTCCAGACAAATAATTGTTTTGACAACCCTTTCTCTGTGCTATTAAAAAGCCAGTTTAAAAAACCCCATAGAGTTAGTTAATGCATGGTTGGAAACTGGAATTGTAGAATTTCACACTTGTAGGTAATAAACATTTACACTCAACTGACTCTCTCGGAATTTCATTCTCTTAAATTTCTTTTTGATGTAAAATGACAGAAGAAATCTAAAAAAAACGGTAGGAATCAGTTGTTTGATCTACTCTTTTTATCCTTTTAAGGAAGAAAACAAATGTTAGTACAAAGTTGATGCAAAGAAACGAAGAAACCACAAAGACAGATGTGAGCACACCCTCACACTGTGGTGGCAAAGCAAGGTTAGGGACTCTGCACTTCTGCCAGTAAATGCTGCCACAAATCCTGGCCACCAGCACAAGGAACAGCAAGAGTGACCATTTGGGATTGTCTTTGGCATCGTGCTTCATCACCTTTCAAGCCCCATTGCCACATCCAGTGGGAACATTGCATGGCCTCAGCAGACACCTAGAGGGGAATAAAACTGCAGGGGTTTGGCGCATTTTTCAGAGAATTGTTTTAAGTCCTTCCGTAAGGTGGCTGAGCTGAAAATGGCACAAGGGAACGAGGGGCTGCCCATGCCACAGGTCTTGTCAGGCAGTGAAATAACTTCTGCTCTTTCAGGGTCTCTGATGCTGCCTGTTCTCTCTCTCTTGGAAGAAACTGGGAGAGGATCCAAACCCTTTCCCAGCCATTTGGGGCAAGGACACCGACTCTCCCTTAGCTCATTCCACCAGGAGGAAAGGTTTGGGGTAACTGCATGGCTGAGCCCCGTTCTGAGTGCAGACAAGTTTTCTGTGTGGATCAAAGCTGGACAGTGTCATGTGCTGATCATGGCCCGGGGATCTGAAGGCAAAACTTTGCAAAATTGAAATAAATGTCTCAGTCCTATCACAGTGTCTAGAGAACTGGAGAGTGCTGGCCCATTTAAGCAGTAGTTATCTGCACTTCCACTCTCCAAAGCCTCTCCCAAGCAGTGTGTGTTTCATCTCCTCCTGTTTCTGAGATTACTGTGTGCTGACAGGAGCGTTTTGGAGTGATCTTAAAGTGCTTTTAAAGCGTAACATGTGGAAATAAATAATTCAAGTTTTTCTCGAGTGTTTCTTTAGTGTCTCAGCTCACAAATAGAGAAGGCTTTTATGGAGTGCTCACCTGTACAATGGGTTGTGCTCTCTGCTAAGTGTTTTGCCCAAATGACTTTTGAATGCTCTTCTAACACAAAGATAGTAGACTTTTATATCCCTACTGTGATCACACCCCTGCTAGGCAAGGGATCTAAACTACTAGACACAATTACTGCCATGATTTTTAGCAAAACTACACATGCTTTATCATTTAACATGCAATATTATGTGAGTTTTTAATAAACTGTGTCTAACGGGAAGAGTATATGGGAATAAAAAAGAATGGAGAATTTTTGAAACAACCACACGATTTAATAATACCAAAAGAGACAGTAACATAATAAACATTAAGGACCTGAAATTACAGCTGCAAGCATATCTCACAGCACCAACAGGTAAAGCCAAAGTGTGCTAAATTAGTCATATCTGCTGAGAATTATTTATAATAGAATTATGTATGATATGATATTGAGTGGCTACGGTACTTTCTGATTATCCCTCCCTGCTAACACATGATCCACATCAAAAGAAATACACATTTTCTCCTGAAAATGCTGGATATTCTGCTGCCAAGTTTTCTTTTAAAACATTCATTTTTTAACACTTGCACGTACACTCAGGATCAGGCGGCAAAAGCAAGTTACAGTTAGCACATTCTGTGATGTTTTTCTGACATTTTCTCTAAAAAATACTCGTGACTAAAGATTTCAGTAGCTACTGATATGGTTTATAATTCCTTAAAGTTTCACAGGATAGCAGTCCTAAAAAAAAAAGTGATTTAAACCTCTTTTTTCTTTCTTCCTCTCTTTTTCTTTATAGCACAGCCCAAGAACCCAGCCCTTAGGAGAGAAGTCTGGCTGGTGGCATCAAAATTAAAGCTTTCACGGTGTATTAACGTGTCTTGGAGGGCACAGACTACTGTACAACTGAGATAAAATTAAACATCTTGGTCCAGGGATGTTCAACAGTTTCACTTTAGATGACATACAGTACAGATACTATTTTTATCTCTGGGCTAACAGCCTGCTCTTGTAGCAAACTCCTTTGCTTCTGTGTCTCACCAGCACATCCAGGAGAGGGTGGATGTTGTGGGGTGAAGCCTGTGGAATAAATCTGACCAAAATTTCAGTTGACTGGTGTAAGGTCAGAGGAACAGGGACAGGGGCCTGTGCCTCACTGTTGCCGCACACCAAAATGAGCATTTACACTCCCTCTGTGCTGCAGCCTGACCCAACTCATCAGATATTACACAAAGGTAACCAAACACATTCCAGAGCATGCTGTCCACAGGAGAGGGGACTGGATGAGCCTCCAAGCATCACATTTATGACACTATAGAATTATGTGGATATATGGTTTTGAAAAAGTGGAGACAGATAAAATAATGAAGACTGTAGAAAATTTAAGTTGAGTGGTTTTACTCATCCCTTCTCAGAATGTAAAAACAGTTGGCACAGATCAGAGAGGGAGCAAATCACCCTCCCAGCACCAGCAGCGCTGATTTGTCCCAGCCAGGACCAGAAATGGCTGTATGGAAAAGACCTTGCAACACAGGGAGAGTGGCCAGCCTGCTGGGGAGACATGACAGCTTTCCTCAAAAGGTTTCAACTGATTTTAATTGACCGTACTGAAGTTTTTTTCCCATCTGCCTTGTAGTCAGCAGTTGTTTATAAACTGCACCTTCTCCTTTCTCAGTGCAGAGGTGTTCTTGTCAACCTGAGACACATTCTCCTATTCAGCCTTCCTAAATTTCAGTGATAGATGTACCAAGTGTAACCTGGTGATAAGATTAGTGGTTAGAGTCTATTAAACATTTCTTGAAAACAATATTTTACAGAACTAATGAACTTCCAGTTCCACCTGGATTTACAATTTACATATTCAGAAATCCTATTTGACTATACATTAGAGTGTAGAGATTTATGTTTCCTTTTCCAGCAGATTCTGGCACAGTATCAGAGCAAAGAAACAGATTAAAAATAGAAAACTAAATTGTACAGTATTGTTCATCCATTGCAGGATGAAAGCTTATTTGCACGTGGTAAGGTAATTTGCACTTTTTGCTTTCACCAGAAGCAGCTGAAACCAGCTTTAACTTATAGGCAGGATAATTTATAATACATTGTCATGCCAGCCTGTCAGCTGACCCCTGTAGAAATAGTTTATCTACACCTGAGGTTTGGCACCTCTTCTCCCACTTTGTCTCACCTCAAAACGCTCACAGACCACATTTTTCATGCTCTCCTGTTTTTGCTGCTGCTGACAGGAACAAAAGCTGCAGTGCCAGCCAGTTTTTGTACATTAAGGTTTCAGAAGATGTTGTGCTAATTCCTATAAGGTACTGACTTACAAATGCAGAGTAAAAGTCTTGTATGTTGATAATCCTAATTAGTTATCCTGAAACAGGTCGCTGGTGGTACAAAATTATTTAAGGATTCCCCCCATGCATTATTTTCTGTTTTACTTGTCTTTGGGCTTCAACTTTGGGACCACTCAGCAGGTGAGGAAATAGCTTCACTGGGGGAAACTGAGAGCCCAAAGAAACAGACTCATGAGGGCCACATTGGGCTCAGCAGGTATGTAGCACATGGTGCAGGGAATGGTCCTCAGGTCTCTGAGTGGCAGCCAAATGTTTCTCCTTACAACCTCTCAAAAGATGGCAAAAGTTCTGAGAAAACCCTTTTTTCCTAATATACCCCCTCAGCTAACTGTAGGCTGTAGGCAGACCCTCACTCCAAGCATAATTTTGATTTCTCACTCTTCTCAAGTACCTGTGGAAACCTAGATTTCCCTCCTGAAGCAAGACCCCAAAGGAAAGCACTAAAAACACTGTTAGTAATTTGTACATCCATTTCTTGACATTTTTCAGTAACCCCATCCATCACTGTTTCTCCATTTTGCCTGGCAGGTGCAACAGGGATCTGACTATAACGATTGTTGATCACAGCCAAATAAAGACTACATGAGCACTTTTAATTACATTGTTCTAAAATTACTGCCATGATGTGTTCTTTGAATTTCAAAGCAAAGCATCCATATTTTAAGTAAAATTAAGCACGTGTTTCTAAGGGTTGCACCAAGGGCATTTCTCTAAGCTGTTTACAGGCAGTCGCAGCTTTGACTGCAGATAAACATTTTTTTTCTTTCTTGAAATGCTTAACCAAGAGGATGAGTTACATTAGTCACTCAGCTCAGTGCTGCTCTTTATCTGGCTCCTATTTTTGTTGTTGGATCAACATTGAATGCCACAAGACAAAAGGAAGATAATCAGATTGTTGTTTTGCATTACTTGGCCTACATGATAATGCCATTCAAGTGCATTTAGGAAAATCTTTTTGTTTAGATATATTACAAATCTGCAAATAAATTAGTGCTTACTTACAAGCTTCATAAATCACTTTCCTCTCCATATGCTTTTTTTTTTTTTTTTACTGTTTAGGATGTAGATAATGTCTCTTTTGGAGGGCTCTTGTAGACAAAAGCACTTACTGACTTGGACAAAATAAAAAAAGTAATCTTAAAATTTAATACCCTGAGCTTTCCCTTCAGACATGAAATAATGAGTATGAGGGAATGCCTCCAAATCCTCAAATTTTCATGTGGTTTACCAGAAAGCCATAAACTGTCTTGGTCAAAACTGGTCCCGAACTCACTGAAAGTAGGAAACTTCTAGAAAGTTCAGAGTGAACTAAATTTCAGGCTCTGTTACAAAACCCTGTTTTTAAAAAAGAACAAATGAGAATCCACAGAGCCTTGAGTTCATTTGGTATCAGACTGAATTAAAGCATCTCAGTAATTAAAGACATGAAAGTTGTAATCACTAATGACAACCATCCACAGAGCAGCATGGGGGTGGCACTGATGCCAGCTACCTCTCTTTCCCCAGCAGATCAGCCTGGGACAAGAACATGCAGTTTGGTGACCTGGATTCTAATTCCCCCACAAATTCCTCATGGAAAGCTGATGCATTATGTGTACATATCTGGAGAGATTTCTGTGCCCGCCGTTTCCTTCTGCCTGTGGCTCAGCCTGTCTATGCCACCTCAGGCATAAGCAGATATTCCAGAGCACTGATTTGCAGTATCTGTTGATGCTTTAAACTCAGGCACCTTTCTAATTAATAGCTTATTAAAGATTACGCATATATTATTTTTAATCATCTTAAGAAATTTGCCTTCAATTTTACTTTCCTGGACAGCTCCTCAGTAGCGACACAGGACTGCCCCAAACATGTCTATTACAGCCATAACTGCTTCTACACAAATTCTGTTACCTTCGGAAATTTTTGCTATTTCTGAAATAATCTGCAATATTTCACCAATCTGCATTTCACTGCACTGATACAGTACTTGGCAGTGGAGGGGGTTCCCCTTTTCCAGAACTGGAAACGTGAATTGTCTTACCACAGAGGAGCAAACTCCAGATCAATGCACAGGTTGCTCATTTTCTAAATTTTTCCTAGATTTTATTTGACTCTCAATTAACTAATTAATTTGCTGTACACTAAGAATTAAACCCAGAGTCTTTAATTGGCATCCAACAGGGGCAACACGTGGCTGCACAATGGGGGTCGCGGTGCGATGTGATGAGTTGGCTGAAGCTGATACTGCTGGAGAACCAGCAGCTCCTCCTGACATAAACTTACTTGGGCCATCTTGAGCAGCCAGCTGAGGGGAAAACATTAAACCAATTTCATCCAACCCTGAGGCTGATTCCTCAGTGGAAGCTGGAAATTATATCGTTTTTAGAAGATGAATTCTAAGAGTTGTTTTTAGCTTTTTAAGTCTCCAGTTTCTGATGAAAACTAACCAAAAATATCTTCAGGGCTACCATGGGACTGATTCTAAAGAAAACATCATTTTCATATCCAAGGAATATCCTCAGAACGGATCCCATGAAGTGGCTGTGTTTGAAAAGACTCTAAGGCAGTAACATGGGTTTTAAAAGTCAGACTCTGACAGTCTCAGGAAGAAGGAAAATGTCATTCTATTAACAGTTTACAAAGCACTACGATTTTTATGGTATTTTGAATTTGTTTTCTATCTTTAATGTCAAAACTAGCACCCTCACACACTGTACATAAGGTGTTTTATCACCATTTTCAGCCAAATAAACTTTAATTAGGTTGACTTTTTTTTAAAAGGTACTTGACATTTTCCAGTCTCCAAAGGGGTTTTTGCCTGCAACCCCTCTGCTCCTCTTTTGGAAAGGCCTTCAAGCCTTCTGCTGCTCACCTCTTTAATCCTACAAACTGTAGCAAACTAGGGGATGGAAAGAGAATCAATATTTATTTGTTTACTCTTAAAATGTCTCAACATCCCCCATTGTTTTAAGTTGGGGGGGGGCAGGCTGTGAAGTTTGACTTACAGAACCAGCTTTGATATTTCTTTTAGAACAAAAAGTTCCATTTTTACAGAATAAAGTGCTGAATAATGTGATCCCAAAAACTTACACTTATCTGTTGATCTGAAAGAAGGATAAAGTATAATGTAAACATAAGTATGAAGAGAAAATCACATGGGAGAAAAACAATTTCTTTTAAGCATAGATTCTGATCTTTTCTAATAAGAATTTAAGGTCTTATGAAATGAGTGGCCTGTGCAGTGAGAAGCACATGTGGGATCACTAATGAAGTAAATGCTTGTCAGTCTTCCTTGAGCTTATATCTGCTTATAGACTAGAAGAGAAGACAATACCAAATCTTTCCGCTGAATCATAGAAAGTGTTGTAGATTCAAGTCGCATTCTGTTGCATTCAATTTCCATTTACAAGACTATATATTCTTTGCCAAAATATTCTTCATTTGTTAGCTGGGGATTTTGTCTAATAATTGGTTAAATCATTCCTAAATGTCATCCGGAACTACTCTGAAACAGTAACATTTTCTAAAATCTTCACTTGGTTATCAAAACCAGCTGTCACTGATCATCAACTTTACTCCACAATCTGAACCTTTATGTCATTATTAGTGTGGGAAATCTGACCTCAGTTCAACACAAAAAGCTTGCAAAAGGATATGGTAGTGCAAAGCATGAGCACTGCTATCTAAAGTTCCATTTCTACTTTAGAGAAAAAGAAACATAAAACTTTCAGTTTTAAAGTAAGATTAAGTGCAAAACATACAAATGCTCTAAAAATACTTTTCATTGAAGTCTATCTGAAACTTCCACACAGCCCATTTAAATATCTTTGAATCTAGACAAGTTGAGAAATGCTGCTTATTCTTTGGACCTTCAGGGCCCTCGGATGAGCCAAACCAGCACCTTTTTCATTCAAATGTTCCTTGGAACAACACACATGGTAGAAGCCAGTGGAATAGTACTTGTTCACATACACTGTAAAACCTTGCATATTTTTTTAAATTTTTTATGTTTTTTTGGCACATGCCCTGTCAGGAGAAGGCAGCCAGACCACATGCTGACTCTCTGACTGCTTCATGGCATTAGCTATGCTGTTTCATACCACAGGCAACAGCCCTGGTTCTGACAAGGTTTCCATCCACACACAAGATGGTCTTGTTATAAAATGCTACAGCTCCTGCTAGAAAATGTAGAGAGGGGTATCAATTAAGTATTTTTATATTGTTATACATTGTAACATCTGGGTAAACATGTTGAGAGGAAGAAGGAAAGGAAAGGAAAGGAAAGGAAAGGAAAGGAAAGGAAAGGAAAGGAAAGGAAAGGAAAGGAAAGGAAAGGAAAGGAAAGGAAAGGAAAGGAAAGGAAAGGAAAGGAAAGGAAAGGAAAGGAAAGGAAAGGAAAGGAAAGGAAAGGAAAGGAAAGGAAAGGAAAGGAAAGGAAAGGAAAGGAAAGGAAAGGAAAGGAAAGGAAAGGAAAGGAAAGGAAAGGAAAGGAAAGGAAAGGAAAGGAAAGGAAAGGAAAGGAAAGGAAAGGAAAGGAAAGGAAAGGAAAGGAAAGGAAAGGAAAGGAAAGGAAAGGAAAGGAAAGGAAAGGAAAGGAAAGGAAAGGAAAGGAAAGGAAAGGAAAGGAAAGGAAAGGAAAGGAAAGGAAAGGAAAGGAAAGGAAAGGAAAGGAAAGTGTTGCCATGTAAGAGGGAAGTCTCACAGCAATTTCTAGCAGATGAACTCTTGAGCTGAAGGAGTTGCTTTCATTTCTGAATATTTTTACCTAGAAGCAACATAAAGCCAACACAAGCAGACTCAGCTCTATATCACTTTGATATGACCTCTATTTTTCAAGCTTGTTTAGCTTTCTGAAAGGCTATGTCTAGAATTTGCATTGCAGAAAATGTAAATAACTCAAAACATCAAGGAAACATCTTTTCTGTCTCAAAGAAACATCTGATGAAGCAACTTTATTTTGTTTATGAACTGGCACACCTAATTAAAGGATTTGGGATGTTATAGTGACAGATTTGGACACTAATACATTTTTAAGAAACAGGCTGGCTTTAAAGTACAACAGAGAAGCTTCTATTTATAAATATTTAACTGAAGCATTAATAGAAAAATGAGAAAATCTCCTTCATTTTATTCCCTAAGGAATTTCTTTGGAACATAACTACTCATTGAAACTAGCAACTTCTAATTCTGACAGATATGGGGGGATTTAATATAAACATTGGTTTCTAAAAAGCTTCTGCAAATTTCCAGTTGAGCAACACATGGCATGACATTTGAGACATGGAATCCCAGAATGGTTTGGGTTGGAAGGGACCCTGTACATATCTCACTCCAAGCCCCCCGCAATGGTCAGGGACCGGTTCAAAGGTGTTCAGTCCTTCCCAGAGCTTGTGGCTACACCTTCAGCTCTGCCTATGGCTATCCCAGACTTCAAGGTGTCCTTTTCCAGCTGTGTAAGAAACATCCTCAGAAGGCAGGAGTACATGGGAGGATCCAGCTTTGTCACTCCCTGGTCACACAAACACTGCTTTTATCGTTGCAGTTTCGGCTGCAGGTGTAAGTGACCTCTCTCAAAAGACCTGCCTCAGGCTGCCCTAGGAGGTCTCCAGAGGAGACCTCAGCCAGAGGAGAGGTAAACCCCATCAGCTGCTATTTAATGGGCTGAAGGCCTTGATGGCTCATGGGAATTACCCCTTCTCCTTAGATACCTCCTTATCTGCCTGTCCCTCTGGCTGGCAGACCTCACTGCCCCACCAGCACACCTGAAGAACCAGGATCTTCTCTCTTTGCCTGTGCTGCCTTGTGCTGCTTCTCCACACTTGATTACAGAAAGAGTGCCTGATCTTCTTTTAACCAATGAAACCTTCATCCAAATGACTGTTGCAGTATTGTATATCTGTTAGGTCACTAATTAATAAAATGTTATTGGACCAGAAACCTAAAATGAATCTCACAGCAATTAAATAAAATTTAGAAGCTGGCATTAAATTGACATGATCATTGGCAGGTTACTGATCTTAACTGTCCAAGAGCCACCTACTCAAATGGAATTAAGGAGATAAGTGGGAGTTCCTATCATCACACTAAATCACAAAGTCACCCGGCACTTTGTGTGTATTTAATGTGCTTGAACATTCAAGGTATCTTCCAGCCATGGCAGAGAGACCATCTAAGCTTGCTCTCCCTGTAGTCATTAACAGCACAATCACGATTTCAAAATACTTTTGAAATCAAATAACAGAGAGTAAAAGCCCGTGGTGAGGTGCGATCCCATTCCAGCAGCTGAGAGAGTCACCGCACTTCAGGCGGGACAGTGGAACTCTCAGTGTGTTCCCACTCAGATCTGATTAACTGAGCCCACCAGGGTACAAAAATGTCTCTGTGCAGGATTTTCCCATTCTCAGCATGACCTGTGACCATGGCTGCTGCACCATGGAAAGAGCACCTGCACTGCGGCCCTGCTACTGAAACCCAAGAAAAACACAGACGTGCTTCCACTTCCCTTGAAAATATAAACTGCTTCTGAGCATGTGCATAGCAAAAGCGTTATTGCTCTGGTTATTGGTAGTTATTCATCAATTACACTCAGGATCTGCAGAAGATTTCAGCAATTACTCCAGTTTTACTCTTTGATTCCCTCCACATTTCATCAGCACGCTGCTGCAGCATGCATTATACATGCTGTATATTCCTCCAGCATGGTCGGTGCTCTACAAAGAAATGATGTATCCAAGAAGCCCTAGAGTCAGCCTCAAGAAAGCTGTACAATCAAGTCTCATAAGATCATTTGATGTGTGTTGATTACACTCAACACCACCAGCTTTCATCTCATCAGCAAACTTGGATCATATCTTGCCTTCAGGAAAGAAGGGCAAAAATCTTTGTTAGTCTAAAATAACCACTAAATATAAAGCTACATTATTAAGAAACATAACTCAAACTCCTTCAGCAGAGCCAGAGCCAGACAGATTTCCCAGCTCTGTGGCATTTCTCACTGAACGACAAGCAAATCAATCACATGTGGTTGGACAGGGAAGATTTTCATTAGCTTTTTTATGTCCCTCCTCTGTTCTTCACACAGCAATGAAGATCATAACTACATCAGTTCATTACTTTGGCAATGCAAAGATAATTCAGGATTCTTCACAGTACTATTCTTTATTTACAGAATATATTGCCTCCAAATTTTAGATCCTTCTTCGTCTTTAGGAAAGGTGAATACAAACATGTCCTGGCCGAAAGAAAAAAACAAAAAACCCCAAAACCCAAATACTGCAGCAGCTTTATTCTGCACCTTGTCCAAGAGCCTACAGCTGACCTAGAGAGAATTTAAGAGTCACCTATCCAATGACTCTGTCCTCTTAAAAAATCAACAGCAATTCTGCCACTTTGTCTTAAAAAGGCACAAGACTGGTACTTTTCCTCTTGAATATTGTATTTCAGCTAGGGATTGAAAAGGGATAGGAACCCTTAAGATCTCAACACTTCGAACACTAAGCCCTCAGCAGCCTTGTGAAAGATATTTAAGTTTTCTTTGCCTCAGTGTCCATCATAGAAGGGAATTAATAGTGCTTAATTTTTCATCATGTTGGCATGTGGCAAGAACACAACCATTTCTGGATGTGTTTTTCTAAAAAAGTAAATTGTCACCTATGGAAACTTCTAAGCATCACAGACCTGACTCAGAAAAACACATGCAAAAAAAAGTCTGAAAAGAAGAACTTTTGATTAAATAATGATTATAGGATTAGATCTGTTATTAAAAAGATAAAATTTTTGTCTATTATCTAGCTTTTTTAGCCAGTGATATTCTCCATAAATCCTAATGAATAAATTAATCACATAAAATAATACTGAATTCAGAAGGGTTATCAGTGTCACTTTAGTATTACCTCTTACTATCTTCATTATCTTAGAAAATTTATATCATCCTTTTTTTGTATCATTTTGAGAAAACATTGAGAATCAGAAATTAAGTATTTCAAGTAAATCTCCTTACTGAAAACAGCTGCAAGATTTTATCTCTTTTTCTCCCCTTTTCCTCTGAAAGATTCATCAGCTCGACTTGTTACCCCTACCTTTTGATCTACATGAGAGTTCTCCACAGGAAGCAGGATGAAAAATTCAATAAAACGAGAAAAAGTTACCACACAGCAATGTCTGATCCCCCAAAACACAAATTCTTCCAGCTCTTCCAGGCTGCTTCCCACTAGATGGGAGGGGATATTATTGACAACTCTGCTGTCATTGACAGTGCTTTTAATTTTCTCCTTTTTCATAGAATCATGGAACAGTTTGAGTTGGTAGGGACCTTTGAAGGTTATCTAGTCCAACAACCCTGCAAGGAGCAGGGATGTCTTCAAACAGATCAGGTTGTTCAGGACCCCATCCAATCTGACCTCCAGCATTTCCAGGGATGGGCCTTCTACCACCTCTCTGAGCAAACTGTTCCAGTGTTTCACCACTATGATTGTAAAAAATTTTCTTCCATCTAGTTAAATCTACTCTCTTTTAATTTTAATTACGCCTTTCCTTATCCCAACAGGGCAGGCTAAAGGGTCTGTCCCATCTTTCTCACAGGATGAGAAACTGTTCCCTGTAAGTGTTGCAAGGCTGCTCTAAAGTATCCCTGGACAATTTACAACACCTTGGCTCCAGCTTGAAAACTCTCAGCCACCTCTGCTGCTGATGGCATTTGGCCACTGGCTGGCAGACAAGAACTTTGATGCTTCCACAAACCCTTTTGGCATAAAATCATATATTTGGCATCTTCAGCCTTAGGGGTAGAGGATGATCAGTTCCAGTCTGAATATTTTCTTGAAAACTAAAATTATCAAAGATAATGAAAAAAAAAAAAAATAGCTGTTTGTGTGGTATGCAGTGAATTGATGCTCTGCAGAACTGAGTTCACTAGTAAAACAAATATCTAGGGAGTAATTTCTTATCCATTAAGAAGACTTATAATTGATTAAGGATGTACACAGTCTCAACATATTCCTTTCACTGAATATTTTCATATTACAATGCCCAGAAATATTTCTATAAGTATTTAATGGCAAAAATAGATTTGGTCCATCTTATATCAACTCTCATCTGCTATGCTTTACTCTGTGTCAGAGGGAATAGTCATTACTGTTCAAGGATATCAACTTTATTAGACAGACAGCCAAGCGAGCCTATAGCTTATAGCAAAAAACTGCCCTCCAGCCTTTACATATTTACAATTTGCATTTATCTTCTCAAGCTTTCAATAAGAAGTTTCTCTGAGATATTCCCTCTAAGATGTTTTATTGTTTGTTTACAGTAATTTAGCTACTTTATCCACCACTTAGATGATATATTTACTCAGCTACTTCATCTGGAACATGCTTCCTTTTATGTCTCATGATCTACATTGCACTTTCTACTGCAGAATTGTAGCTATTCAATAATTTAAACTTTGACATTATGAGACTTTGTCAAACATTCATAGTACTAATCTGGAGAACTCTTACATTATCACATACTACTCTATATAGCCTATAGCTGTAGGTATTCAACGTTTTAATTTAAAAAGTTAAAGTATAAATGCTGATTCTGTAAGTGTGCATGATCAATCACACAAGTCATCATTCAAACTAAATTATTATTAAATAGAAATGAGAATTTGTGTTAAACTGTAATGTTAGTAATTTCACTCCTATGCTCTAAATGTAGAGATCTTTAAGAGTGATCTTTGGGCTTTCAGACATCTTGTCTGCTTTCTCTGCAGCAACAGCATAGAAGGAATACTGGAAAATAATGAGCACATTGCATCCCTCCTCAAAAAATAATTGACCTAAGCAAGAAGACAGCTTGAGAACTGCTAGTGTTTTAAAAAACACTGAACCATAAAAAATAAAATTCTTCCCAAAATCCACTGTATCAGTTGCAGGCACTTTTCCAAAATCTTGCAGTGCACTTTTTCTGCAGTGTGTGCAGCATTCATCAAATGAGAGTACACAGTACTTTTTTGATTACATTTTGAAAATGAAACATTAAAATCTTGGTAGTCAGTTATTATTTCTTTTTCATTCAAACTCATTCTTTCTCATTTTTATGGCATCTAACCCATGCCAGCTTCATTTTGTAGGGCTAGAGTACTCGGAGGGTGACACACATAGAAAACACGTTTATAAATCTTTCTCAACTTGAGAAATAAGTTCTTCAAAATCCTGCAACGATGATTCTTTTTCTGTATCAAAATTTGGTGCTAAATTATTTAGATCCGAAGTTATAAAAATATGTTTCAGGAGGAAGGGGTACAGACAGGTTGAAACTTTAAAGCTTTTTCAACTATTCCATGTAAAAATGCAAACGGGATTAATTACAGAAATCTTCTTAGGTATAGTGACCCAAATTCTATATTGGCCCATCTCTCTTGCAGCATCTGGAGAGGTACTTCAGCAAGCAATTTTATGCACAACACTCATTCTGAACACTGCCTGAGACTATAAATGCATTTATTTTATGCAGCTCCAGTCCAGTACCAAAAACAACAGAGCTGTGCTGGGAACACAAAACCCGGTAGAGAATGAGCCTCTCGCTTCCGTGTGTCTGGAGCTCAATCCAAATATAACTTGCCTGTCTCAGGATTGCTACAGTGAACCTGCAGAATTTCAAACCAACATGTATGAGAAGAAACAACTAAAAATTCAAAAATTCTAATATAAGTTTAGTTATAACTTAGTAAATAAATCTCTTTCACAGCATAACCACCAACTAAATGATTTGGTATTTAAGTACTGGATGTGGAAAATCCAAGCTGCCCACCAATAACCACGGCGGCAATGGTCATTTAAATTCTTTTTCTTCATTCTTTAAGAGTCCTCAAATTTGAACAGTGCTTAGTGTCATAATTCTGACGACGTGTGTAAAGTTATCTGAATCTATAAAATATCAGTAAAGATATCTCAAAAAATATCTTCACATGGCATCAGTGTCTTGATGGGTTTCACCAGTAAAGGTGACCTCTCATGGGATGCAATTAACGTCACCAGAGACTTCTAAATCACTGAGGGGAAAGTGGCATCCAGACAGTTTGGAAAATATTTAGAGAGGCACAAACACTATGAAAATAGAAAACCACCAATCTCTGCTTAATTATTTTATAGATTTGTTTGCTGAGCATTTGTTTGCCCTCTGCAAATATTTGCATAATCAAGTTTCAGAAACATTAATGTTCCCAGAAAACACATTACAGCTGTTGAATTATAAAACTGAGGTTTTTCAAACTCCAGACTAAATCTATACAAAAATATGTACTAGTGGATGTCAATTGAGGTTTTACTGTAGGCAACCGTAGGGAACTCACAGCTTAAAAATAATCACTAGGAAAGAGAGCCACAGGTAGAATATATTGGTTCTTTAAACAGACAAATCCTTCGTTTTATTGACTCCCAGTAGTCAAATAATATTGTGTGAAAAATTAGTTTAAAAGGTTTCTAGCATGAGGATATTCCTGTCACCTCAGAAAGCAAAAATGATCCCAAGCCTTAGAGGTGCTCACATGATCAAGGTATGTGTGATGTGCCACCAACAGTGTCTCCTGAGGCCACCAGAATGGCTCTGAGGGATTAACTTTCCTCCCTCCAATCTTTTCCTGCTATCCATCTTCTTTTTGCCACCTTTCTTCCCAGAATTACTGCAGTCCCAGGTATGGCTGAACAGAGCAACACAGCGACCAAGACAGAGCCAGCTCCCTGCAGGCTGCCCCGAAACTGGCACCATCTCATTTTCTGCCACAGTGGTTCACTTGCTCATGATCCTCCTTGCAAACAACCCACAAGTGCTCGCACCCAGAAGAAAACAGAAACCCCCAAGGGAAAAGCAAGAGAGAGGCCTCAGCTCCCCTTGCCGCAGTGCTGAGGTCACCCTGACCTCAGGGCAGCTGGGTCAGCCTGCTAAGGCATGGAAATCTTCCTCCCATCTCCAAACAGAAACAGTTAACTGAAAGAGCCAGCTTTAGTTCCATGGAAAAGCTCAGCAGAAACAGTTGCAGAATTTCTGCCTAGATGAAATGTTACTGCCAGAGAGAGGTAACAGAACTCGTGAGTCTACCGCAAACTCCAATTTTCCAGTTTTTAGCATCAGCAATAAGATATTGTGTCGTGTGCAAAAAAAGATCAACTAAGAAATTATTGATATGTGTATAAATTACGGCAAGAAAACCTTTAGTCAATCATTCCAGCACTGCTAGAATTGTTTTTTGGATTTGGATTAGGAGGAGAGTCAGGGAAATGATCCTTACAAGCAGCAGATACTAATATGCCCCACAAGGAGAAAATGCAGAAGCCCAGCAATTTCTTTCCAACCTCTCAGAGGAGCAAGGTTAGGACAGAGATTGAATAAACACATTATTGTGCTGCTCAGTGCCACACACACTGGATTTGCTTGTACAAGTAAAATGTGAGTGATGGGAAAACTCAAAAGCTTTGGGGGGTTGATTCCTTTCAGTGCTCAGGAGCTGCGCTGATAATCTCAGAACATGTTCAAATTTATTTATACTGACAACAGGTTAAGGAGGAGAAACAGGGCAAACAGGTTAAGGAGGAAAAGAAAAAGTCTCCTCCCTTCCCTTGATTTATCCATAAAGCCAAAGTAAGCCCTAAGTGTTCCTGGTGTGCAGTGGGACCAGCCTTAGTCCAGGTTTTAGAATGCCAGCATGTGTGTGCTCACAAAGCACCAGGTCTTGTGCCTGGCACCCTCCTCTAACCAGTAAAAAGAAATACAGGAAAACAGAGGCAGGTTTTGGCTCGCAGTTATCAGGTACAAGGAATTATAAAAGCTATTTTTTAACATGATGGTCATGTCTGCAGGTCATCTCTGCAGCAAATATGAGCAGGAACGTTTGTGGCATTAATCCCACACTGGCAGACTGATGTGGCTTTCAAGCTGAGTAAGGGTTTAATGCTCTGAAGGGAAGGGAAAAAAAGATTTCTTCTAGATAAATTGCTTAATTGGGAAGTCAGGAACTCTCCTGCCTAAGCAATTGATTTTACAAAAGAAAAAAAAAGTTTATTTCAAAATGTAAGCCTGCTATTCATCTATAATACCCAGAGAAAAACTAAGTCAAGGGATAGACTCTTGCCTTTACACTGCCGAAACCACAATTTAAAAACATAAATTAGGCTAATAAACAAATATTTCAATAAATATTCTTCATTCCTTGTCTGTTGTAGTGAAGAGTAAATCCAGCGACAGAGACAGCGTTCCAGATCTCTGACAGATCGTTTACCCAGGCGGCAGGGGCTGAGGAAATGGGGTCCCTAGAGGGATACTCAGCCCTCACCACTGGCATCAAGAGATCAGCTCCCCTTAAGCTTAATGGACTTTGGTGCATTGAACTGCACGGTGCTGCAGATCTCGGGAAAAGCTCCAGCACCATCCCCCGCCCCAGAGAAACGCCTCCACCTTCCGCAGGAGCATGAACAGAGCATTTACAGGCACCAGCGCGACCACCAGGCACAGGCATCTGCCCCACCTTCCTCCTTCCCTCCCCCTGGGAAAAACCTTCAGCAGGTCTCGGTTTTGCCAGCACAGAAAACATTTGCATCTCACTTATCTCTCACTATCTGCACCTAGAGAAGTTCCTCCCCGAGGAACAACCACAGGATACGCTGCAGCCAGGGGCTTCCCCTGGGCAAAGCATCACTGGTGAAAAGGATGATTAGGATGGGCTCAGGCAAGGGGCTTGCCCAGCAGGAGGAGGAACACGATTGCTGCCTTAAAGAACAGCCACCTTTGAAGACAAAGTTCATCTTTTTAATGATATAAACTTAAAAGCAACTTTGATATTAAGCACAAGCATGTTACAACTTTCTCAAGCTTTAGGGAAATAAAACAACCTTAGAGTTACCCTTTAATATAATTTTCTGTGCTGAGCAACTTGCTGCACAACTGCATGCTCTTGTTACACAAATATCTTTGATTTTGATTTCACCACATTGTGCTAAGATGAAAATTCTTAGAAATCCTTGTGCAGAAAGGTCACTGAATGACTCTACCCGACATCTGTTATTTACAGAAGTAGCTCAGGTTGTACAAGCAGTAATAGGCTTATTATTATTACTGAAATAGTAATTTTTATGAGTTATATCAAATAAAACTTTACAAAATAAGATAAAAACAACTTACAAATTTTTTAAAAGAATTTAACATATGTGTGCTGTTATTGCCTCTCACAGTGCTAAACTATGATTGAACAAGTAGCTAGATTTGGACAGAGATTACCAAAATACTATCATTGTATGCTCCCAAAACATTTTTTTAAAGGGGAAACATTTGCATCATAACTTTTCCAACAAACTCATAGGTTTGGCCTTTTTTTGTTACTTTTACTATATTACTAGATAAAACAATAGACTTAATTATAACTAACCCTGTGTATATATTTTTCTAGGTTTCTTCCCCATATTGTCTAACTCTTCCAAATATATACATACACACACACACACATACACACACACACACACATATATATATGGATTTTCCCCAGCATGAAGCCTGCAGACACTGTGCTCCCTTGCTTCTAGGGGTTCCACACTGAGATAACTTTGCAAACCTCATCCCTGATACTTCTCAAAAAAAGTACATTATCTCTGTCTCTTGGTTTCTCTTCAAGGCTGTGACTTTCTGCAACAATTTCTGTGTGACAGGTCAGGTCTGGCAGTGTAATCTAATCCAACAGCCAATATCCCAAGTAACGTCTCCTTAGCTGAAGCTAAAATACAATACCCCATTCTGATCTTCCTTGACTTGCCAGCTGCCTTTAGCAGCCAGTCACACTCAGATTCCATCTCCCTGAAATTCCCTCGTCTCTGCCTCCTCCTGCCAAGCTGCCGCCACAGCCTCAAGGTGTCCTTCAGATATCGTCTCTGTTTCCTTCTCAACTTTCTGCAAAACTTCCCCAGAGCTCGCCCTCCACATCCTTTTCCCTTAGTAAGGTCACAACACAAGCTCAAACTGAACAGCCGTCCCCCTTTGCTCCAGTTCCAGTCGCCTCCTTTTCAAACTATAACTTTGGATTACTCTTCTGATGTATCCTCAGGGAAGATGTCAGCAGCTCAAGGCCAGTATCATTATCACTGAGCTTTAAATGTCTTTGGACATTATCCTGCTTCCCTGGAGGCCCCAGCATCCTCCCTCCCTCTGGCTCTCCTGATGTGGGGATGAGACCCACACAGCACACGCCCACCACTCAGCTTGGGCGCTGGCCCAAGCTCCCTTTGCCATCAGCACTGAGAAATAAGCATTTTAAAGCATAATTCACTCAAACTATTTCACCAGTTAAATTTAAAATGAAATAAATCACAACCTCATCTGCAGCAGTTGCATTAGCTTTACAGCCCAGGACTGTGGAGAGTCTTTAATTAAGCTGATGACTCTGATCTTAGGTGTTCCTTCCCCCGGGTCCCTTGGGTTGGCGTATATTGCTGTGAATCACTCTTAGCTCCATTCACAGTGTAACGAACCTGCCTGTCTCATTCTCTCTCTTGGAAACAAAAAGTCCCCAAGGCATTCTGCCACCTCAGGTGCCTCATTTTTAAGAATCACAGAAGTTAATTTTGCTTTGCTTCTGGCACATGCTGCCAGTAACACTGGGTGTTGTCAGCACGTGAGAAGTCAAAGTCACTGATCCAAAAACCTGTCAAATGATTAACGCAGCACAGTCACAAACCTGGATGCCGCATAACTTAACATTTGTAATTCAACTTGGGGACCTCAGACAAAAATCTTTAAACAAGAAAGGTCCTAAGCAAATTCCAAAACAATGCTCAGGTGGTAGACTTACTTGCAGGTCTTACTATGTTAAGTTTAAGAATGAAATACTGAACAAAATAAGCAAAAAAATTTTTGAACACATGATTATTAAAACAGTTTTGGATTAAAGAATGAGAAAGATTAAATTCCTCATGATGTGGTACCCAGTCAGGAAAGTGTTATGTAACAGTCACAGACCCCTATCTTAAGTAGTTTCAAAGAGAATCCAACTTAATGCCCTATTTCTTAAAGTAACGATGTGCAGTAGGAAAAATTTTATATGATTACAATCCAGGAAAGCACTAACCTGTTATTCATTGTAATTAATCACCATGTTCATGCATCTTTGTGTTTATTAGTTTTAAAGTGACTGTCTTCGAAATTCCTATGATCAGCATCACACTGAAAGACGTAAATTGTCTATGTATTACAATGCATGGGGGGTGTAGCTATATATATTATATATATCAGATCTATACCACAGAATCAGTATATATTCATGCATATAGGAGTACTCACACTTTTTGCTAATTGCTTTTGATTAGTTCTTCAAATTTCCACCTAGACACCTCCAGCTTGTCTTCCCCACACATATGTATGTGTCATCATGCATGTACTTTCGGTCTACAAAATACAAATAAATCACACCAGCAACTCCACTCAACCCAAATGTGATCAAAACCAGTTTGCCAGAATGAAAGAAAAGCACTTGCAGATGATGAGGATGCAAAAGAGCCCAAAAATACATTCAGGCAACAACACTTACAGCATTTTTCTCATGCTCCAAGTCAGTCTCTTTGATGAGTGCTGTAATCTTTTTGGACAATTTTTGGAGTCCCCTACCAGGCCACTACACACCTCCAGACAGAGTCTCAAGAACAGAACACAAGGGCATTGTACGATTGCTCAGTGTTTTTGAAACTAGAAATATTTACTTTGTTCCAAGCATGCATTTTGAGCTGGCCACATCGTGACACAGCGTGACAGTGAGCTGTGTCCCCACGGCCAGGCTGCCTCGTGCCGCCACGGCCACTGCCACGCTGCACTTCCCCAGTGCTGGGGCTCCTCACACAGCAAGACAAAATGTTGGCACATGGCACAGCACTGATCACATTCTGTATTGTCTGAAAACACCATACAAACCTATTAGTTTTAAATGTACCGCTTATCTGGGTTAGGCTTTTTT